>JABMCL010002251.1:212500-315000 GCA_018857735.1 Alviniconcha marisindica
CAGAGTTAAAAAAAACAATGATATAAACAACACACATACACAAAGTCAGTATTTATGGCAACGTTCTTCACTCAACACACACACACACACACACACACACACACACACACACACACACACACACACACACACACCGGCACAAGCACACATCACACACAACCACATCAACTCTCCTGCCTAGGTAAAGGGATGAGTTTTCACAGAAGCTAATCCCACCCACCCATCCTCCCACCCAATCTCTTCTAACTGCCAGCTTCTCCTCACCTCCAGGGGTTTATCCTTGGGCAGGTAGGACTGAGGGTTGGCGATGAACTTGTCCCTGGCCTCGTTCGTTGACATGTAGAAGACCTTCTCCCGGTAGCGGGCGGCAACCTCAGGGTTCCCAGGAAAGAGAATTCCTGTCTCTTTCAGAGCCACAGGGCAGAAGAAGTTGGTCTCTCCCAGAGGCTTCTTACGGCTGCGGTTGGGATCCTCTTCCTGTCAAAGACACAAGGAGTCAGAAAAAAATCTGAAAGTTGAACATGAATGATAAAATGTGGAACTTGGGAATCTACAATAAAAGGAGAAAAGAAAACTACTGGACTGTGGTCCTGAAGGTTTGGAACAAAAACAGAAGCAAAAGGTATTTGAAAGATGAATAAATGGTAAAACTAGACACTTTGGGATATTAAAGGAGACACTAAGCGAATAAACATCAAGGGTCCTGATATAATACATTACAAACAGAATCTAAAATACACTCACAGCATTTTACGAGTTGATTTATTGTCTACTTTGTTAAAGATTTATGTCTGAAAGTCACAAAAGTATGGCTGTTTGCGCTGTATTTAAAAACAACTTTTTTTAACCAAACATGAGATTCCAGAAATGCAGCTGGCATGCATGATGGCAGAAATGTACATGACAGCACAAACTAACCATTTTCCACTCTACATTAGTAAAAGTGAACCAACATGGCTGCACATCTGAAATTTAAAAAAAGGTTCTCTTCCATAAATATTGATAGAACAAGCAACACAATGCCTGCAAATGGAAATCCTTGCACAATTTTTGTTTTCCGGGCAACTTGCCTCTTTGCCTGGTGTCTCCTTTTCAAAAAAACAAAAACAAAAAAACAAAACTAAAGGCATTCAGACTGCAGTCTTAAAGGTCTGAACTCCACATGGGTGCTTTTATCCAGCTGAGCTGTCTTCCTCTATGCTAGCTGTTACCTCTGGTTCCACATCCTCTTCCTCCTCTTCCTCAGCAGCTGCTGCTGCATCTGCCTCCATGTCCTCCTCCTCTTCATCCATGTCCATCCCAGAGTTCTCCCAGGCCTGGTAGGTCAGACTCTCTGAAACAACATCATCACCCTCATTATGATTTATCTCTGAAACACTATTATCACCCGCATCGTAATTTTTCTCTGAAATGCCATCATCACTCTCATCGTGATATATCTCTGAAACGCCATCATCACTCTCATCATAATTTTTCTCTGAAATGCCATCATCATGACCCTCATTGTCATTTTTCTCTGAAACATCATCATCACCCTCATCGTAATTTATCTCTGAAACGTCATCATCACCGTCATCATAATTTTTCTCTGAAACGCCATCATCACTCTCATCGTAATTCATCTCTGAAATTCCATCATCACCCTCATCATAATTTTTCTCTGAAACGCCCTCATCACCCTCATCATAATTTTTCTCTGAAACGTCATCATCACCCACATCATGATTTATGTCTGAAATGCCATCATCACTCTCATCGTAATTTATCTCTGAAATGCCATCATCACCCTCATCATAATTTTTCTCTGAAACACCATCATCCCCCATATCATGATTTATGTCTGAAATGCCATCATCACTCTCTTCATAATTTATCTCTGAAACGCCCTCATCACCCTCATGATTTATCTCTGAAACGCCATCATCACCCTCATCATGATTTATCTCTGAAACGCCATCATCACCCTCATCATGATTTATCTCTGAAACGCCATCATCACCCTCATCATGATTTATCTCTGAAACACCATCATCACCCTCATCATGATTTATCTCTGAAACGCCATCATCACCCTCATCATGATTTATCTCTGAAACGCCATCATCACCCTCATCATGATTTATCACTGAAACGCCATCATCACCCTCATCATGATTTATCTCTGAAACACCATCATCACCCTCATCATGATTTATCTCTGAAACACCATCATCACCTCCATTGTGAATTTGTGTGAAAGTAGACACAGTAATTGTATTCTGTATGCATTTTTTTTTTTTAAACCTGTTCAAATGCTTCCTGTCTTGGGGTAGGGACTTGGGGGATCAACAGAGCCAATTGTTGTTGTGAAAGTGTCTTTTTCTTTGTCTTTCACTCATGACTAGTGGTCAAAAAGTTGACCATCATTTTCATATGTTTTAGTGTACACATGCTGGGTTATTTGAGTGTTTCCATAATCCACCAAACTCCAACATGGACTACAGGATCTTCAACGCATGTAGGTAAACTGCCCACATGCATACACACAGGGAATCTCTGGGCGAACAACTGAAACATGCTATGCTTTTGCATGTTTGTACATTTGCATGCAATGCGGGCACAAAGCATAGCATGTTTCAGTCACTCATCCAAGCAGTGACCATACTCAATCATGCCTATCTTACAGCTTTCAAGAGCGAGCAGCCTTGCTCATCTCCACCAACCCTCCTTGTCCAGGCGGTTCCTCTGTACTCACTTTCAATATTGTTCACGGTCTCCTCCAGGAGGGTTTCCACAGCCTTGAGGTCAATGTCAAGGACAATGGGCTCGATGGCCGTGCTGCCGGAGATAGTGGCGCTCACGTTGGTGAACTCTTTTTCAAACTCCTGCCGCAGGCGATAGAATGGCTCCATCTCAGGGCCATCTGGCACTTTAACCTGGAAACATTGAGGAAATTGTTGAGGGAAAAAGGAAAATAAACCAGTGATCACAGTGTGTGGAACTATTGTGAAAGAATAATGATATAAAAGAAAAGTTTAATTTTTTTTTTTTTTAAGCAACCAGCTACAATGGATCCATGCTGTATATAATGACTCAGTTATCTGGTTACTTCTTAAATGAATGCATGAATGATCAGTTCAGTGCAATGTTCAAAGGTAACTCAAGACTATACTCACTGATTTTCTCTCACCACCAAACAGACCTCATCAGTCAACAATCTAACTCACCACATCTGATGGCTGCTTTGCAGTGTCCTCAAAGACTGATCCATCCTCTGCAAATCGTAAGGTGCCATAAATATCCAGCACAAGAAAGCAAGAAAAATGACATCAGATGACCATAAGTGACATAAATTTCCAACAACAGAAAGCAAGAAAAATGACATCGGATGACCATAAGTGACATAAATATCCAACAACAGAAAGCAAGAAAAATTATATCAGATGACCATAAGTGCCTTAAATATCCAACAACAGAAAGCAAGAAAAATGACATCAAATGGCCATAAGTGACATAAAAACTCCAACAACAGAACAGAGCTTTTGTGTTTCCTGTACTTATTTGTTGAGCTTATGATTACGATGAATGAATAAAATTTTGTTTAAACCAACAACAGAACGCAAGACAAATGATATCAGAAGACCATAAGTGCCACAAATATCCAACAGAAAGTAAGAAAAGTGACAAAAGCTGGTGTACCACAGAAAGAGAAAAACACAAATCAGCAGAGCGGAAAATCCCATCCATTTTTTTTTAATGATTTCAAAAAAGTAAGAACAAAAGAAGGACCTAAATTGTGCTTCACCGCAAGAGAGACAGAGAGAGGGAGGGAGGGAGGGAGGTGGACTGAGAGAGAGATGGGGAGGTGGAGAGTGTGTGTGTGTGTGTGTGTGTGTGTGTGTGTGTGTGTGCGTGCATGCATGTGTGTGAGTGAGAAGTGTGTGCATGTGTCTGTGTATGTGTCAGTGTGTAAAGAGACAGATGAACAGATAGAGGGCTTTACAATGTAAATTAGCTTTGTATTTTTGCAACACATTACAAATACTATACCTAACATCCCCCACCCACCCCAACTTTGCCCTATTTTTTTATATTTCTATTTTTCCCTCCTGGCTTGTTTGTTAAAACTGTTGCTGTGTTTCGTTCACATCGTTTCCTTCTAGTTCAACATCTGCAAGGTATACCACTTTGAGCTTCACACATGTATCATCATGGGATTCAGGGCATCAGATATACACATATATATATATATATCAATTATCATCACAATGGTGGTCTAACCAATAGTGCTCTTTGCATCATCTTCATCGGCCACCACCCCTTCCCCACTCTTCACAGAAAGTGCATCTGAAATAGGGGTTTGGGGTTCTTCAGGAGGTGCTTCAACTTCCAAAGTGGAAATGGGTGCTTCCTCAGGGCCTGCAATCAAAGCCACACACAAAGCCAGTGCCGGGTTGATGGAAAAGCAAAGGCAAACGAAAAGTGCAAAAACATTGCGATGCAAGTTACAGGCACACCACACAAAAACCAAAAACAACACACACCAAAAAACGCATCACACAAAAACCAAAAACACACCGCACAAAAACCAAAAACACACCACACAAAAACCAAAAACAGAAGTAGCAGAACACTAGCGCTTCTAATAAAAAATAAAAGGAACTAAACTGAAACAAAGAAGCAGCGATACCAAACTCTACTAAATAGGAATGGAAGTTAAAAAAATACACACAGAGCAGTTTTTCACTCAGCTTCTCATCCTGTTTCTCAAATTAATTAGCATCTGAAAACTGTGAAAAATACGAGAGCTGCCATTTTTGTGTACCCAGCAGTGATGTCAAAAACATGGCTGTCATGTGCTACAAAAGAATCAAACACATCACGAGCCAGCCTTTCTCTGTTCTTCATTGGTAAAGACCAAACCAACATGCCTGTGCCCTGAAGAGCTCCAATTTTGAAGCAAAAAAAGGTACTACGTTTGTATAAACATTGACAGAACAACTACCTGAAGCATGCAGATGAAAATATTTGCACTTTCTCTCTGTCTTCAGACCAGCTTGCATCTTTCACTTCAGTTCCCCATTAAAGGAACTAGCCCTTGCAGGTTTGGTGAAGAAAACAAAAGAAGCAGCTCAAGCTGAGTTTCAACTACCTTAAAGTCTCTCACAAAAAAATATATTAAAAAATATAAATAATGTGCATCAATTTGCTTCGAAAGAAAACCTGTCACGTGGCTGATTTTGTTTCACTTCATTACGGCCCACTGTTGCAGCACATTCATGTCCGTGTAGGAAAAAAAGATGAAGTTACAACGACATCATTGCGCAATATCAATTTTAACTGAGGTGGGGCACATAAAACACCACTGCATAGCTAAAACTGAAGACCAGGTCAGGTGATAATAACTTCTCTCCTCTTTTTTTTCTTCTCTTTTTTTACGCTCTGTCTGTCAAGTATCCCTGCTTGAACCACCAGTACCTTGCACCCCATCAGCAGCCTCTTGTGACCCATCTGCAGCCACCTGTGGCACATCTGCAGCCACTTCTGACCCATCTGCAGCCACTTCTGACACACCTGCAGTCACAACCTCCTGCTCTAAACTCACTGGCGCTTCTGCTACAGCGCTGCTCTCAGTGGCAGCCTCTGCAATCAAAGCCACGTGGACACACGCAAAAGCAAGTGCTGGGTTTCTTGCACGTTACAGCAACAGCAGAAAAGCATGATTAAAATCACAGTCACACAAAGTCACATGTATTCTCGGGATGTTCAGCTCTGATCACAGGTCCAAAAAAATGTTGTGAGAAAATGTGTGTGTACTTGTTTTTTCTTTCTTTTTTAATGCAGCTGGTGACTATTGACCAAGTGTGAAGAACGCCCATAATTAAAGCTGAACACCCAGGCAAAATGAGTCACATCAAGCAAAACTGGTTATAAACACGAGTAACACTCTGAACTTATAGCCACACAAAGACCACAGTTATTGTAATGGCAAAACAAGCAACACAAAACAAACTGGTTAAATACTGGTAATAAGCTTGAATAAGCTAGAGTCAAGGTGTATGTGGGATGGTGGGGGTGGGGGTGGATGGGGGAGAGGTGGATGGGGGAGGAGATGGAGAGAGAGGGGGGGTGGGGAACCTAGCACTAGCAAGTGCAATTACTGAAACGAGGAGAAAATTGATTGGAGACTCAACTGTACAATCAAACGGAGACTTATCTGTACCATCACACCCCACTGAAACTGTTATCAGTCTGGTACCCCTTCAGCTATTCATTGTTTCTGTTCTTTCTGTTTGTTTTTCTTTTAACAGTTAGACAGACATCCTTGACTGCAGATTATAAACTTCACAGCAAGGTTTGGGAATTTCTCACAGAGTGGAGTACACCCCCCCCCCACCCCCAACCCCACCCCTCCACCCTAACCCTCATCCCTCACAACCCCTTGCCCTCTGGAAATGAACGAAACAACAGTCTATAGTTTGACTCCTTCCGAAACCAAAATTCTAAAAAAGCTGTGAAAATCAACACTACCTAAGCTTCTGAATCAACAACAGTGAGAGATTATACCCAAAACGGGCATCTAACTATTCTAAGGTAATACCTAGAATTAAAGCATCTAAGGTAACACCTTGAACTTAAGCTGCAGTCAGCAGAACTACTACAATCAGATGCATGAACGGGACTAGCTCTACGACTTCCACTGAGCTGCAGTGGACAGAAACTCAGACTCAAAACAAAACAACATCTGGGCATCTAGGGCATGCTGAGGCACAACAATCAGTTCAAGCCAAGCACACAGACACAAACGCCAAGCACAGCAACCCCACTCCACGAGCACCCTACCTTTAGCGGCGTCCCCTTCCTGGGATTCTTTCTCCTCCTTTTCCTCCTCCTTCTCTTTCTCCTCCATCTCAGCAGCTTCCCCCAATTCGCCCTCTGTTGCTGCACCTTCCCCTTCTTCTGTAACCAAGCAACCGCAGGTGTAGGGTGCAACCAGTTTGTGCAGGCTGAATGTCTGTTGCCTTGCAAGCAGCTTCACTCACACACGTGTGTGAATCAATCTCTCTTGACAGTACAGTGCATTTTTTTCTCTGTCTGATAAAGAAGAAAGGTTTCTGGAGCTTTGCACTTTTTACCTTATAGACAACCAGCTGTGCTGGGTAGATGTAAGCTAAAGCTAAATAAGTCTGTATGGTGTGTGTGTGTGGTGTGTGTGTGTGTGTGTGTGTGTGTGTGTGTGATGTTGTGTGATGTGTGTGGTGTGTGTGTTATGTGTTCTGTGTTTGCTTTGTGTGTTCATGTTTTGTGACTGTGCTTGCTGTGCTTGTCATGTTTGTTGTGGTGCTTGTGTCGCTGCTTGTAACTTTTCCCTGTTCGAATCGCCGAGCGTCTCTCCCTCTTCAATGCGCCGGCGTCTCTCCTCTTCAGCAGCCTGGCGCGCCTCCTCTTCGGCCCTCTTCTTCTCTTCCTCCTTCTGCTTCCTGTGGGACGCATTTCCAACGCATCATGGCAAAACCAAATTCACACAAGTGCCCTGGCCATTTTCCCTTGGAGAGGTGAACAACTACTAAACTTTTTTTCAAAAGATTTACGTCTTGCGATCGTGACTCATGGTGCAGGAAGGAGTTGCTTGTTGTTTTTCGTTTGTTGTTCTTTTTGTTCATTGTTGCTTTCTTTCTTCTTCTTCTTCTTCTTTTGTTTTTTTGTTGTTGTTGTTGTTGTTGTTTTTTGGGGGGAGGGGGAGGAGGAGAAAGGGGTTAAACAAAATAATGTTGTTGTTGTTGTTCTGGGAGGAGAGTGGGGGGGGGGGGGGGGGGCGAGGGGAGGGATGAAGTGGGTAAAAGAGGAAGTGTTTTTTGTTATTGTTGTTGTTGCTGTTATTATTGTTTGGGGAAGGGGGGCAGCATGGAGGAGAAGGGGGTAGAAATAATGTCTGTTTTGAAATCATGATTCGAGGTGCGGGGATGGTGGTTTGCTTTATTTTCTCTCTCTCTCTTCTTTTTTTTTTTTTTTGGGGGGGGGGGGGTTGAAGGGGATAAAAAAATAAATGCATATGCTGTAATCATGATTCAAGGAGGTGTGGGGAGGGTTGAGAGAGTGGAGGCAGGAAAAGGTGAGTATACAAGGCAGCATGTTCTTCAGAAAGTCATTTGGGAGAGGGGGTCGAGGGGAACCGTGCCATACAATTCTGTTTTATATTATTATCATTATTACCAAGTGAAAGTCACACCCACCTCCTCTCCTCAGCCTTGCGCTTCTTCTCTTCCTCCTCCATCTGAAGTCTGGCCTGGATCTTGGCGTCGATGCTCTCGCGGTTGATCATGTAGTACCGCTTGGCCAGGAAGGTGCCGTTCTCACTGTTGTCGTTGAGGGAAATGACGTCATCCGGCAGCAGGTTCTTGTCCACGCAGGCGTTCCACAGATCGCGGGTGCTGGGAAAGTTGTCCAGGATCCAGCCACCATTGCTGTCAAAAGAGCAAGGTCCACACGCTGTCATAAGGTCAGGGTCCGCAGTCAACCGTCAGATGAAATAATAAAGTAATCGCGAATCTTGCATCTTTTTTCTTCTTTTTTTATGTTGATTTTCAAGGTAGCTGCAAACCACTCACTACACATGGCACAGGTCAATATAAATCTTCTTCTGTGTTGTTTTTTCCCCATAAATACAGCATCTCCAAAATGCAGCAGACAACAGAACTCAAACAGAAGACTCACAGCGGGCCTTCAGGGTGCTCGTTGCGCATGTTCTTCTCCACCTCCGCAATGGCTGCCTCCATCACCTCCACAATGGCATCTGCAGGCAAGGTCACGGTCTGTTTCTCGGCCTCAGCAACAGCAGCGTCCACCATGGCCACAACTTCCGGGTGAGTAGCATCCACTTCTGGTTCCGGAGGCGGGGGTGGTTTGGTGTCAGCCTCTGCCTCAGCAGCCACCTCATCAGGTTTGGGTTCAGTTTCTCCGGTAGCTTCCTCTTTAGGCTCCTCCTCTTTGGCTGAAATCACACAAAAATGGCAGTCAGACTAATGTGATGTAGGTGAATATTTATGGCGCGCCGACACCTGATGTCAGCCTGACACGCATAATACAATCATGATGTTTTACCACGTTTTACTCCATTTTATTTGTATGCTCTTACCTTTGTTATGTTGAATTGTCTAATTCGAGTGACCCAACCTGTAAATTTTCATTTTTTGTATCTAATATGAATAATATAGTTATTTTGTATTAGTATTGTATAGTTCTCACATGCAAAGGAAATGCCACCACCACAGTGTGATGAACTGACAACAAAAGTCCAGCTGGAAACAAAATAATTACCTTCCTCTTCTCCTTCTTCTTTTGTTGATTCCGTCTGGGAGGGTGCCCTCTCTGAAAACAGACCTTTTGTTAGAAGCATGTTCTTTTCTTTCTTGTACTTTCAGTAATACATGGCACATCCTTATGCACATGATGCAGACGTATGCAGAGCATGTGTGTGTGTGTGTGTGAGTGGTGGGTGGGTGGTGAGTGAATGTGTGTGTGTGTGTGTGTGTGTGTGGAGTGTGTGGGGTGGGGTGAGTGTGTGTGTGTGTGTGTGTGTGAGTGTGTGGTGGGTGGGTGGGGGTGAGTGTGTGTGTGTGTGTGAGAGTGTGTGGTGGGTGGTGTGTGTGTGTGTGTGTGTGTGTGTGTGTGTGTGTGTGTGTGTGTGTGTGTGTGTGTGTGTGTATATGGTGTGTGTGTGCATGTACTGTGTGCATACTTGTGTGCATACTGTGTGCATACTAGTGTGTGTGTGTGTGTGTGTGTGTGGAGGGGGATGTGTGTGCGTATCTGTGTGGGGAACAGGGGAGGCATGTGTGTATCTGCATGCATGTGTGTGTTGTTTTCAGGCAGTGTTCTGTGGTGTCACGTTTTTCATTTAATGATTGGTGTGAATGCATGTGTGTACTTGGCACCATACTTGGCACCATAACACATTCTTTGTACTCTTGTCACTAGACAATAAAATTGAGTTGTATTGTGTTGTACAACATGGATTGCATTGTATTTTATCATGAACAGATGGCAATGAATAAGTAAATTAAAAGAAAACAAGAAGCAAATAACAGCACAAAGCAAATACATATCAACAAAATCAAACAAATACCATTTCATGCACAGTAAATAACACACCTGTTATGATCTTTTTGTTTCAGGGCAACAACAGATACATAAAATTCAATGTGTTCAAAAATATATAATAACTTTGTGCCTGCACCTAATGCAAGTAAGCAAAATTAAAACATGTATGTTAGTGAAATGTATGCAGATGAGCTCCCACCAAATGTGTACACAACCATAAATTTATGTTCCAACTGTTCCTCTAAATTGTATTATTATTATTAAATTTTGTCCAACATCATCTGCAAGACAATAACACCATAACTTGCAATTACACAGCTGTTTAATGTTCACCTTTAGGAAAAGATCACTCAAAGTGGCATGAACATGTAAAGTTCAGTAAGTACCAACATCATGCAAAGTTTAACATTTGTAACATTTTACATGTCGAAAACAAACCTGTTAAGCTTGAAATGGCCACGCATGTCAGCATGCATGGATACACACACACACACACACACACACACACACACACACACACACACACACACACACACACACACACTCACACATGCAGACACACATTCTAACAAGTATTGCATACATATTCAGAACCATGCAGCCAGTCACAATATGTATTCAGGCATTCTATCTTTCTGTGTAACTGTTTGTTTGTGGTTGGATCAGCTGACATATACAGATATATAAAAATATATATTAAAAATGAATTCAGTGGGATTCAAATGCCATTAATTTGCAACAGGAAACACTCAGAATCTACACTCTCATTTCTACAATGAAACGGGTATTACTAAAAACAAGCTCCGCATATTTTCAAGCATTTATTAGGTGAACGGAACACCAGTCACAATCCGGAAACAAATGAAGCCCAGAGCGCCCATGCAGAACCGACAAACAAGGGAGTCAATCAGCACTCAAAAGGCATCACACAAACACAAACTCTCACCTGGCATGCATGCAGACATACCTCTGGTGGAGTTTATGGAACTTGTATTTACTCACATGCCAGGTGATTCCAAAACATAGACCGTTTTCTCCTGACCAAGTTACTACTCATGGATGATGGAAAATTTAAACTGTGCAGCCCTGGTTTGAAGGATGGTGACTCACGGTGGGTAGTAGACAACACAACAAACTGAACCAGGCCCAAGACTGGTTTCAAGGTGTGTGTTTTTTAAGTTGTGTTTTTTTGGGTGTTTTTTTTCAACCTATCATTTGGCCTCTCTCTCGCTCTCTCTCTTTGTTGTTGTTGTTTGTTTGTCTGTTTGTTTGTTTGTTTTCTCTGAATCCCCCTTCTGCATGTGATCTGCTGGCCATCATCATGAAGTTCCCAAACTTTCCAAGACTTTGGACCAAAATGCCATTTTCCCCAACTTTCCAGGCCTGGCAATTCCCAAGCTTTGGAAGACTATACAGACTTTGTGTCTACAGGCAAAAAACATGCTGCCATTTTGTTACCTTCCTCCTTCTCCTCTTTCTTCTCTTCCACTTTCTCCTCCTCTTCCTTCACATCCTCTTTCTCCTTCTCCTCTTTCTTCTCCTCTACTTTCTCCTCTTCCTTCTTCTCTTCCTCTTCCTGCACTTTCTCTTCCTCTTTCTTCTCCGCTACTTTCTCTTCCTCTTTCTCCTCCTCCTCTTTCTTCTCCTCCTTCTCCCCTTGTTCTTCCTTCTCCTCTGATTTTTTTCCTGTGACTATGCACACATGTGTGCACACACACACACACACACACACACACACACACACACACACACACACACACACACACACATGCACTCACACATGCATGCATGCACTCACACACGCATGCATGCATGCATGCACACACATGCATGCATGTACACACGCACATACATGCACACACACACAACAAGCATGCACGCACCCATGTACACACACACATCAATGCACACGCGTGCACACACACACACACACACACACACATACACACACACACATGCAGACAGATGTTTGCAGATTATATGTTGACTATTATCACAAAATCAGCAAGACCGAGGCCCAAAAATATCACTTTCCCCCAAATCTTCAAGGTTTGGCAAAAGTAAGGCAGCTAAATTTCCCCAAACTTTCTGTTGCTTTTTTGTTTGTTTTTTAAGACCTTATTCATGAACCCTGTGTCCACACACCAAGAACGGAAGATAAGAACATTGTGCTGTTTTCTTGTTTGTGGGTGGGTGCATGGGGGGGGGGGGGGGGGGGGGGGGGGGGTTTGTATTTTGTTTTGTTACCTTCCTCCTTCTCCTCGGACTCCTCTCCTGCTTCTTCTGCTGCTGCTGCTTCTGCAGCTGCCTTCTCCTCAGCCTCCTTGGCAGCGGCCTCTGCTGCCAGCCGTGCAGCTGGAGAGAGAGTAACAATCATAATAAAAACCTTCTTTTATAAAGCGCCCTTTCTAACAAGAGCCCTGGCGCTTTACAACTGAATTGACAATAGTTACAATACACCTGCACAAGTGCACAATAAATGAATGAACAGAGAATGCACACATGCACATGCACACACGCACACAAACAAAAAACAAAACAATAACACCACCAGTACCACAGTCACAGAACGAAAAAGGCTCTCCGAACGAATAACAAATACAAACAGAAGCAACGAAAAACATCCTCAGTGAAACCTGCAAACATTGGTTCTACTCATTTTCCAGATGCCACTTCATTCATCCGCCAGTTCCAGGACAAAGACGGCAACACAACAGCTGAACACAGGTACCAACACTCCCTTTCTCTTTCTCCGGCAACAATACCTGGTGTTTGTTTGTTCCCTGCTTTAAAGGGAACCCCAACTGAAGATGCAAGCTGGCCCCAAAAATTGAAAGAAAATGTGCAAATATTTTCCATTTCCATGGTTGTTCTGTCAATATTCTGGCAAAAGAAGCACTCTTCTGTTTCTATTTTCCATTTCTATGGTTGTTCTGTCCATATTTTGGCAACAGAAGCACTCTTCTCATTCAAATTCGAGCTCCTAGATCCTCAGGGCACAGCCATGTTGGTTTGCTCTTTACCAATGAAGAGCAGGAAAGGGTTGGCTCATGACATAATAGACACTTGTGCCACACAAGCCAGTCCTGCATACCACTTCTTTTAAGCACAGCAGCAGTGCTGCCTAAGGCACGTAATGCTGCTTTATAAATCTCACGAGTTCCAGTGCAAAATGGAGAATGCAAGAGATTCCTACAATGTTTAAGTGTTGCCTTGCTGAATTTGTTATTGAAATTTTCCATCTACATCTAATGTTGGTGGTTTGATTGGTTAGTTGGTTGTTGTTGTTGTTGTTTTCCATTCATTCAATCAAGCCAGCGCCAAAAGCAGTCCTCGTCAACACCGAAAGCTCTTTATTCCTTTCTCATACTGTGGCTTTCTCTCTCTTGTGTCTTTTCTCTCTCTCTCTCCCTCTCTCTCTCTCTCCCTCTGCATGGTCACCTGAGAATAACTCAACACAATCATATCCATACCACTGACCATTCACTCATCTAGTCGCATGCAAACACACTCACATTCAACTGACCATTCACTCCTACATTCAGTCATTACCACAGGCACACGCAACATCACACCACTACATATTGTTCTCACCTTCTTCCCTGGCAGCTGCCTCTGCCTCTGCCTGCTCCTTCAGTTTGGCTTTCACCGTGGCAATGGCCGCCTCCGTCGTTTCTTCACGCACCTGCTGAACCATTTTGCGTTTCTCCTCCGCCATGCGTGGCTTGATGAGCTCCTCCACTTTGAGGACCTGAAGGACATGGTCGAGACAGTGAGCCCCTCAGTAACAACCATTGATAGAACCATGTCCTTCCTCTCTCTAGCATGCCTACATCAATGTCATAAATGTCAATACACAGGCAGTTGTTTTTGATACAACCCTCATGGTATTTATACTGAAAGTTAGGTCCTGCGACACACAAGATCAAGATCAAGAACACTGTTTTCTTTTTCTTTTCTTTTTCTCTTTTTTTGGGGGGGTGTGTTTTAGTTGTTTTTGTTTTCTAGTGCTTCCCACATCTTTTTGGCTGTACAAGGTTTGATGCATGAGCTCCTCAAAACTTGAGGACCTGAGACACAAGGCCAAGACAAGTGATTCTCTTAGTGACAGCCACCATTCATAGAACAATTTTGTTTGGTTGTTTGTTTGTTTGTTTTCTCTAGTGCTCCCACATGTCATGAGGTTAGACAATAACAATAATAATCAAATAAAATTATAACCTAACAATAATAAATCATCTGTCACACATGAACTCACAGTTTAGACTTTCTATTTTCTTTTGCAGTTCACACTTTCTATTTGCTTTTCCAGTTCGTACTTTCTATTTGCTTTTCTAGTGCTCACACTTTCTGTTTTCTTTTCAAAACACAGACCTACCTTGGCACCGTATTTCTGAGCCAGCAAAGCACACAGAGTGGTCTTCCCTGAGAGTGGCGGCCCAAGGACGGCCAGTTTGCAAGGTGGTCGGGGCTGTGGAGGAAGAAGGTAGGGACGAGGATTCTTCAAAAACTTCTCCATTGCGTCGGGGCTTGACAGACAGTAGATCTTGTCCAGAAAGCTGCAGAGCAGAAATTCAATGCATTTCAAACAAAAAGTTGTGATGAATGCATCCAAAGTCTTGTCTGGAAAGCCACTGAGCAAAAACATGCATTCAATGTTTGCGACAACACAAAGACTGTTTGCCAGGCTACAGACTTCCATTCACTCAGTGCGACGTTGTGCAGGGTTGAACT
This sequence comes from Alviniconcha marisindica, assembly GCA_018857735.1. Lineage (NCBI taxonomy): Eukaryota > Metazoa > Mollusca > Gastropoda > Provannidae > Alviniconcha > Alviniconcha marisindica. The sequence continues at coordinate 227,315 of JABMCL010002251.1, forward strand.
GCAGCCAATGGCTTGGTATTCCATCACCCCAGCACACACATGCACAATGCACAACACACACACAACACACACACACACTCTCTCTCTCTCTCACACACTCACTTACACACGCATGAACACACACACACACCAGCACCATCCTGCCCCTTAACACATTTAAAAAATAAACAATTAATACCGAGACCTTCCATCTCACCTGACGGCAAACTCAGGTTTGCCCAGCACTTTGTTTCCGTCGTACAAAGCCACAGGGCAATAGCGCAGCCAACGACTGCGCCGCCAGCGGAATCGGGGTGCCACCATCTGTTTGGGGGCCAGACTTCTCATCAGCTCATCTGTCTCCACTTCCTCTGGGATTTCCTCTTCCTCGCTATCATGGAGGCGTATTGGCACAGCGGCTGGACGGATCACGAAGCAGTTCAGTTTCTGAATGAGTTGCTGCAGAAATGAGAAGAAGAAAAAAAGAGGTACATATCAACTTTTGCTGTGTGAAAAAAAAATGTACATACAAAACAAATTGTATGTGTTTTTACGGTTAAATGCTATTAGTTTATTTCTTCCAAACTCTTTGACCTGTATCTTCCACTGTGGTGGATATTGCACAAACAAACCTTCCAGAAATTTGGTGCATTTTAAACCATCCTTTCTCAACATGAAACAAATAAAGCTGCATCTGGAAAAAATGTTCGCTGCTTCTGTCAGCCTTAATTACCACATTGTCTAAACTCTTGCACTTTCCCACCATAATAATTATATGATCACCCTAGAAAACACGTACAGCTTTATCCATGATCTGAATCAAATGGGAAGGTTCACCACTCAATGGCAACACTTTGCTATCATTTTTACAACGGTCAAAAGATTAGTTCCAGCCAATCAACAAAACACGTCCTACCAAACCTTTCCCAAGAGCTAGAGATTGTTATGAAGACCTGAAATAAACTAGCACAAGTTGTGACTTTCAATGAATATGGATTATGTATGAAGTAAGGCTTCTCAGGAGTACAATACAAAAACAACAAAACAAAACAAATTCCTACCTCAGGATAGATAGACAGATAATAAAAATTTTTAATGTAATGTCTGGTCAACCATGAAAAAAATATATAAGGATGATTACCACATACTAATCACAACATGTTTTATTCAAGGTCAGAGTTTGAGAATCCAGGAAACAATTTTAGCAGAGTAAAAATTAAAACATTAAAAATTAAAAATGATGGCTATCTCTCACCTTGAAGAGAACGCCTGCAGTCTGATTACCATCCATCTCCACCAGATACTGCTGATTGTGGTCGGCCATGTAGTCCTGCCCAACACATGGCACCATACAGCATGGCATAACACCGTACCTCATACCAGCATATCATGCTGTACAGTATTGTAATGTTCATACCATACGTACCAAACTTTTGTACGTTCTTTGATGGTAATTACTGTTAATTGTTCTATTATTAATTTCCTGATATAGGCATATCATAAATTATGGGTTGGGAAGCCCATGGTTTACTGTTGTGCCCACAGTCTACTGTTGTGCCCCTGGCTTATTGTTGTGCCCATGGTTTACTGTTGTGCCCCCAGTTTACTGTTGTGCCCATGGTTTACTGTTGTGCCCACAGTCTACTGTTGTGCCCATGGCTTATTGTTGTGCCCATGGTTTACTGTTGTGCCCCCAGTTTACTGTTGTGCCCATGGTTTACTGTTGTGCCCACAGTTTACTGTTGTGCCCATGGTTTACTGTTGTGCTCACAGTTTACTGTTGTGCCCATGGTTTACTGTTGTGCCCACAGTTTACTGTTGTGCCCATGGTTTACTGTTGTGCTCACAGTTTACTGTTGTGCCCATGGTTTACTGTTGTGCCCACAGTTTACTGTTGTGCCCATGGTTTACTGTTGTGCCCACAGTTTACTGTTGTGCCCATGGTTTACTGTTGTGCCCACAGTTTACTGTTGTGCCCATGGTTTACTGTTGTGCCCACAGTTCACTACTGTGCCCATGGTTTATTGTTGTGCCCACAGTTCACTACTGTGCCCATGGTTTATTGTTGTGCCCATGGTTTACTGTTGTGCGCACTGTTTATGGTTATGCAAATGGTTTACTGCTGTGCCCATGGTTTATTGTTGTGCCTGTGGTTTACTGCTGTGCCATGGTTTACTGTTGTGCTCATGGTTTACTGCTGTGCCCATGGTTTATTGTTGTGCCCATGGTTTACTGCTGTGCTCATGGTTTACTGCCGTGCACACAGTTTACTGCTGTGCCAATGAGTTTACTGTTTTGTGCACACGGCTTACTGTTGTGCACATGGTTTACTGTTGTGCACGTCAGCATTTGTGGAAAAACCTTGATCCCCAGTAAAGGCCTCTAAAGAACAGAACCGTCTCAGGGTTTCCTTAATCAGCTGAAAATGCCATACCCTACTAGACCGTAGCACACCACGCCACGTCATTCATTCCAACCATTTCCGTGCCAGACAACTGATATAACAACAATAACCCCAATGCATTACCCCTGAAAACAGCACGCACCAATGGCGTTTTGTGAACAGCCCATCTACACGGAACTGTGATGGTTTTCATTTCTTTTTAAATGGTCTAGAAAAAGAGGTGATCTCTCTTCAGGCAGTCCCTGCACAAATCTAGGAGTGCCACTGAAGACTGTTCATTAAATTGATCCTTTGTAGGAAACTCGGAGTCGCCTTCCTCCAGAGGGTAAGCAGTCACAAAAAGCAGAGCCAGCAGTTCCTGCAAAGTAGTAAGTAAACCTACAGTTTACCAAGGCGGCTAACGTTGCACTGTGAATACTTTCACCTTAGTTGACCATTTTGAAGCTGGCCATGCTAGTCAAGCGGTATCAAGTCTGCAAGGTGATGCGCCAAAGGGCTTTATCTACATTGTTCAGCGGGGATTGGGAAATTTGCCCTGCCCCATTCCACCCTCCTGACCTTTCACCCACTTCCTCCCTATCACAGTACAGTTTCCCAGTTTCTGTCAACTGCACAGTTTCAGTCTCACCTCCAGAATTCTCAGCATGTTATCCTTGTAGCCATTGAGGTTGTCATCCAGCTGCGGAAGCATGTCCTCAGGTCGGCGAATCAGGCGCTCGAGAACCTCTAAAGGCAGTTCTGCTGGGGTGTCATCATTCTGAGAGAAAACAAAACCACATCACAACACTGACCGTTTTGACAAAGTGGAGAAAACTATGCAGTCACAATTCTGGTATTTGACAGGATAATAGGATTTTCAGACTTCCAACACTCAAAACCAAACACTATGGGCAAAGCTCTTTCTCAAGCCCTCATGCTGGCAACAGAATCCCTCACAGAATCATTCTTCTACCTCATTCATTTTCAAATCTCTTTTGAAATCTCATTTCTTCAACATACTTGGGTAAAAACAGCTTCACTGTCATCTGGTTCCTCAAAACAAAACAAAAATCAAGTTTAATCTACCAGGCTCTGATCAACAACAGTGTGTGAATATGCACAGCTTGGATTTAGCATTTAATTATTCAACTCACTTCTTCCTCCTCCTCCTCTTCATCTACTTCCTCCTCTTCATCTTCTTCCTCTTCGTCTTTGTCAGGACTAGCCTGTCAAGTATACACAAGCACACAGTCAATCATAGTTATACATAGAATGCACAAACACAGTTTATGAGCAAATTTAGCACAGCTAAGGTTGTGCCTGAAATCCTGGATCTTTTCCTGTCCAGCTTTTTTTTTTTTAAAGGATTTCCAGGTCAAGGTCATTTCCTTTCCTGCTCTAGCATCAGACAAACAAGGACACATGTGAAATCCAGCTCCAACATCAATAAATTCAGCAGCCATCACAACAACTCAAGGCACTGTCATCTCATATGGTGTGGTGGTGAATGATGAGCAAAGCTGCTAAAATGTAATCTGTCATAGCAAACAAAATCTGACCAATACAAATTAGTTATGATGCAGCATTAAACCAAGTATGATTCAAGCTGCCAATCAATAACTGTATTGCCACCATACCTATCTATTGTCCTTTAAAAAACCTTGCAAAGTACTCCTGCAAGCCAGCTTGGAATATTTAACACTTTTAGCCCTGTTCCTGAGTTGGAGTCAGGTACCACTGAATAGTTTATGAAAATTAGACAGTCTTTCCTGAATATGAGCAACACTCTTGGAATATTTAACACTTTCAGCCCTGTGCCCTGTTTGGAGTCAGGCACCACTGAACAGTTCATGAACAATAGACAGTCTTTCCTGAATATGAACAACACTATATCTTACAGGTTTCAATGGCTTCTCTGGTGCATAGACATCCCTGGTGTACAACTCTCCAGTCATTGGATCCAGTTTCTGGCCCAGGCGCCTTCTGTGTAGGTCACCGTCTGGCATCTGAAGTTGAGGAAAGGACAAAGAGGTGATGAACATCACTGTTCTGTCATTTTTTACACACACGTGTATGCATGCGCGCGCACACACACACACACACACACACAAATGTACACACACACACACTCACACACACACATGCATGGGGGGGGGGGGGGGAGGAGGAGGGTAAGGTTCCTCCAGCGGTCTAAACGCAGTTTTGCATGCACCCCCCACCCCCCACCCATTCATCAAACAAAAACACATGTTTGGTGCATGACAAGAATATTTTGTTGTGACAAACGTTTTGTACAGCACGCATACTTTTGTCACGACAAAAGTTTTGCGCAGCAAGCATACTTTTGTCACGACAAAAGATGTGTTTTGTCACTACAAACATGTGTTTTTTGTGACAAACATGAGTTTGTCACAACAAAACGTTTGTCACAACAAACATTATACTTGTGGCAGCTCCCGCCAATGATAGGGGGTGAGGCCAACAAGCACAAGGTGCTGCTGAAGAACAGGTATGTGGCAATCGTACTTTCATGCTTTTCTCGCTTTTGTGTGATTCTATTTCAAGTGCTGTAATCTTAAACTTTCTGAAAATGCTGAAAAGTGCTGGGAGTCAAAGGGTTAAGTTATTCACAAGAAAAGAAAAAAAGGAAAAAAAAAAGGAAATGAATACACACCTTGACGTTGATGATGAAATCAGGTTTCAGTTTCCAGCTTTTGATCAACTCTAACTGGTCCTGGATCGTCATAGTTGCTTCCGACATGCATGGGAAGTCATCCAGCACATATCCTGCAGAACAAAGTGATACTCTCTTTAACTTCTTAATTTACAGCATGCTTGAGTTGCAGTGAAGTAAAAATGGGTTCAGCCTTCTGAACTAGAAGGCAGAACCCATTTTTACTTCACTACAGCTACCTCTGGAACTGAAGGTTTCACTTTTCCTGACATTTATGATAATGTATGAGAAGGTATATATAGATGCACGTGTTATATGCATCAACTATGCTGAAGTCTGAGAATAGCATTGCAAAGCTGTAGCTGAATCAGACAGAATTCTTTTGGGAATTTTTACAAAAACACACATACCAAATCTCTCTCTGTCTCTGTCTCTCTCTGTCTGTCTCTCTGTCTTTCCCACCCTTTCATTCCTAAAGGAATGAAGGAATGAATAGGCATCATTTATTTTCCCTTCTAAAATGTTTTCTTTTTCTTTCCTCTCCACCCACCCCCAACCTCTCTCTATACAAACATGCGCACACATACACACACACACACACACACACACACACTATTCATCAAAATGTTCTACCATGGTGAGCAACTTCAGGTGAGTCAATTTTCTCCTGGATGATTTTGAAGACCAAGTCCTCAGGCACTGCCTCGCCCCGAGTCAGTATCTCCACACAGTGCTGCCCCACTTCTGTCTGCATCTCCATGTTTTGCATTATCAACTCCGTCGCTGAAACACACACACACACACACACGCACACACACATGCACACACACACATACACACACATGTACACACACAAAACAACAAACAAACACACACAACACACACACGTGCACACACACACACACACACACACACACACACACACACACACACACAAACATACAATAAAGCTTACTACAGTGTCTACAAACCCCTTTAAACAGCCACATGCTTTTATCCAATTCTGAAGCAATGAATGCGCATTACACTTGCCAGCATTTTCGCTTTGCTGAAGTCTCACAATGTTAATGAGAAACACAGGGCCTGGCACTTGCAGGTCGCAATGTATCACATGTATCTCCCTAAGTTATAAGTGACCATCACCAAACACAGCATCAGCATCACCAGGTAAGCCAATCCAGATCAGAGGCTAACTAATGACACTGCTGTTATTGGCATCTTATTTTCTCTAGCCAGAGCGTCTTGATAAAAGCAATGCGTTTGCTGTGTTGAGTCCCAAGTCAGGATTGCTTTTAGCTACAGCAGTATTCAGAGTATGACAAACTCCAAGCATGTGCCCGTGTGTGTGTGCAGGTGTGTGTGCCTGCGTGCATGCATGTATGTATGTGCACATCAAATGTGTGCATATGTGTGTGAGTGCATGTGCATATTGTACACATGTATGTGCACATAACTGTGTGTATGAAAGCATGGGCGTGAGCATGTGCGCATAACAGCATGCACATGAAAATATGTGCATGCATACAAGTGTGTGTGTGTGTGTGTGTGTGTATGTGTGTGTGTGCGTGCGTGTGCGTGCGTGTGTGCATGCATGCATGCTTGCGTGCGGGCATGCGTGCATGCATGTGTGCAGAGACTGAACCGAACTTACAATTTATCAGTTCACATTTCCACTCCTGGGCAAACCTTCGAGCCAGAGTTGACTTGCCCACCCCAGGCTTGCCAAGGATGATGAAGCAAGTAGGTTTGGAATGCAAAAAGCGAAGCTCAGACTGTGAATAAAAAGAGCATGTTCATGTTTTATTTGGAAATATGCACAATATTAAACTCTTGTTAAAAAAATGATGATTGTACATTGCAAACTGGCACATATACGGCATCATACAATTATTGTGTGTGTGTGTGTGTGTGGTTGTGTGTGTGTGTGTGTGTGTGTGTGTGTGTGTGTGTGTGTGTCTCTCTCTCTCTCTCTCTCTCTCTCGCACATGTTGTTGTTGTTGATCGCTTTTATATAGCACTATTCTCTGCTCTCGAGCAGACTCACTGCACTCGCATGTGATTCTACATGATGTGAATAGCTTTTAATGGCATATTTTTTACTACATGTGCATCTGACTGACATATTGTGTGACTGTGTGTATGTGTTTGCATACTGTACATGTATTTCTAATGTGCTGAATCCCTCTATGCTACACAAGTGTAGTTCAAAGTGCTGTACATGAAACATTACAACAATGTACAACCTAATTTAATTATGCATTATGTACATATTCACTCTGTCCCTCACACTCCCCCACATGCACACACACGCACATGTCCACATGGACACACACACACACGCCTCGTCGACATGTATACATGTGCGTGAAAACCTTATCATATAATCAGCACAAAATGTATTCAGTATGACACAATCAAAATTAATACATGCAATCAAAATTTTCTCAAGCACATTTGCGTGCGCACACACACACACACACACACACACACACACACACACACACACACACACACCACACACACACACACACACACACACACTAACAAGCCAAAGTATTATAAAACTGTAACAAAACACTGACCTCATCTTCAGAATATGGATCAGTATGCATGTTCTCCAGCATGGTTTTAATTTCCTCAGACACCTGCGACTCATCCGGAACACTGACAGCATCCATGGTGATGACCACTGGCTCTTCTTCTACCTTTGATTCAAAAGAAGAGCTTTGTGAAGGCTCTGGTAGTTCTGCCACAGGATCCATTGGAGCTGCTGATGTTTCCACAGCCTCCGAAGGCTCCGCCGGAGCTGCTGCTGTGTCCACAGCCTCCTGAGAAGCAAGATTATCATTGTAAGAAAATGCAGTAAACAAATAATGTATTTCTGACTCCTGGCTTCTAGTTCTGCTACTACCATTTTGACCAAAATTGTACAAAAGGACTTGACTTCCAGGTAACCACTTTGCTCCATGAAATTCACAAAATTAGCCAAGACACACAAGAAGAGTGATTGCAGGGGTAAAAACGCTGTAACTAAAAGGTGTTGGGACTAATAAAGACATGGTCCAACTTCAACGTTTTGAAGACTGACACATTTTGGTGCATGCCAGGTTATCGTGATGTTTTCAAATCCACTAAACTCTGACATGGACTTCAAGAGCTTTATTTCAGCAGGTATATATATATATATATATATGCACACAGGGGACCTCAGTTTATGGTCTCATCTGAAGGACTTTTGTAGACTCTACACAGAATCTGACTTGGAGATATACTGGGGCAGGTGCAAAGCATAACACAAAACAGTCACAAACCATGTAAAGACCACACTTGAGTCTCAGGAGAGTTGGTGATGCCAAGCGACAGTACTCACTCCCAAAAGCCAAGTTAAGCCAGACTGAGCATTGTCAACACATGGGTGGGTGACCATTTCATGCCAGGCATTGCACCCACCCTGAGATTTCTTTGGTGTCAAATTCTGTATGAACTCTGCAAAAGTTTTTTGGACAAGACTATAAACCGAGGTTCCCCATGTGTGTATGCATATAAAAGATCGCATACAATATTTCTTCAAGTTCAGTTTTTGGTTAGTATTATTAAATAGTAACTTAGCTTGTCCATGGGCATTTTAACAAGGTATGTTTTGTTGTGGGGGGGGGGGGGGGGGGGGGGTATACACACACACACACACACACACACACACACACACACACACACACACACACACACACACAACTTGCTAAAAACAAAGTCCAAAGTCGAAACCAATCGTCAAGGCTTTGGATCACTGTATGTGTACTTTTGTAGACCTAGATTTGTTCATGTTTATAATAATTCTAAATTATCCTGGGTCTGACGAGAAACTTTGGAGGAAAAAAAAGGTAGCAATCTGTGTGCTACCTTCAGTCTCGGTCTAAAAAAAAGGTGGCAGTTCTGATGCTGGCATAAAATGAGCGTTTGACAAAATAACAGCCATAAAATTATAGAAAAGCACCGCTTCATGAGGCTGAATGGCTTTCCAAACAGCAAGACATGCAGCACCAAACAAAATGAAGCTAGGCAATAATGTAGGACACTAAAATGGGAAATTACCGTGATATGAAATAAATCGTTTGTTTTGTTGCAACAGACTATTTTCTGAAAAGTAATTGACCTTTTTACGATCCACCGTTTAAATGAATACTTACACCTCCACTGTTGTCCGCCATAGTTGAATCGTCTCCAAGGAGGCAGATTACAGGATCGGACAGAATGCACGTTCTCTAACATTATTTTACATTTCACATTACTTCATTATTTGTATCGTGCAGTTATCAAATTATGTATCTTTAATAAAATAATATCCTGTCGTATGCTCATAATTTGATCCTGAATGATTTACCAAAAGCAGATCCGCACCAAATAGGAAGGGAAACTAGCTGCTCTGGGATTCAAACAAACTATGTTGCTGTAGAGACAATTAGTGCCACAAACATCACCAAAGAGCGGCAATGTTTAAGTGTATCCCGGCTTTTGGTGAGGAAAACATGCTGTTTTAAAGTAAACAAGACTTGTTCGAGATATTTGGATCGCATTTGTGTAAGAAATAAAGACTCGTTCCGGATTGATTTATTTTTAAAAAGAAAATCGTGGGGCCATCTCATAAGAAATGAACGGTCGGTAGGTATACCGGATCACACACACACACACACACACACACACACACACACACACACGCACGCACGCACGCACGCACGCACGCAAGCACGCACGCACAACACACGCACACACACACACACACACACACACACACACACACACTGGCATACACACACACACAAACAAACAAACAAACAAACACACGCAACACACACGCACAACACAACACACACACACACACACACACACACACACACACACACACATGGCACTGACACACACATATATACATACATACACACATATATACACATACAGTGATACACACAGTGTGTGTGTGTGTGTGTGATACCAATCTTTAATATTGCAAATTTCCCCGCCCAGTCCAGAGGAAGCCAACAAAGGTTTGCTTGAATATTTTGAAAACTGATTTTTTGGATTATGTCATGTGTAGGTGTTATATGTTGCTTCCACCTTGCACCAGAGGCTTATGTATGTGGAGACTGATTTAAATTGGTGCAGAACGATTCTTTTTTCTTTTCTTTTTTTCTTCTTTTTCACTCCAGAAGCTTGTGTGTCTAACAAGGACTGACTTCATTGTGCAGTTTACTCATACTGAAGATAAAAGACTTAGCATCAGTAAACACAAAAAAGCACTCACAAGTGTTCTAATTTAATCCCTGAGGTTAATTAAAACATGTGAACTGTATTTGGAAACTATCCATAATATTGTAATAATTAAAAATAAAAATATTAAAGAAAGATATGCCACTTTCATCAATATGTTCTTGATAAGTATAATGTAAACCAGTGATGATTAGACAACAAAACAAAAAAGGCCTATGGAAAGTATTGTAACTTAAACTGAACAAGAATGGATTTTGTGTTATAGTTTGATGTCCTATATTGATGTTATTTTTGACTGACTGTAGACTAAACTACTTTTTAGTTTTACTAGTATACATCATTACATGTACTTGAAAAACAAAAACAAATCAATCTTCTAGTTGCACATCTGATCAGTTTAAGTTCTCTCTCTGTCTCTCTTTTAAATTGCAACATATCAATTATCATGTAGTTGCATATTAATGTTTACTTGTATATTTCTACTTGTAAGAGGTGCATGTGTTTGTTTCTTTGATGTGATCCTTTCATGAGAATATGTTTATGCCTACAACTATGAGTACACAACTTTGGGGAAATTTTACACTGAATATAGTTCACTGAAGTCCCCTGGTCAAAAATCTGAGACATAATTTACTCAGCCAGCACTATAATTATAAATACAATGCAGAATTATACAAATTACATTGATAATACACAAAGCAGTTTGTGGTGTGCATTTTCCCTCAGTGAAAAGTCATAGTCATACACATTTTTACTCTTTAAAAAAAATGTTTCTGGTATCTTCAGTTAGAACATTTTTTTCAATGAACGGTGATCACTTGTAATCACTGTAGTGAATATAAAACGGAAAAACATATGGATGTATGCAAATGAATATATTTTACAGAAGTATATATATAAATCAGTCTTTTATTTTTATTTTTATAACAGTGCAACCAACAGTTTGGATACCATCAACGATTTTTGGCGTCACCAAGAAAGAGAACACAAGTATCAATGATGTCATCACTAAATTTGTCACTCCATTCAGCCATATAATAATAATGTACATTTATCACACGCTCATCAACGACCTGAGCGCTCACATGATACATATTAACCCAAATATGATATTCTATACACATGTAGAGCATAGTCCTACCAAAACAATTTACATAAAGTATTATACAAACACACACACACACACACACACACACACACACACACACACACACACACACACACACACACACACACACACACACACACACACACACACACACACACACACACACACACACACACACACACACACACACACACACACAATGACTGTAGCAGAAACTGGGTACTGATATTAGTTAGGATTGAAATGCTGTGAGAAGAGGAAGGTTTTCAGTTTGGCTTTAAAATATGACAGGGTTGAGCAGTGTCATTGTGGGAGTGTATTCCAGATGTGGTGTCCAAAGCAAGAGAAGGTGCGAAAGCCTTGAGTCTTGCGTTTGTATTGTTGGATTTCCAGCATGCAGGTGTCAGAAGAAGAGCGTAGTGTAGTGTATGTATATATACATGTATAAAATCTAGTATAATTATCAAGCCATAACAATATATCACAGCAGTACAATCTTACACGGCACATTGCAAACACCACGACGTAACTGCAATCAGTCATAAACTGACAACGTTAACATAACTAGTACTTCGGCCAAGTACACTGAACACACGCACGCAAACGCGCAGGGTGGAATTTGAGGAAGGAATCATTTTGCTTAACGTCCACAGAAACGAGATTATTTAATAGGGAAGTGGAGGGGGGGGGGGGGGGGTTGGTGAAAGAGTGAAGGCTCAATAGCAGGCGCTAACCCGGAAAACCAAAACTGCCGTGGGCTGCCGCCAAACCAACAAAAATGTTTAAGGCAGTGTCCGCTCGCCATTGTTGATTGTAACTAGTGTACTACGCTGTAGACCGCTTTCGTTTATCTCGCTGTCGCACAGCGACAACCAATCAGAGTCGACTAGGAAGTTCTACTGACAGCTTCTCCAAAGCAGACGCCGGGTAGTGGGAAATGTGCTGACACTGACTTCGTGCGTACTGAGATCTGACCGGACCGAATCAGTTTGGATGACCACAGACTTACTAACATTTCCGGTGAGTCATTCAATCCGTTTACTGAGAGAGAAGCTCCGGAGCCTGGTTGGCCGTTGTCGTTATTATTCAAAACAAAAAACAAACAAAAAATCGGGGTGAGCCGGGTGGGGATGGGGCCTGTCCGCACTTGCGATCCAAGTGCGCGCGATCCGCTTATTTCGCGCGCGCGCGCGTGTGTGTACTGATGTGTGTGTGTGTGTGGGTGTGTGTGTCAGTGTGTGTGTGTGTGTGTGCCCGACTGAGTTTGAAGGCCGTCACGTGAACCTATTTGATTTTAGATATAATTATAAGTACTCTCTCTCTCTCTCTCTCTCTCTCTCTCTCTCTCTCTCTCTCTCTCTCTCTCTCTCTCTCTCTCTCTCTCTCTCTGTGCTATAATTCAGTAAGTTCCAGTTCTTGTACGTTGAACAAACGTAATAATTTAGTACAGCCTTCAACCATGGCGGGGCGGGGTGGCTTTCAAAGCGTGCTCTCGGTATCTGACCAAGCCGGTTTTGAACAGATGGTGTCCCACCCAGCCCGTTTTAGACACGGCTGTTGTCCCAGTGTCTGCTTTATCGTCAGCCTGAGATTGTCAGTCCTGACGAGATGTATGATAACGGAACCTTTCAAAACCAGACACTGCCCTTCCTCCACATACAAGAAATTTTGCTTTATCTTTTTGCCTGACTGGTCAGTATACGATTTTCAGAGAATCTTTTTGTTAACACTTGTCCGGTAACCTTAGGTGGTGTTTCGTTGTTGTTGTTGTTGTTGTTTTACCTGATATCGGAAATCGTTTTGGTTTTTTTCCTTTTTTTTCCCCCCCTTGTACTTCGTACGATATCTTTTAGCCATCGCGCCTCGAGCAGGAGTTTAAAGGTTGTGCGCTGGGTAGTACTGCAGTATGTATGATATAAGAGTTATCGTGGATAACAGATCTGCAAAATATTGCCAATATTTTGCTAAGTTTGCCATGCTAATATATATATATATGTATATATATATATAGAGAGAGAGAGAGAGAGAGAGAGAGAGAGAGAGAGAGAGAGAGAGAGAGAGAGAGAGAGATGCATTGTGCTGTACATGGTCGGGCTTTTATTTTATTTTAATTTTTTTAAGTGACACCAGATCACCAGATTATAAAAAATTATTACTTCCTGCAAATCCATATTTATAATGCATTTTTCAAACAAATGCGTATGCCGAAAGTACACACACACACACACACACACACACACACACACACACACACACACACACACACACACACACACCAGCACACACACGCATGCACGCACGCACGCAATAAAAATTGTACTCTCATTAATATTTACCTCAATATACAGGGTCTCTGTGCCTTTAGAATATTTTTAACTTCGTAGGGAAAGCTTTTACGCACAAGTAATGGACCACCACGTGTTGACACGGACGTGCAAAAGAGCTCGTTCCCCCTATTCTTTTTTCCACAGTTAATAATAATAATAATAATAATGTACATTTATCATGCGCTCATCAACGCCCTGAGCGCTCACATGATATATATTAACCTAAAATATGATATTCTATACACATGTAGAGCATAGTCCTACAAAACGATTTACATAAAGCATTATAAAAATATATAAAAATATAAACGCACTACAAACACACGCACGCACGCACGCACGCACGCACGCCGCTCGCCAACAGCAACGCATGCGCGAAGGGCCAGTCATTATTCGGCGGAGGACGCCGGTCTGGCGAGTGATTTCGCGCGAATGATTTTCTGCCGCACGTGAATTTTGTCCTTGAAACTCTTCCATAAAGTTCCTCTCGGGATCATTTTGAATCTTCCTGTGGATTGAATTGAACAACAACTAATTCGCCCGCGTCAAAAGACTCGCGATGCCGTCGGCAACCGCCGCCATTGCTACAAAGAAAAAGCCTGAAGTGCTGACAAGTCCGCACATGCGCACATTGTGCCGTCATTCAACATAACTTATGTGGACATAATAGCAATTATGTACTTTTGACGCAAGTAAGCCGTTGGAAGCAGCACAAAAGGCAGTAATTATGTGCCGGCGCATACACACACACACACACACACACACACACACACACACACACACATTGACTGTAGCAGAAACTGGGTACTGATACTGGAAATACTGTGAGAAGAGGAAGGTTTTCAGTTTGGCTTTAAAGATGTCAGGGTTGAGCAGTGTCTAATGTCTTGTGGGAGTGAATTCTAAATGTGGGGTCCAAAGCAAGAGAACGCCCGAAAGCCATGAGTCTTGCGTTTGTATTGTTGGATTTCCAGCATGCGGGTGTCAGAAGAAGAGCGTAGTGTACGAGACGGAGTGTAGACATGCAGCAGTTCAGAGAGGTAAACAGGACCAGAACCATTTATAGCACTGAAACATAGTTCTTTGTCTTTATCAGTAATGTAGTGTCATGTAATGTTCAGTCTGAGTGAAAGTAAGCCGATGTCCGTGTCCACAGGGTCAAACTGAATGTGTAGCATGACGCTGCATCATCGTGTCTCGGCTGGCGGTACCATGTGTGGGTCGACACTGTTGTGTTGATCAGCTGGCTGCTTGTCTGAGGCGGCCGCAAACTCCAAGCACTGGTTTACCGGCGACATCCTTCCTTCAACCACTGCCGTATTTAGTTACGCCATAGGTCTCAGAAAACTGTCAGCTAACGAGCAGTTTTTTGTTGGTGCTCAAACAGTAGTAAGTTTGTTACAAACAACTCAAATTATATCAGGCGTTTGTTTTATAACGGACCATGTTGCTTACGGCAGCTCAAATAAAACCAAAATCGTTTGAATCGAGATGGAACTTCTTCTTCTTTTTTACCCGGGGTGGATGCGTCTTATGTTTACGTGCGTGCTTGGGCGCTGGGTTGTTTCCACAGTCTTATCAGTACCCACATTCCAAGCACTGGTTTACGACATCCTTCCTTCAACTACTGCCGTATTTAGTTACGCCATAGGGTCCACAAAACTGTCAGCTAACGAGCAGTTTTTCGTTGGTGCTCAAACAGTTAGTAAGTTTGTTACAAACAACTGAAACAAAACAAGACGTGTCGTTTATAGCCGCCAACAAAGTTTACACCAGCACAAATAAAACCACAATCGTTTGAATCGAGACGGAACTCTTGTTTTTTTTACCCGGGGTGCATGCGTCTCATGTTTACGTGCGTGTTTTGGCGCTAGGTTGTTTCTACAGTCATATTAGTACCCAAAGCTTTCGGAGGGCGCTGACCGCGTCGCTGGACAGCTGCACGGAGGTAAAGAGTGCCCCTTCAGTGGCGTAACTAAATCTGGCAGAGTTTGGAGGAAGGTGCCGGATAGCGATGCTCGGAGTGTGATCAGTACCCGAACCTTTCGGAGGACGCTGACCGCGTCGGTGGACAGCTGCGCGGAGATAAAGAATGCCCCCAAACTCCAAGCACTGGTTTACGACATCCTTCTTTAAGGTGCCGGAAAGCGATGCTCGGAGTGTGGAGTGCCCCCAGACTCCAAGCAGTGGTTTACGACAACCTTCCTTCAACCACTGCCGTATTTAGTTACGTCATAGGTTCCTGAAAACTGTCAGCTAACGAGCAGTTTTTTGTTGGTGCTCAAACAGTAGTAAGTTTGTTACAAACAACTCAAATAAAACAAGGCGAGTCATTTATAGCCGTCAACAAAGTTTACACCAGCACAAATTAAAAAAACAATCGTTTGAATCGAGACGGAATTTCTTCTTTTTTTACCCGGGGTGGATGCGTCTCATGTTTACGTGCGTGCTTGGGCGCTAGGATGCTTCCACAGTCTTATCACTACCCGAACCTTTCGGAGGACGTTGACCGCGTCGGTGGAAAGCTGCGCGGAGATAAAGAGTGCCCCCAAACTCCAAGTACTGGTTTACGACATCCTTCCTTCAAGGAAGGTGCCGGAAAGCGATGCTCGGAGTGTGGAGTGCCCCTTCAGCGGCGTAACTAAATCTGGCAGAGTTTGGAGGAAGGCGCCTGAAAGCGATGCTCGGAGTGTGACTGAGGCAGCCGGTGGGGGCTGAGGGTGCAGAACAAGAGCATCGCTGTTGAGTTTTTGCTGTTTTTTCTTTTTCCAGATAACCCTTCTGCGAGCAAGGGAGCGAGGTGTTCCATGGCGCACTGCCACAGCTCCACCATGATCAGAGCGTGCACTTCGCGTGTCGTTCTGCTCTTGGCGTTAGCACAAGCCTGCCTACAGCTTGCTGCAGCTGCCGCTGACAGTGACAGTGCCGGCAACCTCCCTAAACTGCTCCTGGTCTCGTTGGATGGCTTTGGCTGGGATTTCTTGGGTAAACTGCCCAGGTCTCGGGTCCCTAACTTTGACGCCTTTATCAAACGAGGGGTGCACGTCAGGTGGGTGGAAAACGTTTTCCCAACAGTGACGCGGACAAACCACATGAGCCTCGTAAGCGGACTGTACGCTGAGAGCCATGGCGTTGTTCATAACGATTTCTACGATCCTGTGCTGGAAGCCTCAATACCTTCTCAGGGACGTCTGTCAGAGAGTGATTCCGAGTGGGTAGACATGGGAGCGGAACCAGTTTGGGTCACCAACTCCCAGGCTGGGGAAGGGAGGCGGTCCGGCACCATATACTGGCCCTGCGGAGATGCCAGGATCAAAGGCCGGTTACCAGACGAAATAAAGAGAGGAGAGTGGGCAGTAAGTGAGGAGACAGTCAGCCCGTACCAGCGAATTGACTGGGCTTTGGACTGGCTAACGGGAGAGTCTGTCCAGCCTCTCAACTTTGCTGCTGTGTATATACTTAATCCAGACATGCTTTCCCATGCACACGGGCCAGACTCCCAGGAGGTGTTGGATTCAATAGTTTCTCGTGATAAGATTTTGGGGCACCTCATGTTAAAGATGAAAGAGAAGAACCTGGATGAAAAGCTGAACGTGGTTATCACCGCTGATCATGGCCAAATGGCTGTGGGCCCAGAGCTGTTTATCAATATTGACTTGTTTGTTGATCCTTCATGGTACACCGCTTACCCACATTTAGATTTGGGTACACCGATGGTAAACCTGTGGCCAAAGGAAGGTAAGCTATTCATGAACTGATGAAGGATGTTCTTGATTCAAAAACAAAAAAGCCAGTAAAATATAGATCTCTCTCTCTCTCTCTCTCTCTCTCTCTCTCTCTCTCTCTCTCTCTCTCTCTCTCTCTCTCTCTCTCTCTCTTTGTTGTTTTTGTTTTTGTTTTGTTTTTTTGTTTATTTTTATGTACTAATTTAGTATCCATTTCTTTTTCCTTGTTGATATTGTCGTTTTTCTTAAGCTTAATTTTATCCCTCCCTTCCCCTGCTCTCTCTGTAAATTACCCAGTTTGTTGTTGTTGTTGTTGTTTGTTTTTGTTTGTTTTGTTGTTGTGTGTTGTGTGTGTGTGTGTGTGTGTGTGTGTGTTGTGTGTGTGTGTGTGTGTGTTGTTTAACTGTGTTTTAGACTTTTTGCTCCAGTTGTTTTTCACTGCTATTTTTTTCATTTCCGTTGCAATCGCTGTCTGGTTTTATATGTGTTGTTGTTGTTATTATTATTTTATTAATTGTTGTTTTTATTTTTACTGATGCTGTATTTGTCTATAGCCTTCTGTAATAATATTTAACTGTGAATTTCTTGGTTATTAGTAGTACTGTAGCAACGGCAGATATGTGAGTCGGCCTTTGTGCTAATATCTTCACCGTTGAGAAATAAAGTTCAATCAATCAATCAATCAATCTCTCTCTCTCTCTCTCTCTCTCTCTCTCTCTCTCTCTCTCTCTCTCTCTCTCTCTCTCTCTCTCTCTCTCTCTCTCTGTTTGGTTTGTCTGTTAATAAAAAATAAAAATAAAATCTAAACATGTCAGACAAAGGTTTTTTGTACTTGCATTAAAAATTAAAAAAAGTTGATGCAATGTGTTAGGTCACCCAGCAAGCTGTAAAAGACACGAATCGTAATGTTATATTCTGATGATTTCCCAAAGATAGATATATTTTCCACCAATATCAGTGGTTGAATCTGTTGACACACATTTTGAAACTGTGACAGAGCTAACGCAAACCCAGTCATGGAGCTACACTTCTAAATGCTTGCTGTGTGTGTGTGTGTGTGTGTGTGTGTGTGTGTGTGTGTGTGTGTGCGTGTGTGTGTGCGTGCGTGCGTGCGTGCGTGCGTGCGTTTGTCAGTTTTGTTGTTGTCATTTTGTTGTTGTTAGTTTTACTGTTGTTTGTTTTCTTGTTTTGTTCAAATTCAACAACCACATTGCCCATTTAAGTTTATGCACCGTCTGAGGTGTTATGCTGCATTCTGTTTTTCAGGTTACTACCAGAAGATTGTGGATAGTTTAAAGGGAAAGCATCACAGCCTTAAAGTGGCAACAAGCAAAGACGAAGATCTGCTGGCGCTGCACTACACCAGCAACCGTCGCGTAGCACCCATTGTGCTTATTGCTGAGCCAGGCTGGGTCATTGGAACTAACAAGGCATCCGTTCTGGGTGGGCGTGTTTTCATATCGGACTGACCATTCAGGACAACTGTTGTTGTTCCCGAGAAAACGCATGGTGCAGATCATAAAGATTTGTAGTTTTTCATCACATCAGATTTAACAGTCTGTATAAAAGCCCAGTGGAGGTAGAAATAAATGGAGAGAGAACGTTGGCTGCTTCTTGGGAGGACAGACCGAAAAAATTAATAGAGGGTTCCGCCATGAGCTCTAAGCCCTCCTCTCACGCCAGGAGCTCTAAGCCCCTCCTCTCACGCCATGAGCTCTAAGCCCCTCCTCTCACGCCAGGAGCTCTAAGCCCCTCCTCTCACGCGATGAGCTCTAAGCCCTCTTCTCATGCCATGAGCTCTAAGCCCCTCCTCTCACGCGTGAGCTCTAAGCCCCTCTTCTCACGCCATGAGCTCTAAGCCCCTCCTCTCACGCCATGAGCTCTAAGCCCCTCCTCTCACGCCAGGAGCTCTAAGCCCCTCTTCTCACGCCATGAGCTCTAAGCCCCTCCTCCTACACCGTGAGCTCTAAGCCCCTCCTCTCACGCGATGAGCTCTAAGCCCCTCCTCTCACGCGATGATCTCTGAGTCCCTCCTCTCACGTCATGAACTCTGAGCCCCTCCTCTCACGTCATGAGCTCTAAGCCCCTCCTCCTCTTACGTCATGAGCTCTAAGCCCCTCTTCTCACGCCCATGAACTCTAAGCCCCTCCTCTCACGCCATGAGCTCTAAGCCCCTCTTCTCACGCCATGAGCTCTAAGCCCCTCTTCTCACGCCATGAGCTCTAAGCCCCTCCTCTCACGCCATGAGCTCTAAGCCCCTCTTCTCACGCCAGTGAGCTCTAAGCCCCTCCTCTCACGCCTGAGCTCTAAGCCTCCTCTCACGTTGAGCTCTAAGCCCCTCTTCTCAGCCAGAGCTCTAAGCCCCTCCTCTCACGCTGAGCTCTAAGCCCTCTTCTCATGCCATGAGCTCTAAGCCCCTCGCTGGCTCACTGCCTGAGCTCTAAGCCCCTCCTCTACTGAGCTCTTAGGAGCTCTAAGCCCCTCCTCTCACGCCATGAGCTCTAAGCCCCTCCTCTTACGTCATGAGCTCTAACCCTCTCTGACGCCATGAGCTCTAAACCCCTCCTCCTACACCGTGAGCTCTAAGCAACCCTCCTCTCACGCGATGATCTCTGAGTCCCTCCTCTCACGTCATGAGCTCTAATCTCCTCCTCTCACGTCATGAGCTCTAAACCCCTCCTCCTACACTGAGCTCTAAGCCCCTCCTCTCACGCATGAGCTCTAAGCCCCTCCTCTCACGCATGACTCTAAGCCCTCCTCTCACGTCATGACTCTAGCCCCTCCTCTCACGTCTGAACTCTAAGCCCCTCCTCCCTACGTCATGAGCTCTAAGCCCCTCCTCTCACGCCATGACTCTAAGCCCCTCCTCTCACGCCATGAGCTCTAAGCCCCTCTTCTCACCCATGAGTCTAAGCCCCTTCTACCGTGACTTGCTTCTGGAATAAGCCCGTTCCACGCCTAGCTCTAAGCCCCTCCTCTTACCTGACTCAAGCTTTTGAGTTTCTGACCACCATGTGTTCGTGATGACTGTTGGAATAGAGTGCTCTAAGCCCCTCCTCTTACCTCGCAAGCTTTTGATCTGACCACCCTGTGGTGCCTGTTGAATGTTGGAATAGAGTGCTTCTAAGCCCCTCCTCTTACCTCGCAAGCTTTTGATCTGACCACCTGTGGTGCCGTGTTGACTGTTGGAATAGAGTGCTTCTAAGCCCCCTCTTAGCTCTCAAGCTTTTGATCTGACCACCCTGTGGTGCCGTGTTGACTGTTGGAATAAGGGGTTCCACACTGAGCTCTAAGCCCCTCCTCTTACCTCTCAGCTTTTGATCTGACCACCATGTGGTGCCGTGTTGACTGTTGGAATAAAGGGTTCCACACTGAGCTCTAAGACTAAGCCCCTCCTCTTACCTCTCAAGCTTTGGATTTGACCACCNCTGTGGTGCCGTGTTGACTGTTGGAATAGAGTGCTCTAAGCCCCTCCTCTTACCTCTCAAGCTTTTGATCTGACCACACTGTGGTGCCGTGTTGACTGTTGGAATAGAGTGCTCTAAGCCCCTCCTCTTACCTCTCAAGCTTTTGATCTGACCACACTGTGGTGCCGTGTTGACTGTTGGAATAGAGTGCTCTAAGCCCCTCCTCTTACCTCTCAAGCTTTTGATCTGACCACACTGTGGTGCCGTGTTGACTGTTGGAATAGAGTGCTCTAAGCCCCTCCTCTTACCTCTCAGCTTTTGACCTGACCACACTGTGGTGCCGTGTTGACTGTTGGAATAGAGTGCTCTAAGCCCCTCTTACCTCTCAGCTTTTGATCTGACCACCCTGTGGTGCCGTATTGACTGTTGGAATAGAGTGCTCTAAGCCCCTCTTACCTCTCAGCTTTTGATCTGACCACTCTGTGGTGCCGTGTTGACTGTTGGAATAGAGTGCTCTAAGCCCCTCTTACCTCTCAGCTTTTGATCTGACCACCCTGTGGTACTTAGATGATCGGTGGAGCGCACGATGGTTTTAGTCTGATATAGCATTCAGATGATTGTGTTTCGCTTCATCTGATTGCTGATATCTCTCATCAATGAACAAGCGCCACCATGCATTTTACTGAAGGTTTCTTTCAGAATAAATCAATCCGAGTTTTGCTCTGTTGTTGAGCTTTATTTTGTGAGGAAATGATGGCGGCCACTCTTTCGGTCATTTTTCCGGCATGTGGAATATTTTTCAGGACATTCTGACCGGCTGAAGTGCTTAGCCGACTGATTAGCACCCTGGTACCCCATATGTGACACAACCTTTGAACTGTTTTCAAGATTGTAAGCTCCGGATGAAGCAACAGACCTGATTAATAAATTATGGAAATAGAGGAAACAAGCTTTGATTGTGTTATATCGGTTAAAAATATATATATATAAGAAAGAAAGAAAGAAAGAAAGGAAAAAAGAAGAAGAAGAAGAAGAAGAACGCTATTTATTAGGACAAAACACAACGTGCGAATTTTAGGGGCAATCATCCTTTTTTTCAAGCTAAAAAAACAACACTTAAGCAACAGCTAAACGATGAAAAATGAGATGTAGAACTAGGACACCTATCTTGCTGTCGGTTGATCTATGTTGTTTTCGTATCAAACCTGGGTGTTGGAGTTTTGTTCACGTGCAATGTTTTCTTAATGTATATTTCAGCTGGAGACCATGGATGGGATCCTCGGTACGCACCGCAGATGCGTCCTTTTTTCATAGCTGCGGGACCAGCTTTCAAGCAGGGGCTACAAGATGGTGAGCCATTCCACATCGTTGACATCTATCCCCTCATGTGTCATATTCTGGGGCTTGAACCAGCACCCAACAATGGATCGCTGAGTAGAACAGCACACATCTTGTCATCACCTCCTGCAGAGAACGACGCTAATCAACAGGAATCACTTTCCCAGCCTTCCAACTACACTGGAGGTATGTGTGTGTGTAGGATGCAGAAGAGCTAGGTTGAGGAGGCTGGGCGTGGTGTTTTTAAAAAGCAGATTGCTGTACTGCTGTTAATTATATGTAAATAATGCACTTAGAATAGTCTCTACGGACAGGATTTTGCGCTTATAAATACTTTCAATTATTATTGGCATTACCACGGACTACTCTCTGTGATCTTGTTTTCCAAGGAAACTTGGATCTGGTCTCAAACTAGGCTCTGTGAACTTGCTTATATGCAAATCATATAATACACTTTGCATTGTGAATTTTGACCACGAAGACATGGAAGAGAGAGAGGGAGCGAGAGAGAGTGAGAGTGTGTGTGTGTGTGTGTGTGTGTGTGTGTGTGTGTGTGTGTGTGTGTGTGTGTGTGTGTGTGTGTGTGTGTGTGTGTGTGTGTGTGTGTGTGTGTGATGCAGAAATAAATAAGTACATGCAAAATATATTGATAAAATGCGGCCTGTTTGGAAAGTACACTTTTATTTAATACGCATTTGTATGATTTTCTAACAGAGGTGACGGTTGGGGGTATAATCTGCTTTTGTATTGTACTTCCACTCCAGCAAAAGTCTGTGCATTTTAGGGAGGGGGAAGGTGTTGTTGTTGTTGTTTTTGGGGGTGGGGGGAGGGTTCTTGTTCTCTAAAAGCAGAGATTTAAAACAAATGATTTGCTGGACTTATATCAAGAACATTCAGTGGAGACGGTGAGTTGTATAGACCAATTACTTACTGTATTTTACTATTTTAAGTGTGAGAGCTAAAGGTACCCTTAATCCTTTCACTGCCCAAGCCTGTAAAATTTCCGTGCTGAAAAGTGCACCAGTGATACACACACACACACACACACACACCACACACACACACACACACACACACACACACACACACACACACACACACACACACACACACACACACACACACACACACACACACACACACACCAACCACACACACACATACACACACATACACACACACACACATACACACACTGATACACACACACACACACACACACACACACACACACACACACACACACACACACATACACACACACACGCATGCAAACAGTATATTTTCCATGTTCTATGTCAAACAAATCTACTTCTAATACTGTGCGTTTTGACAGACATCCTTTCAGATGCAAATCGAGAAGAAGAATGGGGGAAAAAAGAGGAGCTTACGGTTTTCAAATTTGAACATTTTTTTATCGGTGGTTTCGTGGCAGTGAAAAGGTTAAACTTTCGCGACATTTTGAACAAACAGCGTAATTTGTCAATCTCAGCAACATCCATGGGTGTCCCAAGACTGAAAATTTGCCTGTTGATTATGATTTATTTGGAATGGACACCATGACTTCGCAACAGTAATCATTTGAATTGAAACACATCGATTTCGCTACATTACTTTCGGTTTGTCCATTCTGTCCCGCAATGTTTCAGTTGTAATTGGAATGCTGGTCCTCAGTTTGGCTGTTGTAACAGTCATCGTCATCATCATCGCCATGAAATACAAACGAAAGAATGAAAATGGCTCCGCATCCTACAGATGGGCCTTTGCTGAGGTTGGCACAACAGATGAGTTGGTGGAAGATAAAAATAATGGTTGACATCAGTGATGAAGAGTTGTAGTGTGAACATGCGGGCGCACGCGGGTGTGCATGCATGTCACGTGTGTATGCGTGCGTGCTTAAGTGTGTGTGTGTGCGTGCTTAAGTGTGTGTGTGTGCGTGCGTGCGGGTGCGTGCATGCGTGTGTGTGTGTGTGCGCGCGTCTGTGCGTGCGTGCGTGTGTGTGGCGTGCGTGCGTGCCGCGTGTGTGTGTGTGTGTGTGTGTGTGTGTGTGTGTGTGTGTGTGTGTGTGTGTGTGTGTGTGTGTGTGTGTGCATTAAAAAAAAAAATACAATGAATTTTCTGCCAGTAAATTAAACTGGCGGTGAATCCTGTTTGCAATGGATTGTCTTACAGTGAATTATACCGGTGATGAATCATGTGGACAGTGAATTGCCTGGCCGAGTGTGATGAATCTTGATAGCAGTCTTATATTGATTTTAACTGGTAACTGCGAATCTAACTATGAACAATAAATTGTCATGGAACCAGCCGGTATCCATTATTTCTCCTTACATACATGCATGTTTACTTGTATATTGTTCCGCTGACGCCTTCATTTGTTTGTTTGTCTGTGCCTAGCAAGCAGAGACTCATCAAGCCACTGTCAACATTGTTGAGCACGAGCGAACCGGGAAAACACAAGCGACTGGCTGTCTGCCTGTTGTTCCATCTCTGCAACAAAATGAGCAGCTAGGTCCGGTAGCTGCCGGGAAGACCTCTGCCCGATATCGGACTGCATGCTCACCAGAGCAATTGAATTTCCATTAATAATAATAATGATAATAAAGAGGATTTGTTGGATATGACCTCTGGTCCATCAGTCTAGGGTCAGTGCGATATGTGACAGTTTTTTTTTAATGCTAGATCTCCTGATGTGATTGCTGCTTGTCCGAAAATTACGTAGTTGTGTGTGTGTGTGTGTGTGTTGTGTGGTGTGTGTGTGTGTGTGTGTGTGTGTGTGTGTGTGTGTGTGTGTGTGTGTGTGTGTGTGTGTGTGTGTGTGTGTGTGTGTGTGTGTGTGTGTGTGTGTGTGTGTGTCGTGCGTGCGTGCTCTCTCTCTTCTCTCTCTCTCTCCTCTCTCTCTCTCTTCTCTCTCCTCTCTCTCTCTCTCTCTCTCTCTCTCTCTCTCTCCTCTCTCTCTCTCTCTCTCTCTCTCTCTCTCTCTCTCTCCTCTCTCTCTCTCTCTCTCTCTGTGTCAGTGTGTGTGTGTGTGTGTGTGTGTGTGTGTGTGTGTGTGTGTGTGTGTGTGGTGTGTGTGTGTTACTTACAGATTAATGTTACATAATGCGCAGACAAGAGACAAATTTCCAGGTATGATTTTAGCGTGGACAGTGGACAATAAACAATCTTATCTTACGTGTCAGCAACCTGTTTATTCCTTTGTTGATATTCCTGCGTGGAATGCTGCACCAGCCGGAAGTGTCTTTACCATTATTTCAGCGGAAACCGCTGAACCCACAAAGCTGATGACTTGGCATGCTGATTAACACACTCAGCAGCTGACCAGAACACTTCTGCATCACACAAACAGTATAATTTTACATGTCGTTCTGTGTCACTGTAGGCTGGAGTACATATTCTTGGTCTCATCTTGTTTTCTCGTAAACCATCTTTGATTGAGGCTGGGCGTGGTGTTTTTAAAAAGCAGATTGCTGTACTGCTGTTAATTATATGTAAATAATGCACTTAGAATAGTCTCTACGGACAGGATTTTGCGCTTATAAATACTTTCAATTATTATTGGCATTACCACGGACTACTCTCTGTGATCTTGTTTTCCAAGGAAACTAGGATCTGGTCTCAAACTAGGCTCTGTGAACTTGCTTATATGCAAATCATATAATACACTTTGCATTGTGAATTTTGACCACGAAGACATGGAAGAGAGAGAGGGAGCGAGAGAGAGAGAGAGGAGTGTGTGTGTGTGTGTGTGTGTGTGTGTGTGTGTGTGTGTGTGTGTGTGTGTGTGTGTGTGTGATGCAGAAATAAATAAGTACATGCAAAATATATTGATAAAATGCGGCCTGTTTGGAAAGTACACTTTTATTTAATACGCATTTGTATGATTTTCTAACAGAGGTGACGGTTGGGGGTATAATCTGCTTTTGTATTGTACTTCCACTCCAGCAAAAGTCTGTGCATTTTAGGGAGGGGGAAGGTGTTGTTGTTGTTGTTTTTGGGGGTGGGGGGAGGGTTCTTGTTCTCTAAAAGCAGAGATTTAAAACAAATGATTTGCTGGACTTATATCAAGAACATTCAGTGGAGACGGTGAGTTGTATAGACCAATTACTTACTGTATTTTACTATTTTAAATGTGAGAGCTAAAGGTACCCTTAATCCTTTCACTGCCCAAGCCTGTAAAATTTCCGTGCTGAAAAGTGCACCAGTGATACACACACACACACACACACACACACACACACACACACACACACACACACACACACACACACACCACACACACACACCACACACACACACACACCACACACACATCACACACACACACATCACACACACACACACACATACACACATACACACACACACACACACCACACACACACACACACACACACACACAACACACACACACACACACACACACACACACACACACACACGCATGCAAACAGTATATTTTCCATGTTCTTGTCAAACAAATCTACTTCTAATACTGTGCGTTTTGACAGACATCCTTTCAGATGCAAATCGAGAAGAAGAATGGGGGAAAAAAGAGGAGCTTACGGTTTTCAAATTTGAACATTTTTTTATCGGTGGTTTCGTGGCAGTGAAACGGTTAAACTTTCGCGACATTTTGAACAAACAGCGTAATTTGTCAATCTCAGCAACATCCATGGGTGTCCCAAGACTGAAAATTTGCCTGTTGATTATGATTTATTTGGAATGGACACCATGACTTCGCAACAGTAATCATTTGAATTGAAACACATCGATTTCGCTACATTATTTTCGGTTTGTCCATTCTGTCCCGCAATGTTTCAGTTGTAATTGGAATGCTGGTCCTCAGTTTGGCTGTTGTAACAGTCATCGTCACCATCATCGCCATGAAATACAAACGAAAGAATGAAAATGGCTCCGCATCCTACAGATGGGCCTTTGCTGAGGTTGGCACAACAGATGAGTTGGTGGAAGATAAAAATAATGGTTGACATTAGTGATGAAGAGTTGTAGTGTGAACATGCGGGCGCACGCGGGTGTGCATGCACGTCACGTGTGTATGCGTGCGTGCTTAAGTGTGTGTGTGTGCGTGCTTAAGTGTGTGTGTGGTGCGTGCGTGCGGGTGCGTGCATGCGGCGTGTGTGTGTGTGTGCGCGCGTCTGTGCGTGCGTGCTTGTGTGTGGCGTGCGTGCGTGCCGCGTGTGTGTGTGTGTGTGTGTGTGTGCATTAAAAAAAAAAATTACAATGAATTTTCTGCCAGTAAATTAAACTGGCGGTGAATCCTGTTTGCAATGGATTGTCTTACAGTGAATTATACCGGTGATGAATCATGTGGACAGTGAATTGCCTGGCCGAGTGTGATGAATCTTGATAGCAATCTTATATTGATTTTAACTGGTAACTGCGAATCTAACTATGAACAATAAATTGTCATGGAACCAGCCGGTATCCATTATTTCTCCTTACATACATGCATGTTTACTTGTATATTGTTCCGCTGACGCCTTCATTTGTTTGTTTGTCTGTGCCTAGCAAGCAGATACTCATCAAGCCACTGTCAACATTGTTGAGCACGAGCGAACCGGGAAAACACAAGCGACTGGCTGTCTGCCTGTTGTTCCATCTCTGCAACAAAATGAGCAGCTAGGTCCGGTAGCTGCCGGGAAGACCTCTGCCCGATATCGGACTGCATGCTCACCAGAGCAATTGAATTTCCATTAATAATAATAATGATAATAAAGAGGATTTGTATAGCACCACCTCCCAGTGGCACCTTACGAAACACACACAGCAATGCTGAACACAAATGTGTTGGATATGACCTCTGGTCCATCAGTCTAGGGTCAGTGCGATATGTGACAGGGTTTTTTTAATGCTAGATCTCCTGATGTGATTGCTGCTTGTCCGAAAATTACGTGTGTGTGTGTGTGTGTGTGTGTGTGTGTGTGTGTGTGTGTGTGTGTGTGTGTGTGTGTGTGTGTGTGTGCGCGTGTCCGTGTGCGTGCGTGCGTGCGTGCGTTCTCTCTCTCTCTCTCTCTCTCTCTCTCTCTCTCTTCTCTCTCTCTCTCTCTCTCTCTCTCTCTCTCTCTCTCTCTCTCTCTCTCTCTCTCCCCCTCTCTCTCTCTGTGTCAGTGTGTGTGTCAGTGTGTGTGTGTGTGTGTGTGTGTGTGTGTGTGTGTTACTTACAGATTAATGTTACATAATGCGCAGACAAGAGACAAATTTCCATGTATGATTTTAGCGTGGACAGTGGACAATGAACAATCTTATCTTACGTGTCAGCAACCTGTTTATTCCTTTGTTGATATTCCTGCGTGGAATGCTGCACCAGGGGAAGTGTCTTTACCCTTATTTCAGCGGAAACCGCTGAACCCACAAAGCTGATGACTTGGCATGCTGATTAACACACTCAGCAGCTGACCAGAACACTTCTGCATCACACAAACAGTATAATTTTACATGTCGTTCTGTGTCATTGTAGGCTGGAGTACATATTCTTGGTCTCATCTTGTTTTCTCGTAAACCATCTTTGATTGACCACGAAGTGACGGGAGAAAGTGTGTGTGTGTATGTGCGTGTGTGTCAGTGTGTGTGTGTGTTGTGTGTGTGTGTGTGTGTGTGTGTGTATGTGCCGAGTGTGTGTGTGTGTGTGTGTGTCCGAGTGTGTGTGTGTGTGTGTGTGTGTGTGTGTGTGTGTGTGTGTGTGTGTGTGTGTGTGTGTGTGCACCTTAGTGTGTTAAATAACCCCATTTTTGTTGGATTAGATTTTTTTTTTTTTTTTTTTTTCACTCACGGCTACTCACTCCTTGTGTTTCTCAGTCAAACATTGTGTGCAACCAGCCTGCCAGTTAAATGCTGCCTCTGGTACTTTCATTCTCTGTCTTCCCTCTGTAATCATGCACTTGCTTGGCCAGAGGTACTTTTCTTATTCTGCATCAAATCTGCCTAGAATACTATGCCTTTACAAAGTCAGTGGTACCGGAAAACACTGCTAGTCGTTTAGTCTTTCTTTTTCCATTTATATGCATGGGTGGCAGCGGTGTGCTTTCATTTGCCCGACACATGACACCTTGTAATTGTTCGTGTATTAAGTATCAATGGAATAAGTCCCAAAGCTCGATGTAAAAAGACCCTGTGTCTAATCCACTACCATTGTGCTTCATTTACTTTCGTTTCTCTCTCTCTTCCGCTGGTTGTCCCCCTTCGTTGTGTCTATGTAGTGGTCTCCCCTCGTCTCCATTTTCTTTATTGTACACTTTTGCTTTCTCGTTACCCGGTAGTATGTTATTTTCTTCTCTTTAGCTTTGGGATTTTGTGTGTGTGTGCGTTTAGATTTGTAACTGGACTGTGGAAGTGTCAACCTGTGCACGGCTGTGTTTGTCCTGATTTTGGTGAGTTCGGGAAATCTTGCTCTGGCATGAGAAAAGGTGCCTGTTACTCATTAACTGTGTTCGTTAATAACTGTTAGAACAATGAAGTATACTATTTGGCGTTATGATGGTGTTAACCGTTATCATTGAATATATTCATTTGGGCCTCAGAGACAATTTCAGTGAAGACGCCCATGTTACCTCTGTGGAATGGCTGAGAAAAAGCTTGACATTTCTGGGGAAAATAAAAATCGCTAGTCAGGGGAATTATGCTGGTCCTCCGGAGTTTTAGTGGTCATACCGCATATATGGACCACCAGACCAACAGGAATTTGAAACCATGGTGGGAGTTAGTTACTGGCTGGCTAACAGGCTAGCCACTGGCCTACATTCGAGGTTCAGTAAAGGACTGATATTTCAGTTCTTTAGACTTAAAACTTGACTGAGTCAACAGGCAACACTTGTGTGGACTCACCAGTGCCTCTCTCGCATGTGATGCAGGCGCAGCACATGCAAGGATACACGTGCATGTTAAAGATCTGATATATAAGGTGGCAGAAAAATCACCATTGCTAGTCTCCATTTGCTTACTCTGATGATTCAGATCCAGGCCTAAACTGTTAGAGGACTAGGCCGAAGGTGTCTTTTCTGTGTGTACTGATTGGCTAACACCAGTGTCAGTCACATTTCACTTTGACTTAGACACATTTTGAGGGACTGTGACAGAATAATCAGAAGGAAGAAAGAATACAACCTACAGATTGTGCTATTGAATGAAGTGAGAATAATGACACTCCTCATCTCACAGCTGTAATCTTTTTGGTTTTGTACCAGTTTTGGTGACAGTGACAGTTTCAAAATGACAGGGGCACACACACACACACACAGACGACAGAGCAACAATAACATTGTGAGTTTATTTTTTTCAGTAAGGAGTCATAATCCCAGTAATGGTTGTTTTTCACTAGTCAAAAAGAAAAGAAGAAAAAGATTTTTTTTTAAAGGTTATCTCCATACCTACCTCCCCAGCCCCCTCTTTACCCCCCCCCCCCCCCCCCCCACCTCCTTCCCTTCTTTGTTTCCATCTACTGGACAAAAACAACAAAAAACAACCAAACTCCTTCTTTCCCCCTCCCCCCTTTCTTTTTCTCCACTTTTAAAGTAAATTAAAGTATATTTTAAACCAAACTTATCTAGTCAGTGTCAGCACACACAAAAAAAGACACACACACACACACACACACAAACTCAAACACACACGCACACACACACACACACAAACCAGTGGGTTACCATACACAGCTTTTTAATTATTTTTATTTGGCTTTTATATTTGAGTGTTTGCACATTTCCTTATTTATTTTCAGATGACCCTTGCTGTGAGGTCAAAGTGCTCCATGGCAGACTGCCACGCCTTCCCAGTCATCAGAGCATGCTCTGCACCTGCCATCCTGGCTCTGCTGTTCTTAGCATCAGCGCAAGCCTTGGACAAAAAATCTGCAGCCGCTGACAGTGGCACTGACACTGACAGCCCCCCCAAATTGCTCCTGGTCTCATTTGATGGCTTTGGCTGGAATTTCCTGGGTAAATTGCCCAGGTCTCAGCTCCCAAACTTTGACGCCTTTATAAAACAAGGGGTGCACGTGAGGTGGGTGGAAAATGTTTTCCCGACAGTGACGCGACCAAACCACATGAGCCTCGTAAGCGGACTGTACACTGAGAGCCATGGCATTGTTAATAATGAATTCTATGATCCTGTGCTAGAAACTGTGATGCCGTCTCCGGGTCTTCTGTTAGAGAGTGATTCCAAGTGGGTAGACATGGGAGCAGAACCAGTTTGGGTCACCAACTCCCAGGCTGGGGAAGGGAGGCGGTCTGGCACCATATACTGGCCCTGTGCAGATGCCAGGATCAAAGGCCGGTTACCAGACGAAATAAAGAGAGGAGAGTGGACAGTGAGCGAAGACCACGTCAGCCCGTACCAGCGAATTGACTGGGCTTTGGACTGGCTGACAGGAGAATCCACCCAACCTCTCAACTTTGCCGCTGTGTATATGACTCAACCGGATGAAATTGCACATGTACATGGGCCCGACTCTCAGGAAGTGCTGAACGCGATCATTTCTCGTGACAGAATTGTGGAGTACCTCACGTCAAAGATAAAGCAGAAGAACCTGAAGGAAAAGCTCAATGTGATCATCACAGCAGACCATGGCATGAAACCCATATACCCAGAGCTGATCATCAACATCGACTTGTTAGTTGATCCTTCTTGGTATACCGCTTACCCAGCTCTTGATAGGGGTAAGGCAATGGTCAACATTTGGCCCAAAACAGGTAAGATGTTTGAATCAGAAATAGAATGTTTTTGATATTTGACATAGGCAAGGCAGATGTCTGTTTTTTTTGTTGCTGTTGTTAGGGTTTGTGGTGGGGATTTTTGGATGAAAAGATCATATAATTATGTGGGTTGTTGGTGATAAGAAAAGTAATGAGTTTAAAGTTTTTAACAGAATAATATTAATAAGCTAGAGATGTGGTCATACATGATAATTAATATACAGGTTGATATTTTCTTTTCCATCTAAGTTGCCCATTGGTCTACTATTACTAAGGAAAGAAGGGCAAGACATTTCCTCATGTATTTCAAGAAAATAAACACACACACACACACACACACACACACACACACACACACACACACACACACACACACCAAAAAACCCACTTGTACTTTGTAGTGTGGAAAGATTTAACACAATCTAGTAATGGAGTTATCCTTTGGGGTTCTTGTTTTTGTTCAAACTCAGCAACCATCTTCATCATCCTCATGCTGAAAGTTTGAGTTGGATACCATTTTCAGGTTTCTACAAGCAGATTGTGGCTAGTCTGAGAGGGAAGCATCGAAACCTTAAAGTTGAGACGAGCAGCAACAATGAAAATCTGCTGGCACTGCACTACACCAGCAACCGTCGCATAGCACCCATTGTGCTTATTGCTGAGCCAGGCTGGGTCATTGGAACTAACAAGACCATGTTTGAGAGTGGGGGTGAGTTCACTTCAGCAAGGGGTCATGATGCTAACGGTTGTTGGCTCCCAAGAACAGACCAAACGTTCTGCCACTCTGACATCTTCTTTCAGAACCAGTCCAAGTAATGGTTGTCGGCTCCCAAGAACAGACCAAACGTTCTGCCACTCTTCTTCCTTCAGAACCAGTCCCTCAAAACCCACCTGTTCAATAATTATAATTTCTAAACTGTCTTTTTCACAGCCTTGTCTATAACCCCCCCCCCCCCCCCTTTCCCACCAGCGATGTAAGTTTGTGTGTTAGTGTTATTGCAGGGCGCCTTAAGCCCCCACCTACTGTGGAAGGTTGGCACTCCACAAATCCACTGATTATTTTTATTATATTACCACAGATATATATATATAAGATGATCAAGGCTCAGACGGACATGATGATCTGTTGAGCTGAGGGACATTTGCCATGCTATGCTTGGTAATTGACCGCTTGAGACGTGAGCCAAGGCGATCAGTTCCCAAGCAGTGCATGGCCTTCTTGACATCACCCTGTCCAAAGTCATAGCTTCAGTCATCAACTTTGTCATCATTTCAAGGCTTACAGTAAAAGACACAGTTGAAGTGAGCCGTGCTTCAGTCATGTAGTAGCCTGTTGAACTGGCCCAAATTTATGATTCAGAAACAGAAAACATGGCAGGCCTACAGTTTGGGGAAAAGAAATGTTTTTAGGTTACATTTAAACGAATCCAGAGGGGGTTTCTGTCAGAGAGGAGACATTTAGCCTTCTGTATTTATTTCAGTTGGAAAGCATGGGTGGGATCCTCGGTACGCACCGTTGATGTACCCCTTTTTCCTGGCTGCGGGACCAGCCTTCAAGCAGGGGCTAAGAAATGCTGAGCCATTCCACATCGTTGACATCTACCCCCTCATGTGCCATATTCTGGGGCTCAAACCAGCACCCAACAACGGATCGCTGAGCAAAACGCTACACATCTTGTCATCGCCTCCAGTACAGAACGTCACGAGCTCTCCAGAGTTGCCTCCCAAGCCTTCCAACTACTCTGGAAGTAAGTTTGTTCACGCATGCTCAGTGCTGCAATTGGAGATGAGAAGGAGGAGGGGCCCTGTTTTGACTTTCAGTCTACCTGTCACTCTCTGTCACTTTCATGTCATGATCACATTAGTCTTCGTTATTGTCAAAACCCAATTTCTGGTACAGGATGACCAAACGTTGTTGGTAAACTAGTCAGCTTAAGATGCAATGGTTGTAAACTAGTAAACTTATAATCACTAATAATAATAATAAACACTTTTGTCAGAGTTCAAAGGTCTCTTGATAACTGATACAGACCCAGCGTGCCTGTGTTGGTTTTGGGGGGAATTGTTTTGGTCATTGCAAATATATATATATATATACATCATACATGTACATGATTTGCCAACTGGCAGGAATTTCTCCTGTTCTCATTTACTTCCCAGTCCATTCAACTGTTCAACTTCATTTCATTTTTCTTTCTTCCAGATCCTCTCCCCACATTTAATCCTTACATCAGATGTGGCTAACACAATTTCCTGTGTGGTACTGCATAGTAAAATTTCCTGTGTGGTACTGCATAGTAAAATTTGTCTAACATCACCTCGATGTGAACAGACATAAAATAAAATATTGATTGATTGATTGCATAGTAAAATAGTCACCCTGCTTGTCATCACAGGCAGTTCATAGTTCCCATGTTTGGAGCCCGTGGAATGTAAACACTAAAACAGGCTTGACAGGACATTAATAATACAAGACTAACTTAAAATATATTAAAAAATCAGGTTTTCTTTTTCATATTTCTGAAACAGAACAAAGCCCAGAGTGCTCATACAGAATCAACATGTAGGCCCAGGCAATATACGAGATATTATATTGTCACACATTATATGTAGTTAAGATTGAAATGGCACATTGGCCGTTCATTAGTGCAACAGAGGGGCTTGAACTAAGTTTGCTGTAGTAGCTTTGGTTAATCCTTTCACTGTTAGTTTGATTGATTATTTTGTGTGTTTCAGTTGCAATTGGAATGCTGGTCCTCATTCTCGCTGTGGTCTTCTTTGTCGTCATCATCCGATACGTGCGGAAGAAGAAAAATGTCTCTGCATCCTACAAGCGCACCTTTGCCAAAGCTGGCTCAGCAGATGACTTGATGGAAGATGCAATGGTTGTAATTAGTGATGAGGAGCTGTAGAATGTTCATGCGTGTGTCAAACCGAGAGAGGGGGAGAGACAGAGAGAGAAAAAGAGATCAATGTTTGCCTAGCATGCACGAGTATAATGATTCGAGCATTTGATTGTGCGTGCAGTTCTTCACTTTGTGTTGCCTTACAGTTTGCATGGTGATGGATAACAAGGGAGAGAGTAAAGGAGAGGTGGTTGAGTCCGGGGGGGGGGGGGGGGAGTGTACAATATAAGTTACACCAGGAAGTTTTCATTATACAAAATGAAAGTAACAAAATGGTGAAGCGTAAGTTGTGAGAGGATTGCTGTAGCCAGTGAGTCCTGGTGAGCTGCAACCGGTGAGTTTCAGCCAGTGGGCCTTGGAGAGTTTCAGCCAGTGGGTCTTGGTGAGTTACAGCCAGTGGGCCCTGGTGAGCTGCAGCCAGTGGGTCTTGGTGAACTGCAGCCCCTGGGCCTTGGTGAGCTGCACACAGCAAGTCTTGGTGAGTTGAAGCCAGTGAGTCTTGTTGAGCTGCAGCCCCTGAGCCTTGTTGAGCTGCAGCCCCTGAGTCTTGGTGAATTGCAGCCAGTGAGTCTTGGTGAGCTGCAGCCAGTGAGCCTTGGTGAGCTGCAGACAATGAGTCTTGGTGAGCTGCAGCCAGTAAGTCTTGGTGAGCTGCAGCCAGTGAGTCTCTTTCTTCACCTGTTATGCCTGCAGTGGTGCATATGCATTGCAAGAATGCAGACCCGGGCAGCTGCCAGTTCTTTAATTTAAAGCAGTCTCCTGCCAGTATTACTTGCATTCCATAAAGGCCCAGTTTTCCAGTTGTTGTGTACGCAGTATCTCCCTGCATTTGAAGCGGGTGATGCTGAATGGAAGAACTACCCCAAGTGCCACTTCATGTAGCTACCAGTGTCCCAAATACATATATATATACTTTGCATGTGTATTTGTCAGAGAGTGCCTGTGTTTTCGAAACAGCAACACTTGTGTGTGAGCTGGACAAAAATCTGAAAGAGAATATTTCAGAGAGAGAGAGGCTAAACGCAGATACGCACATGTGCTAAGATACACAACTGTCTTTCTCTCTGAACCCCCCCCCTTACTTCTCCCCACCTCCTCCCCCTCACTTTCTTCCTCACTCCCATTGTCTCTCTCCAGTAATAATGGGGGAGGGGTGGGGGTTTGGTCCACAGTGAGCTCTTAAGTATTGTGACAGTCATCTCTCTCCCTGGTTGACTGGGTGTAAAACACCAAGTTTAGAACCTTGGTGCATGCATGCTTTTTGGTGCTGCTGGACCTCTAGGAACTACAGATAGTGATTGTGGTTGCACCGTGCAAGCCAGGTGGTGACAACATGCATTAAGTAACGACCAGAGAGCGCTACCAGTACACCAGTTCTGTGGATATTAATAGTGCGTGCTATAAAAGGATCCAGTCGCTCATTCAGAATCATCTAGAGAGCCGGTTTGGCCTAGTGGTAAGGCAGTAGGCTGGTAAGCGGAAGGACCTCGGTTCGATACTGCTTCGGCTCTCCTTTCTCTTCAAAAATTGTGGTTTGTGGACACTGTCTTGTGACTTTGTCTCTCACAAGTAATGAAACATTAAAATGCTTCTCATCGCTGCCCATCTTAATGCAGGTCATTCTGGTGGTGACAGTGTAGCGATAGGTATATACTCTCCCTCTTCCCCACCTCCATACCCCCTTCCCCCCATTCTCCCCGTCCCTAATAAGCCTTATGGTTTCTGTGGACGTTAAGCACCACGTTTACTTACTTACTATTCAGAATCACACGTGACATGTGCTCAGTGAGTCTGCTCGAGAGCAGAGAACAGTGCTACATAAAAGCTATGCATAATAATAATAATAATAAGTGGCTCACGCTTCTTGTTGGACCCCGTTTGTAACGGTTGTGCGTGCTGCAAGTAGTACACATGATACTCAAGCTCCTGATGAGCAGCGCTATCGCTGCATGGGGGCTTTTCCTTCCTTATTTCAGGGACCCCTGGGTTTCAGAACAGTCTTTTACTTGCTCGTTGCTGTGTAGATGTTCAGTGTTGGCCCCAAAAAAAACGGTGTGAAAAGCACTCTTGTTACCGGTTTGTGTTAGTATTTGTTCTCACTTGTGTGCTACGTATCGCTTCATGTGAGTTTTTATTTTTGCTTGCATGCTATGATTTGCACATGCTAGCTTGGGTTCTCATGTGTGCATTGTGATTTGCTCTTGTAAGGGTGCAGATGGTTCATGTTAATGTGGATTCACACTTGCGCGTGCAAGTTCTGACCCTGCCTGGTCTTTCCGGCAGGAACCCATGTCTGTTTCTTCAGTGTCACTCATCCTGAGCTCTTTTTGAGGTACTCACACTTGACCTTGACATGTTTGTTTCAAGTGTGAGGAGAAAAGGGTCAGATATTTGCAGATGTTTGACAGCAATGAGTCAGGTGAATGATATGAAAAGGGAAACTGCAGCAAAGGCACAGGTCCAGAGCTCAGGAGCTGCGTGAAAGTCGAGGTGGCCGTCCTGGGCTTCCCGTCCTAATGAGCCTTATGGTTTCTGTGGACGTAAAGCAACATTGAACCATACTTCAGCATTGGTCACAGTTTGTCCCTAATATGTCAGCCGACATCTGAGGACATGAAGCTCTACATCATCATCATCAACAAGGCACAGGTTGGCCTGAAAATGTCCAATTATTTTCATCTGCATCCCTTGTTTGGCTGTTCTTGTCGTATATATATAATGTATACAACAGATGTTTTGTTTTTTTTGCTTCAAATCTGAGCTTCTCAGGGTGCAGCCATACACTGGTTTGCAGATGCAGGAAACCTTCAAAAAGGTTGGCTCATGGCGTATTTGATACTTTTGCCACACATGCCAGCCTTGTTTGACAACACCGAGATGCAAAAAAACTTCAAAAGGTTGGCTCATGACATATTTGATACTTTTGCCACACATGCCAGCCTTGTTTGACAACACGGACGCAGACTGCTGGGCACAAAATGGCAGCACGCATTTTTGCGACTTTCAAACATCGATTTTTAATTAGCAGGACAAGATGTGGAGTGAAAAACTGCTGGGTGCAAATTTTGAAGAATTCCATTCCTGTTGATAAGGTTTGTGATGCTTCCACATTTTGGTTCCACTTTAATTTCCTTTTGTTTGTTGATTCTACACAAGCACTCTGGGCCTCATGCAGTGTGTTTCAGATTACAGCAGTTCTGTAATTCACTCTGAGGTGACCATGCAAACGATGTGTGTATATTATATATAACATATGTATTATGTATGTGGTTTTATGTTGAGACAGTTTTAAAATCAAAGGACTCTGTCTGATCTTGGATTAAGAAATTGGTTGTCTTATGCCTACACACATATCGCTGAGTGTGCCTGAAATAGAAGGTGCCACCTGGTGGTGAAGGGTGTTCATCCTGTTTAGAGAATGTACATTTTGGTGGAGTTTATATACCGTGTATTTACTTGAGTGCCAGCATACCTTGTATTTACCTGAGTGCCAGGTGAGACTTAACACAGGCGATTCATGTATCTGTAATTGTGTCCCTTCTTAATGTTATTCATGTGACCTTTGTCAAGCGTGTATGTTGCCTTGGTTCGTCGTACTCGTAAGTGGCACTGTACCAATATCCACAGATTATATAACCAGTATTTAACAGGAATAACTCAAGCTCACAGGCAGGTATGCATGTGTGTGCCTGGAGGTATTTCTTTTTTAATGTGTGGGTTTTGTTTTGTTGTTTGTTTGTGGCAATACTTCCTCCCCTAGTTATCGTATCAAAATATGACTGCTTCAACTATATCCTCTGAGCTAATGATTCTTTTGCAACCAAATTTAGTGTGGTGGTAGATTGTCGTAAGCCAGAATGTCCAGTCAAAATACTGGATTGGTGTGTTCATGGTGAAGGTCACAGTGAGTGTTCACAATTTCAGTGGTCTGGACAGTGTCTTCTGAATTATTTGACTTTTGTAGCCAAACATAGTATGGTGATGCATTGTCATTAGTCAGAGTGTCTTGCAAAAAGATTGTTTTCCTACCGGTAAGGCCAAGGTCACAATGAGGGCTCATATAAGAGAGGGTTAGTACATGGGTGGTAGTGGTAGTGGTTAAGGAACAATTTTCTCTCGTGGCATCAGCAATTTGTGTGCAAATCATAGGTCAGAGGTTAGAAAGATTGTTTACCACATGGCTCAAGTTTTTTGTCTGCTGCTGCGTTCTTACCACAGTGGATTCATAGGGACCATTTCCACTTTGTTTTGCTATGAAAACATTGAACATATAATTTGTAGATTAGCATCATATGCTTGTATGAGATTGTAATTTGGGTTGCTTCTGTTGATTTTATTGCTGTTTTAGCTTTACGATGCAACCCTATCAATTTCATCTGA
This sequence comes from Alviniconcha marisindica, assembly GCA_018857735.1. Classification (NCBI taxonomy): domain Eukaryota; kingdom Metazoa; phylum Mollusca; class Gastropoda; family Provannidae; genus Alviniconcha; species Alviniconcha marisindica. Next base: position 266,515 of record JABMCL010002251.1, read on the forward strand.
AATCAAAGTGGTGGACCGTAGCAGTGCAACTGACTGAAGTAATCAGCTGCCACTGAGTGCGTCTTTGTTGTCAGTTTTATGAGCATAAAAACTACTTGACCAGTGATGCCGCAAAAGACTAATTTGTAAAGTTTGTCACTGAATGAACCTTCTCAAGTTACTCTTCTGTGTGAAGGGGCAGGTGTTTAGGTAATGATCTGTGTGACTTCGGCTGCATTTTGGGTTGTGCCACTACCAGTACCACCGCCACTACCACTACCACTCGTGTACTAACCCTCTCAGAATATGATTGTTGCTACTCTATCTTCAGAGTTGCCAAACTTAGTTTGATGGTACATCATCATGGTATACTGGCAATAACAGTGACTCACAGCATGTAGGCAGTCAATAGGGTCTTCGTTTTCTTTCACGTTTTTGTTGTTGTTGTTGTTGTTTTTTGAGGGGGATATTAAAAGGGCGATTTCTCTTGGTAAAATATTTGGAGATCAGTAATATATGGTTTGACATTTCTGATGACCTTGATGTACTTTCAAAGTCTAAACCTAAATGTTGGAATTTTTCTGTGATGCTCTCAAATACTTAATGGCACTTGTCTTTGCCCATTTATACCAGATGTACTTACATTGGCCAGTTTTCCAGGTCAGTAATTCTACATTGGCCAGTTTTCCAGGTCAGTAATTCTGATAAAGTAACATGAAATGTGTGCAATTTCTCAGTAAATGATCAAGTTCAAATGTTGTAAGATTTATTGTTGTGTGCTTGAAAAAGATCACCTACAGTATGTAATGCTTGTAGTGATCATGGTGTGTGCTCTGAATAAAAGACCAACACAGTTCCAGGTTTGACAAAACAAACTGAACATTGGCATTTGTGGACACTTTTTTTGTTTGTTTTTCAGCTGGCTCTTTCAAAACTTGTGTGACGAAAAATCCTGTGACACCAACGAAAAAAGAGAAAATGTGTATGACAACTCCATGGGGCCTTGCCTTTTTATACCAGCCATAATAATAATAATAATAATAATGGGGCCTTAATCATGCTAAAACAACTGACATCGAAACACACACAAACATAAAATAACACTGGCCCTCTGAAGAGGTCAAAGATAAAATGTGAAGTTGTAACCATTTTCAGTATGGAGCACTTGCTCTTCTTCTTGTATGCTGTGTATAATTATCAGGCAGTTGTGAATAATTCAGCCTTGGCCTTTGTGTAATGCATAATGATGTGATGATGATTTAACCCTTTCTGCCCTGCACCTGACTGAGTCCGCCTGCACCTGACTCAGAGTCCGCCTGCACCTGACTCAGAGTCCGCCTGCACCTGACTCAGAGTCAGGCACAGAAACTTGTTTCATCAAACTGGTTTTAGAAGTCTTGAAACTATGCATACTAGTACTAAGGTAACTACACCTAACTGGTTTTAGAAGTCTTGAAACTATGCATACTAGTACTAAGGTAACTACACCTAACTGGTTTTAGAAGTCTTGAAACTATGCATACTAGTACTAAGGTAACTACACCTAACTGGTTTTAGAAGTCTTGAAACTATGCATACTAGTACTAAGGTAACTACACCTACTTTCTTCACTTATTCCCACGTGCCATGTTTAGAGCAAATTTCACTGAACTTCTTTGTATTTTACAAGTTTCTCCAACATCATGAGCAAGTGCTGATGCTACACACTCAGGGCGGTTTTAGCTGAGGTGTTTGTTGGTGAGGACAGTGATTTTGATCCAGATGTTGCTGAGTCCTTATCAAATTCAAGAGAGCAAGTGTGCAAAACTGGTCAGCAAGATAGTGTAGAAATGACAGTTTTCAGACTTCTTCAATGCTGAAAATACAGCAATGACACCTGAAATATTCCTTTCTTCAACTCACACCAACTGCTGAAAGATAGTGAATGAATTATATGTATTGACAATCGTGCACAGTGGTGCCTGTTCATTTGTAATAATGTGTACACAATATGGTGGCTCTACCTTACATAGAAGTGGAGACAATGAGCTCTAAACACAGGGGCTGTGGTTTTTGAGCAGCAAGGCTAAAACTGCCTGGGTAGTAGAGGCTGCATAAGCAATAAAGCCTCCAGGGTTGAAAGGGTTAACCTGTTTGTCTGGAAGCCCTTAAGGGAGGCTGGGGATGTCGGATGTCTTCCTGAGGTCTGGAATCTATGGGCTGTCATTTGATTACATTTTGAACCTGCTGTCCTGTCAGTCTGTCTGGCCCTTTTGCTCCGTCTTCTGTTTTTCTCTACTGGTCCATTATGCTGCCTATATACTCTCCACAGTTTCTCTCTCTCTCTCTCTCTCTCTCTCTCTCTCTGCTTGAAAGATAGGCTTTTAAAAAAAGTGAGGTAAAAGACAGTTTTTTTTTGTTTGGCCTTTGTTTCGTTTTCGTTTTTAAGTGACTAGGAGATGGTGATGGTGAAGTGTTGCTTAATGTCCTCAGATGTCAGTTGACATATTAGGGACAAGTTGTGACCAATGCCGAAGCACGGTTCAATAATTCTTTACGTCCACGGAAACCAGAAGGCTCGTTAGGACGGACAGCTCAGGACGGCCACCTCGACTCTCACACAGCTCCTGAACTATGTTTGACTAGGAGATGATAACTGGTTTATGATATATATGCAGCCTTCTGCCTTACAGAACTGGTGTCAGCTATTATGCCATTTTTATTTCTTGATGATATTTATACACTTTCTTTTAAACCTTCATGTTAACAATTTAGATGGAAAGGTCAAAAATATTAGCATCACCTAGCTTTATGTGCTAGTGTAAACAACAGCATTATTGAAGGGACTACATGTTTGAAATGTGTATGTACAATTGCTGTGTATGTGTTACACTTGTGTGAGAAATTTTATAAGCTGAGAATGAGAACTTTTTTTTTTTTTGCTTTGTGACTTGCATAAGCAGTAAAGCCTCCAGGGCTGAAAGGGTTAACCTGTTTGTCTGAAAGCTCATAAGGGAGGCTGGGGATGTTGGATGTCTTCCTGAGGTCTGGAATCTATGGGCCGTCATTTGGTTCCATTTTGTACCTGCTGCCCTGTCAGTCTGTCTCCACAGTTTCTCTCTCTCTCTCTCTCTCTCTCTCTCTCTCTCTCTCTCTCTCTCTCTCTCTCTCTGCATAAAACATAGGCTTTAAAATTTATAAAAACTTTTTCTTACAAAGATACATAGATAGGGCATTCAAGGACGTGTGGCAGTGAGGTAAAAGGTAGGCTTTTTTGTATGGCCTTTGTTTCATTTGTTTTTTGAAGTGGCTAGAAGATTGAAACCAGTTTATGGTATATATGCAGCCTTCTGCCTTATACTAGTTATAGAACTGGTATCAGCTATTATGCAATTTTTTGTTTCTTTTTCTTGATATTTATACACTCTATTGAAAATTTAGATGGAAAGGTCAAAAATATTAGCATCACCTAGCTTTATGTGCTAGTGTACACAGCAGCATTATTGAAGGGACTACCTGTTTGAAATGTGTATGTACAATTGCTGTGTATGTGCTACACTTGTGTGAGAAATTTTATGAACTGAGAACAGGAATTGTTTCTGTCGCTTTGTGACTTGTTTTGCTCTAATACAAATGAAGTAGTTGACTGGGTGGAGAAGGAAAAAAAAAGAGAGCCAATTATCCATTTATCTGCAAGTTTTAAGAAGACTGTCTGCTATCTTCACACTCCTTCATTTGTTTTCTGGCTGTTTGATGCAGCTTCGCTTTAAGTTTAACACAATGAATACGCAGTCTTGTGATGTGATCTGCTGTCTTCACACTTCTTCATTTGTTTTCTGGCTGTTTGATGCAGCTTCGCTTTAAGTTTAACACAATGAATACACTGTCTTGTGATGTGATCAACACCCTGAATTGTGGAATAGAAATAAAAAATTGCTATTAATTGTATTATTCATAAAATATTGATTTCTCATTTGATCATATAAACCAGTATAATGTCTGTGCTATGCTGCCTCATTGGATCACATGATCCAGTGTATGTCCAGTAAGTTGATGAGGCAATTACTGATGTGGTTAAAGAAAGTTTTTAGCAACAGCAAAAGCATCAACAAACATATGTGTGTCTGTATGTCACTGTGTGTGTGTGTGTGTGTGTGTGTGTGTGTGTGTGTGTGTGTGTGTGTGTGTGTATGTGTGTGCATGCATGTGTGTATGTGTGAAATATGATGAATGCAAAAAAAAAATCATCTTCCTTGGATATAGTCACTGTGTATGCTTATAACTCCATCTAGGGTTTTCCAAGTGAGTTTCTGTGGGTTGTAATGTTGTGCAAAATGCTTTTATATTTTTAGCTTGTGGGAGCATCTATGTGAACATGCCTTATTTTTTGTGAAATTTCTTATGTGCCGTATACACAAGCTTTAATTCATTCATTTCCCCAAAAAATTACCTTTGCAAGAGTTGGTTATTTGGACAATTAACAAAGCAGTTAAACTCAATGTATGGCTCAGTGTTGGTAAGCTTTGCTTCAGTTAATTAGTAATGATCCCATACAAAATAATGTTCAATGAATTGTTTAAAACACAAGGAAATGATTATGGCTGATTCAAAAACAGAAGGATTCAGTTGCTCTTCTGGTGCATAATATCTGGCTATATACACGTACACATGCGTATTATTTGTACCCATACATTCCATATACACAACTTTAACAGCATCCCATAACTGGGGTGTCAGCATCCAGGTTTGTTAGAACTGTATGTATGTTTTTTGTTTTTGTCATTGTTTTTTGAGGAACGTAAACTTCCCAAATATCAATGCAGTAATTTTCTTCCATCAACCCCTGTCCCCCAACCCCCCCCCCCCCCCCCAAAAAAAAAGATCAAAATTTTGCTTATTGAACAAGCATTGATCTTAAAAAGTTACATTTGTTCAGTTCATTGTTCTATCTTTGAAGACACATCCATTTGGTTGTACTTTAATTGGTGCTATTAAAAAGAGTTTTGCACGCTTGCTTTTTGCTTGTTTTCTATTGTACCTGTGGATTTGAGGGTTCAAAATTTGATGGTTATATTCTTGGTTTTTAGTAATTCCATAAAATGTTATATTTTTGTATGCCTGTATTAAAAGAAAAGAATCAAAATTTGTGTTGCCTTTGTGTACCAGTATCTCTTGTGTGTCATAACCAGAATGCATGCATGCAGAAAATCTAGAAGTACCTGTTCACCTTTCAAACTCACACAGAATAGTCTTTAGGTCTGTTCCAAGATGCTTTGTGGGTCCTGCTATGCCCACAGAAAAGCAGAAGAGAACAAGTACAGCTTTTTTGTCAGAAAGCATAAAGTTCCTGAATGCTGCAGACAAACACTAAGAAAAACACTGCTGTAATAGAAATTGAGAGTAACTCATTGCTGCCTAGACATTTTTGATACAAAGACTAACTGTTTTTGTTTCTTGACAGTGTGTTTATCATTAAGTTATAACTTCCATTTTATTCACTTTTGGGGATTACAGACTTTGGTTCAAGTGATGTGTGTGTGTGTGGGGGGGGGGGGGGGGGGGGGGGGGGGGGGGGATCCACAGCTTTTCTATAATATAATCAGAACATTCCAAACCAAAGAGAATGTCAGTGTCTCAAAGCTTCAGAAATAACTGGATGGTTTTTCTTCTTGGCATTGTTTGTCTGCTTTTGGGTGCATATGATTTTCATCATTATTATTATTATGCTTAATGAAAAAGTAAAACGTGAAAGTATTTGCAGAAACCATCCAGCATACTAAAATACAAAAACACGGACAATATTAGTCACTAATGCACCATGCTATAAATTGTACATGTGCATTTTATTAAAGGATAACAATACACATTGTTCACAACTCATTGAATTCATCCAAGAAGTGTAGCTTATTACTTTTCAGTTACTATTGCAACACTAAAAAAATAAAAATTGTTTTTCATCATTTTGTTTTGGCACATTTCTACAGTATTCAGGGGGTGGGGGGGGGAGGGGGGGGGGGCGGATTCAGCATTGAATATACACTAAAGCTGACTAGGCCCAAAGTCAACAAAAAGATAAAACCATCAACTGAATGTCACAGATACAACCAGAGACAACAACTCAGACCTGAACCACATACAACTATCACCGGGCAGACAGACGTACATATGCAAATACAGGGGTAGATAAACTCCACCAAGGTCACTTCCAACACATGTGACCTTGGATTTTATTTACCATATATTTTATGCCAGTTGATCATTGTACAGGCAATTCACACAAAATACCCAATTTGGTATTGCCATGTATGTTTGCATTACTGTGCACTTGTCTGAGTTTGACTCTTCCAGCTGTGAGGGGCAATGCCTCACTGAAGTTACTCCCCTTCACACAGCACTTGCACAATGGGGAGGTTTATTCTTTTTCTGGCTGCTGCTAAGCACCACTGTGTGGGAGGATTAGGAAGTTCTTGGATTTTAACATCCTGTCACTTGCACAGGAAGTTCTTGGATTTTAACATCCCATCACTTGCACAGAAGTTCTTGGATTTCAACGTCCCATCACTACTTGCATGGGAACTTCTTGGATTTTAACATCCCATCACTTGCACAAAGAAAGTTCTTGGATTATAACATCCCGTGGCTTGCACAGGAAGTTCTTGGATTTTAACATCCCATCACATGCACAGGGTCACGTTCAGATGAACAAACACTGTTTTAAATCAAACATTTAAGAACACTGTTTTAAATCAAACATTTAAGAACTATAATTTATAACAGCGCAGAGGTCATCAAATCACAAACGTAACAAAACAACAAAACTGGTGACAGAGCTGGAGGAGGATGGGAGGCTATAGATTAGTGGTGGGCTCTGTGTGTAGTATAAAACCAGCAAACAATGGCTGTTATTTTGATTACAGACAAACTTATGTCACAATCTGACATGATGACCACCATACTATCAGCTGGCTGGACTCACATTGACACTCAACTTGTGTTAGTCTTTTGACAAGTAAATTAGCACACTTTGTAAAAGGTGATCATTATCCCAAGCACATTTAAAAGCCTATCAGTGTAAAACTTTAACTGGCATTTATATGTTCTTCTTCTCTGTAGGTGACCAACTTCTTTATATATAGTAGTACATATGTTCCAAACAATTAACTAAACCCAAAAGGAAGGACTTAAATATATATACCTCATGAGGATTAACTAGGGAACATTGCAACAATTCCATTATTTCCACAGTTGTTGTTTTTACAGCTTAGTTGTGCAATCAAACAACGAGGTTCCTATCCATCATTCAGGACACAGTTACTTATCTAATTAGATCCAAACACGTGAAATGAAAGGCTCAAAAGAACGCTATTTACTATGACAAAACATCTAAATTCAAAGAATACTATTTACTATGATAAAACACAACATGCGATTTTTTGGGGTAATCCCCTTTATCAAGCTACAAAACGACACTTAGACAACAGTTAAACAGTGAACAATGAGATGTAGAACTAAGACACTTATCTGGTTTCGTTTGATCTATGTTGTTTTCGTGTCCAGTGTTCGGAAGAATTAGCATTCAATGGTACAACATAGCTCAACCAAAACCAGATAAATGTCTTAGTTATACATCTCGTTGTTCACCGTTGAACTGTTAAGTGTCGTTTTGTAGCTTGATAAAGGCGATTAGCCCGAAAATTCGCTTGCTGTGTTTTGTTATAGTAAATAGCGTTCTTTTGAACTTATGTGTTTAGATCATGTTTTAGAATATTACTGAGCAGTCATTCTTGTTTGATTTTTTTTTTGGGGGGGGGGGATGGGGGGGGTCTCATTAGTAAACGGTCCACGCTCCAAGTATCAACTGCTATCCTCCAGTCCACAACGACAGGCCAGGAGTTGATGTGCGCAAACATACACGTGGGTCAGGCTACAACTTTCGTTTTCGTACGTTTCTTTGTACCGGGCAGCAAATCTAGTGTATCACAGCCATTGGCTTAACTCTGCTTGACGTCACAAAGATGGCTGCTTTCGTGGTGTGAACAAGGTGAAGCCAAACTTTTTCGAGTAAGTCAATGCAAAACAAAAATCGAACAGTAAGATGCTTGGCTTCCAGACTATGAATGGCTGCGTGCATCTTATTGTCTTTGAATGTGTTTTGTAATTACTTCTTTGATAGCCAAATTTAGTAAATGTGCTTTCGTCCCAGTCAAATAGCTGCAATATATATCGTGTTGAGCGCGTGTTTTGTTATGACCGTGTTTGGTGAGGAATAAGAGCCGTTATAACGCCGACTCAGATTTCACGTACCCCATTCGCCAGCTGCAGATGCCTGTACTGTTTTGTTTGGTCTAGTATGGAGTTGTAGTGTTATTGGATTTTATGACATTTTAGACTTCCTGGTGGATTTTCTTGGTATCGAGGCCTTTCCTGTTCAGACATGAAACACTCGACTTCTCAAGATTCAGTAGGTAAACATGCACTTTAGGTGTATGGACTAGGGTAATGGCAGGCCTGATGTATGGAAGTGCTTCAAGTAGTGTAAGCTCTGACTAGTCAGAGTTTCTTGTGATATTAATTATTTTGGACGATATAAACGGACTTCGGAGTTACGCAAGATCGAATGAAGACAAGCTGGTTGCAACTATATATATATATATATATATATATATATATATATATATATATATATATATGCAAGCTAAAAATGTGTGATTTCAAAATCAGTGTACCTCCCTATCCACTAATCCAGGCCTCCCACCCAAATAAATAACAAATTATTTAAGAACTGCTGTTCCACTTGTCCCCCCCCCCCCCCCCCTTTTTTCTTCTTTCTTTTTCTCTCTGCCGATTGATAAATATTTAGTAATTTACTTTGCTAATTGCTAATGCTATTGGCAATTCAGATCAATGCCAAACTGTTTTAACTTAAAATTGTATGTTACTTGTCAGTATATTGTTGAAACTGTGTGATGGTAGTTGATTGCATCAAGTTCAACTAGGTACTGAAAATGAATATTAATTAATAATAATTATTATTATTATATAATATACATTTATCTAATTTTACCAGTAGTCAGTACCACTACCAGTATTTATTTATTTATTTATTTGCATAGTATGATCATCATCATGATGTGTTTCCTGATTTGACAAAGTATAAGGTTGATTTCTTGGACACAGTTTAAGTAATAATTAAGAAAGAGGTCTTTCAAACCATGCATGGTTACTTGATAGATTGAGATAAGCTTGCTCAAGATGATCATAAATCATAGTTATACCATGTCTGATAATGACAACAATGCTAGGTAAGCATTGTGTGACTGGTAATGTGGTAATTTTACAGGTAATCGGTATGTCAGGAACTGAAGACAGTAGAAATATTAACATGATTCAGGGCTGGCAAATACATGTGCAGGAAAACTGCCTTTTTTATACAAAATAAACCTCCTAAGTCTCATGCAGTTGCTCAAACCCCTTGCTGTGTATGCAAGAAATTCCAGATCTGTACATGACAGAATGTGTTTTAATTAAAGGCTTCAAGCAGTCTCTCTCTCTCTCTTGCTCAGTCTCTGTCTCTCTGACATGGGGGGGGGGGGGGGGACTGTGATTGTGAAGTCAGTTGTCAGAACACAGCTTTGACAGCTGCCACACCAGGATGGATGACACTGAATGGAGTCAGTGGTACTTCACTGCCTAGGTCAGTTTCTGGCAGCATCACTTGTTTCCCCACTGACTCTGTTCATTTGCATGCGGGATTGAAATTTCACAGCTCAGCATAACTTCCAAGTTCCAAAAGGTCGCAAAAGACAATGCAGAAAACTCTTGACTTTTTTTGTTGTTAGTCCTAATGCTGGTTCGAACCAGTTCCTTCCACTAGCTCTAAGCCTGTTGACAATAGGCCACATACTCAAGAAAGTAAGCAAACCAGCCAGGGATCTGTCAGTACCAGTGAAAAGCCAAGATCTAACCAGGTACAGGTCCACAGGAGAAGAATGGTGATTGCCATTGAGGATCCCAAGCTCAAGGATACCAAGAGTAGTGCAAAATCACATGCGAGCGCAGTGAGTCTGCTCAAGAGTGGAGAATAGTGCTATATAAAAGTGATAAAAAAAGAAAGAAGCGATCATCATCTGTCACTGTCAGGCTTGCAGTTGCACAGAAATCTGCATTAGGCATGAGAGGTTGAATTTCAGTTACATAAATGCAGGGTTGTTCTTTGAAAAATTGTTATCATTGTGTGTAGTCAGTAGTGTCATCTTTGCTTGTGCGCATTAATTTCAACTTAATTCAAGACACTGTGGTTGCTGTACAAAAGTTCTAAAAAGTGTTCATGACCCCTGACAGTTTTTTTCTCTCCAGTTTTGCACTTGAATATGAGTTGTCAGCCTAAAACAGTAAAAGTAATAATTGTTCTTTGTAAAAAGAAAAGAAAAAATAATAATAATTGCATCCATTTATTGGATCCAAGAACTAGTAATTACCATTGAGGCTTATATTTTTATAAGTTATATCTCCTTCGTCTGTGCCTATGTTGAATTGCCTTGAAGCCTGAACACCTTTGGGGCCATTTTTTCCAGATCTAACATTTCCTTGCATCCATTATGGCTCCATGCATAGGTTGAGGACAGAGTATTCGTACTTGCAGAGTTACTTTCAAAGTACTCTCAAACTTTCAGTAGTTTCATTTAATCCTCCCATGCCTTCAAAAGACAAAACTGCATTAAAAATTCACCTTTACAAACAATACCACCACAAGTGCTTTTGAATTCTGTCTTCTTCAAAACCCCACCTTCCCTCACTTCTTGTTATATTCCAGTGTGTGTGTGTGTGTGTGTGTGTGTGTGTATGAGGAATGCAATATTATGACTAGGTATTTTTTAATTTATTATTTTTGACGTTTTAATGTATACATATATTTGTTGATCTTGTAAACTGTTGTGTGTTCACCCTTGTCAGTGAGATATGGCACTGTAGAAATGACAGCTATGTGGGGATTGTAACTTACACATGTATGTGTGACACTTTTGTCTAGAACTTGTGAGCCCAGCAGTAAGTAGTAAGTACTGTACTTTGGCACAAATACAGGTTATAAATAAAATGCTCGTAAATCAGTCATGTGGGACCCTGTTCAGAAACTGTAACTTGGCATTGGCAGATTGGGGGGGGGGGGGGGGGTGCAATCAGCTTTGAAATTGTCTACTGAGTGTTTGTCTTACTCTGACAGGTATTTGGGAGTAATATGTGTTATATTATCAGCTACCCTAAATTTAGGTCAGGAGTCTTTGGCAATACTAATAATCACCTGGCTGAGAAAGGGTGTTAGTTCCAGCCCACTTGCTGCTTCCTGATCCCATCATTGTCAGTTATGAACCAGTGCTGTGTAAACCTGGGTTTATGCACTGTTCATGTGACTGTGAGCAAGGCACTGTTCAGTAAATTATAGGTGGAAATGTGATATCCATGCAGCATGCGCCTTTAAATTTATTTATTTTTATCTTGATCTTCATCATAAACCCCTAAAACAGGTTGGACTGGGGGTAACAATCTTAACAAAATGGTGTCAGTGCAAATTAGAGAAAGAGACAGACCACTGATGGTGAGCTTTTAAATTTTATTTCAAAAGTGTGCCTGACTGAGTAATGCTCAGCATATATATCTGAAACTCTAAGCATAAACATGATTAGATGCTACACTTATGTTAAAGAGCAGTACAACTACAGGTAACCCAAGTGACAAGTCAGTGAGCGTCTGTGGCACACCTTATGAAGTGGTACATGTATTTAGTAAGTTGCATTTAATAACAGCTTACCTCAGTCTGCTTAACTTTGAGAAGTTTGGTTGTGCCTGTGGTCCTGTTTGTATCACTGTCAGTATCAGAACTCTTTTTGGTGTTACTTTAAGTAATATATTTAACAGTTACAGTCTGAGAGATTGTTTTACAAGTCTTTTCAGAGGATCATGGTTGGTTGAACTGCTTGCATGGTTTTACAAATCTTTTCAGAGGATGCTGTGTGTTTTTGCTTTTAACTGTGTGTATGGTTTTCTTGATTCCAGTTGCACTTTAGTAGTTACTGGTACTGTTAGTGGTAATAGACAGCATTATTATTATTGATCACTTTTACATAGCACTATTCTCCCCTATCAAGCAGACTCACTGCACTGTGAATGTCATGAACTTCTGTTCAGTCAGTGCCTAATATTAATAAAATAAATAATTCCTATAATAGAAAATATACGATATTGAACTTGCGTAAGTGACAGTATTACTTAGTAGATGGACTAAGTCCACCAGTATCAACCCCCACTTTTCTGTCTGTCTCTCACTCACTCTCTCTTTTTTCCTTTTTTTTTTTTTTTTTTTTTTTTGTAGATCCACTTCCTGCCATTTAAATACCTCTTTTGCTAGGTTTGAAAAAAAATGAGTAGAAACTCACCAGGACCAGAATGGGCACCTCACATGCACCCATGTGGTGAAAGGTGGGGAGGGGGAAGAGGAGGGGGGTGCTTTAGGTTCTTCCAGGAAAGGTACAGACCTATAATGACAGGCAGTCTTGGGTCTCTCCCTCACATTAGTATACAGTCTTTGCTCACAGTCCGGATTGCCAGACCTCCTCAATTAGCCAGTGCATGGAGGAAGAATGCAGTGTCATAGACAAAAGAAAGGCGCTACCATGCATAGCACTGGCAAGTGGAACTGCTACTGTGGTGCTTGCTGCCAAACACCGAAGTCTCAGTCTGGATTTCTGGGAGGAAGCTTAGGTTGTAGTTTATGCTTGAGGAACCTACATATTATGTGCAAAACAAGATGCTGCCAGTGCCTACTCAGCAGCACTTAGGAGTACCTGGTGATCACTCTCATAATTATGTCTTTTAAGCTTTATTGTTTTAATATAGCTGATAATTAGACTAGTCTGTGTCATTGATATTGGCCAAGGTAAATGTGTTTTTGTTGTTGTTGTTATTCAGCGTTTCACTGTTTGTGTATTTAACTTTTTAAGTTGTTGGGATAGAATATGATCTGTGTTAAACAATATTACTGATATTATGAGACTCATTAATTCTAATAATAATAAAAATAAATTGTGACTCATTGTGGAGACCCTAGTGACAGTTTCTAAAGTTGTTAATACTATAAATAATAGTAATAGTAAGTAGGAGAGGATTTTGGTAGTAACATCTCCTTTGAGAACTGAAAGAATTTGGACCTGACACAGTAATATACTAATAACAAATGCCACATGACTGGAACTGGAAGAAGCATAAGTGGGGCCTGTAGACACTAGTTCAGCGCACTGTGTATCATTTTGTGTGCATGGAACTTAACTCTGGGTCAGCAGACAGGCCCCACTGTCCACTGGGACCCGGGCTCTGTGATGCCGGATTGTCAGCCATGTGGAAAGCATGCCCCCCAGAAAACTGTGGTGCTACCCCCTACCTTCCCTACTGTGCTGACTGTTCTCCGTTGGTCCCTCCTCTCATTCTCTCTCTCTGTCTCTCTCTCTCTCATGATCTCTCACTTGGTCGTGGGTAACTCAGTTAGCCTACACGCCAGCTGTGCTACCACCACGTGTGGGTTTGCAAGAGAATGATCATCGGGGAATGGCAGTCCTGAGCATCATTCTCTGGGGTCAGCCGGTGCAGCTAAACGTTTGAAACAGGAGCAAGAGAGACTTCTCAAGTTATTTACACTGAGGGAAACTTTTTTTAAAAAGAAAGAAGACTGCCTGTCGGTGTGTCGGTGGTGGCTGAACTGACTGGTTTGGCACAGTGCCTTCTTTTATTTTACAACCGACCAGAAAGGGAAGGGAGAAAGAAGGGAAAAAAACTCTGACACTCACAGACATAACTAGAGTTCGTGGCTTTTTTGTTTTTATTTTTTGTGCTCATTGTGACAACAGTTGCACGGTATTTTGCTTCGGGCTTCGTTGTGGCTTTCCAGTGTGTACCTACATACAGTGAGGAGGAGGAGGAAGAGCCTGCACAGCACTAACAGCTAAAAGCCAGCTTGGCCTGTTTGTTGCTCCCTCCGGAGGGGAGAATTTTGTGTCCATTGTTGGTGCCTATAGTAACCTTACCGGTTCAACCTGTACTTACTAAGCCTACTTCCCCCCAAGACTGTATCTCCGTGGAGCCGGAAGGAGGGAGATGGTGGGGGGTACAACATCAAATGATGGGCCCCACTCTCTCCTCAATCGCTTGGGGATGTGGAAATGTAAGCTGGTGATGAATGTTACAGGTCTTCCTGTTGTTTTCATGTAATGTTTTTGCTTCTTCTTTTTCGTGGACTTCCACATTGTGGCTGCCAGTTTTTTGTGTGACACTAGCTCATATGTGAAGGCTTTTTTTTTTTTTTTTTGTCCTCGTGGACTTCACCTTCCACATTGTGGCTGCCGGTTTTTGTGTGACACTTGTTTATGTGAAGAGCATCGGTTTACCTACAGCAGTGGTCACCCAGTGACTGTTCAGGTGTTTCCGTCTTGAAGCATCCAAAGCTAAGGTGTTAATTAGCACAACATTCTTCCACAGTGGCTGTTAGCAGAAAGTTATGACAGATGGTCTTTCTTGAGGCCCCCCCCCCCCCCCCCCCCTTAATGACTATGACTCATGAGGATGGAAAACCATAGCTTGTACTAGTTGCTGTGAAATAGGATGACTCAGATCCAGCATTTAAAGCTGTACTGTACATTACACCTGTCACGTACAGCCAGGAACACTTGCTGCAGTTGTTGTTTTGTTAAGGGAGCCGGCCTTTTCCAAATGTGTTTCACCTTGAGAGCAGGTAGAACTTACTAGAAGTAGAAGAGCTCAGCATAAAAACTCAAGACCAAGAATTTTGTTTTAAAATACTGCAGACTTTATCCATTTTATTCAGTTTCTTCTTCTGAGTTTTGCTAAAAAGCAAGGAATAACGGACTGGCTTCTCACAACAGTGACCTGACAAACCAGCAGCTGGTTTACCAGGAATGTCCATCTATAGGCTAATTGCAATGGCTGCTGAATGGCAGGCCTGTTGCAGTTGTCATTGTGTGGAGAATAGTAATCTCAGCAGCTCTGTTCTTTATTAGAGAAAGGCAACTCATTTGTGTAACACCAAAACAGTGGGTCTGCTGTCAGGAGCCCTTGCGGCACTACTACTAGATGGTAGTGGAAAGTTAATCTGTTCAATGAAATGTGTAAGAAAGCAGATCACTCAGTTCAACTGTACAAACTGACTTGTATCAGATTGTTTTATTTAATATTAATAATGCTATGCAGCTGATTGCTGTTATAGTGTACTACATTTTGGAGAGCATGCAATCTGGTAAAAACAAACTGTGCAGCTTTAAAGTTTAACCACTTGTTGTACAAACAGCTCTTTTACTAGTCCTATACTGATTATTTTGCTTCTGATTCAGATGACAGCTTCTTTGAAAAGAGAGAAAGAAAAAAGAAAGAAAAAAAGGGTGAGGGGTGGGTGTGGAATGTCTTTACTTTTGAGTTATGACACAAAAGCTGCTTTATCTATTGCGTGTGAGTCTACTTTGACTACGATGCTGCAAACACACACTGGTTTTTCTCCAAAGACTGTGATTTCATTTAGCCTGAATCTAGAACTATAGTGTTTTCGCAGAAGATTGACCAGCGGAGAAAAAAATATGAAAAAAAGAAAACAGCTCATAGTCTTGTAATACAACGATAACTGACATTGCAGAACTTCTGAATGAGTTTGTTTCTGTCTGGTCACTGGTGTATGCAGATTTCCCACCTCCTCAGTCTTTGTTGATGTTACTGCTACATTTGCACCAGTAGTATGCTGTTTGACCCTGTTCCATTCCACAGAGCTTTTGTTTGAAAGGAACTAACCTTGTACTTTGGAGTACATGAGGAAAAGTGTTTGAGGGCTGTTGCTGTGTGTGTGTGTGTGTGTGTGTGCGCGCGCACATGTGTGTTTCACGTTTGTGTGCGGGCCTGCTGCATTCTCTTACTCTTAGCTTCTTTGTTTTTTTCTAGAGTGTTAAAAAAGGTAGAATTGTACCCTCAGCTTCATTAGAGGAGCAGGAAAACAGTTCAAAGTTCACTTCATTGTTAATGTTTGAGACTCTCCCAATTTCTTGCCTGTCTCATCAGTGTCTGCATGGTTGGTTGGCTGGCTTTGTTCATACTGTCATGCTTTTATGCAGTGTAAAGCTTTCATTGAATATTATTTCACCAGAGCAGAACTTGTGATGACTGAGCAGGTGACTGTAGCCAGGGCAGTGGTGGCTTTGCGAAACGCATTCTTTATTTTCTGAAAAACGAACTTGTTTTAGAACCAGAAGGCACTTTTTAGATGTGGTTCATCGTACGGGTCAGTTGACTGGCTCATCAGTATTGTTATTGTAGCATTCACAGCTGAACATTCTGGGGGTCACCCAGTGTGTACATGTATCATATATATTATTATATAATGATGCAATTGTACATTGACAAATTATGCATCCTATACAGTGGGAGGATTGCGTGTGTGACCTTTTTGTATTAGTACTATTACCCCACCATATGGACAGCCACACACTGTCTTTGAAGGAGTTCATGTGTATAAATTATTATACCTTCCCACCTTGATCAACGCCTTCTTTACCCAAGCTCACCAAAGTGGAACACAGGAATTAATTTTTCCTGGCTTTATCTCATTTTCAGTGAAACTCTCAAATGTCATTTGCCTCACCCACCTCAGAAAATATCAATACAAAGAGCCATAAGTATGAAATTTCTCTAGTTGACATATTCACGATGTTTGAGTGTTATTCACTTGTTTTTCAGCAGATGGCAGTGTGTAATACATAAATCACAAAAATGTCACCAGTGGGTAACTTTATCAGGGTGCTTTTTTTCTTTGTGTTTAGGTTGTAAGTCTGGTTATAAATTTTGCTCATTGTTGTCTTGTTGAGACACTGTATATTGCGAGATGTCAGATTATTCAGTCAACAGGCAGACTTCAGTTAAATAAGGAGCTCCATGGGTAGTTTTTGAGAAGAGAGAAATGTATAAAACTGTGTCAGAACCTTCTAGGAAGGTTTGTCTCTTTGGGTAACAAATTTCTGGATTGTCATCGAAACTGATATTTCACAATCTAATGTCAGGTATTTTATGTTTGATTGATTTGCAGATCCCTTGTAATATAAAACATCCTGCTTTATTTATAAAGGACATGAGAGCCAGTTTGGCCTGGCAGTAAGACGTTAGGCTGGTAAGCAGAGGGACCTCAGTTTGACTGCTACAGTTCTCCTTTCTTTTCAGAAGTTGTCTGTGGATGTTGTCTTGTGACCTCGCTCCTCACAATTAATGCAGCATTAAAATGGCTCTCATCACTGCCCATCTTAAAGCAGGAGCCATTCTGGTGGTGACAACATAGTATTAGTATTGTAATAGTATTAGGTATAGTCTCCTTCTTCCCCCACCTTCTGTAAGCTTGGTCCTTCCAGTGCCTCTTCAGAGACAACTCAGCATCAAACCAGTTTAAGCAAGCAAGCAGCCAGCCAATGAATGATGTTTGTATTACCAAGTGTTTTATCTCTTGCCTTTGTAGGACACAGAAGAGGATCCAGAGCACTGTCCAAAAGACCAAGAAGTGAAAGCATCTGCTGTGGTAACCAATAGTTGCATACCTCCTCCGACAAGCTATGCTGAAGACCAAGCGAAAGGGAGTCTAGACAAATTGGAATCAGCAGAGGAACCAAGCAGAGACAGTGCCACTGTCAACCCAGTTTATGAACTGTCACTGTGTCCAGAGATTGGAGAGAAATTTGGTTCCAACACGACAAGTCTAGCTGAAAGTGAACGAAAGTCTGAAGAACCTTTGCTGAGTCAGCCAGGTACAGCGGCAGAGAAAGAAACGCATCAAGCTGCTGCAGCTCTTGTTCAGACTCCGAGCCCTGTGTCTTGTGGTGCAATCAACTTTTCCACAAGAGAGAAAGCTGACATTGATGCACAGAGCACAGAGACTGGCTGTGACACAGACACCCAGGAAGTTGTAGCTGTCGGTACCAGCTGTGCTTTGCCAACAGCAGCGAAGACGGCAGACAAAACCACTGAGGAGATTCCACGCTGTCAGCCCACAGCGGACAGTGAATCCTCTGAAGCCAGTCAAGACCAGCTTGCAGTCGCCCAGGCTCCCCAGAACACCACCATGGCCACCCAGGCTGCTCAGCCTTCAGGGGAGATCATCCTCCCGCAGATGGAGCCCAACGCCCCCATCCCTAGCGACAACGACAACACTTCCACCCCACCAGATGATGCATCCCCGGTGCTGGACAAGGTTTCAGAAACTACCGACGCCCCTGCAGAAGACAGACTGTCATCCAGTGAGTCCCCAGAGCCCAGTGAGGAAGCTGACGAGGCATTGGCAGGCGCTGCAAAGGCGAGCGGCAGTCCCAGGTCTGTGCCAAGCGGAGGTTCCACTGCGGCTGGGGTGAGAGCGGATCCTGACGGGAAAGGCGCGACAGCCAAGACCAAGAAGAAAGAAGACAAAAGCATAGGCAAGTGGGGGTGTGCCAGTGTACTGGTGGTGATGAGGCAATACGGATGAGTGGGACTGGACAGGGAAGAGAAAAATTGTCATGGGGGGGGGGAACCAAGTGAAGTCTGTAAATTAAAGAGAGTAGATTGGATAATAAGAGTTTCTGGAGAACTGCAGTAAAATGATAATAGGATTTTCTTGAGAACTGCAGTAAAATGATAATTATTAATAGGATTTTTCTTGAGAACTGCAGTAAAATGATAATAGGTGTTTCTACCTGGGTGTACTGATTTTCTGCTACTGTAGACCGTGTGTTTTCAGAGTTCATTCTGCGGGCGCTGAACAGCCTGGACTCCCCAGAGGAGAAGCTGGCGGCGCTGTGCAAGAAGTATGCTGATCTTCACGAGGAGCATCGAGTGCTGCAGTCATCGTTCAAGCAGCAGCAGCGCAAAATGACTGTGGTACGTGGTGTTTGGTCTAGCTGGGTGCTGTCCTGACATGCCATCTATGGCATTGTATTGCTGATACTGCTGTGTAGAAGTATTCCAAGCCAAGTTTACTTTTTGTGCTTTCTGTGCACCAGCTGAAGCATTGGTATAATCAATATGGGAGGTCAGACTTATGGTGCATACCCTTTGAATGAAGGACATAGCACAAAATCAGAAAGAGAAGAAGAAAAATAAGTGCAAGAATCTCTTTCTTCTTCCTCCTCCTCACTTTCTTTCTTGCCTTTTTTTTTTGGGGGGGGGGGGGGGGGTGCTGCTTTGCTTATTTACTTTTTGTTAGTTTGAAAGTGACACAGTAATTTTATTTAACAGTGTATTTGCCACAGTTAATTTCAGTTAGATGCAAGTGTTTATCCTGCAACCTGTAGGATTTTTCCAGCATTGCGGTGGCTACTTCTGTGTCTGATTTATTTTTATTTTTATTATTCTGCATGCTGAACGGAATAAATGGACATCTCTGTATGTGTGTGTGTGTTTCAGCTGACTGTCTGCAACTTTTACCGCATACTAATTGTGCTTATAACGGTTTCTGTGGTTGCAGGTACAGCGAGAGAAAGACCAGCTCCAAGCAGAACACACCAAGGCCGTCATTGCCAAGAGCAAACTGGAATCTCTGTGTCGAGAGCTGCAGAAACAAAACAAAGCTGTCAAGGTATTTTATGTTTGTTAGCAATAGTGTTCCTCAGAACAAAGCTTGTCAAGGTATTGCATGTTTATTTGTTAGCAATAGCATTCATCAGAACAAAGATGTCAAGGTATCGCATGTTTGTTAGCAATAGTGTTCCTCAGAACAAAGCTGTTACGGTATTTCATGTTTGTTTGTTAGCAATAGCATTCATCAGAACAAAGCTTGTCAAGGTATTGTATGTTTATTTGTTAGCAATAGTGTTCCTCAGAACAAAAGCTGTTACAGTATTTCATGTTTGTTTGTTAGCAATAGTATTCCTCAGAACAAAGCTGTCAAGGTATCACATGTTTGTTAGCAATAGTGTTCCTCAGAACAAAGCTGTCATGGTATTTCATGTTGGTTTGTTATCAGTAGCATTCCTCAGAACAAGGTATTGCATGTTTGTGTCTTACTCTTAGCAATAGTTTTTCTCAGAACAAAGCTGTCCAGAAGGAGAGCGTGTGTTGTGTGTTGAACCAAGCCTCTGTGGCATGCAGAGAAGAATGTGTTGTTGTGTGTTGAACCAAGCCTCTGTGGTGTGCAGGAGGAGAGTGTGTTGTTGTGTGTTGAACCAAGCCTCTGTGGTGTGCAGGAGGAGAGTGTGTTGTGTGTTGAACCAAGCCTCTGTGGTGTGCAGGAGAAGAGTGTGTTTGTGTTAAACCAAGCCTCTGTGGTGTGCAGGAGAAGAGTGTGTTGTTGTGTGTTGAACCAAGCCTCTGTGGTTTGCAAGAGGAGAGTGTGTGTTGTTTTGTGTTGAACCAAGCCTCTGTAGTGTGCAGGAGGAGAGTGTGTGTTGTTGTGTGTTGAACCAAGCCTCAGTGGTGTGCAGGAGGAGAGTGTGTGTTGTTGTGTGTTGAACCAAGCCTCAGTGGTGTGCAGGAGGAGAGAGTGTGTTGTTGTGTGTTGAACCAAGCCTCTGTGGTACGCAGGAGGAGAGAGTGTGTTGTTGTGTGTTGAACCAAGCCTCTGTGGTGTGCAGGAGGAGAGAGTGTGTTGTTCTGTGTTGAACCAAGCCTCTGTGGTGTGCAGGAGAAGAGAGTGTGTTGTGTGTTGAACCAAGCCTCTGTGGCATGCAGAGAAGAATGTGTTGTTTTGTGTTGAACCAAGCCTCTGTGGCATGCAGAGAAGAGTGTATTGTTTTGTGTTGAACCAAGCCTTTGTGGTTTGCAGGAGGAGAGTCTGCTGAGGGCAAAAGAGGAAGAGGAGAGAAGGAAAGAAATATCTGCCAAGTTCCAGGTACTGTATTTTATTATTCCCATCAGCTCAGAAACAAAATTATGTAATGGAAGATTCATTTTCAAAACATAGATTAAATTTATTTTATTTTATGATGGACAGTTTCTATCTGTGCTCCTCACTGGCTGTCATCCATAGGTGACCCTCTGTTGTTTGCAGGGTGTTCAAATCCAAATCCTAATTAACCAACTCTCTCTCCCTCCCACCCTCTCTCTCTTCCTCATGTTTTTTGTTTGTTTTTGCTAGCATTCCACAGCTAAAAGTAGAACTTGAGATCTCTTTCCCTCCCACCCTCTCTCTCTTTTTCATGTTTTTTGTTTGTTTTGTTTTTGCTAGCATTCCTCAGCTAAAAGTAAAACGCTCATTATTGGGTGAGACAGTACTGTCATGTGTGCTGTCATGTGTACAGCCATTTCCCCACAACTGTGCATGCTGTCGTACGTGCTTGTGCAGTGTTACATCCACTCCAGGCTGCTGTGCTGCAACTTGTGGGATTTTTTAGTAAAAAAAAATTCACAGAAGAGAAAGGTGCACAGTACCAACACTCCTCCATGTCCCAAGACCACCCTCATGAAAAGCCTGGTGCAGAAGACAGACCGAAGAAAAACAAGGTTCACCCAGTGATGGGTGAGAAGGTGGTGTATGCAACCGTTTCTCCGCCCTTGCCCACACTGTCATACAATCAGTGGCAGTTCTCTGACTTAAGGGATTTATTAAGTATTTATTATGAGAAAAATACACAGTACCAACACTCCTTTGCCCAAAGACCACCATCAAGGTAAGTCAGTAAGTAACTTGAAATTTTATGCTGCATCAACCAGTAGGGCTATATCAGGGTGACCACAGTCAAAGAAATGCAGGTGCAGAAGACAGACCAAAAAAACAACAACCAAGGTTCACCCAGTGATGGGTGAGCTGGTAGTGTGTGCAACTGTTTCCCCACCCTCGTCCATGCTGTCATGCATGCAACTGCAGTGCCCTGCCTTCAGGGATTTAAAAAAAGAAGAAATATTCATCATGAGAAAACTTCACAGTTTCAGGGATAAACAAAAAAAACAAAAAATCCCCACTGAGAAAAATTCACAATACCAACACTCCTCCCTTTGTCCCCAGACCACCATCATGAAAATCCAAATGCAGATGATGGACAACCACAAGAAGAACCCCCGCAGTTCTCAGAGTTCAGGGATAAACTCTTTTTTTTAAATCCCTCATGGTACCAACACTCCCCCCTTTGTCCCCAGATGACCATCACAGAATTCCATCCAGGTGCAGATGATGGACAGCCACAAGAAGAATCCCCCAGTTCTCTGACTGCAGGGATCAGAAAGAAAGAAAATGACACAGCACCAATGCTCCTCCCATTTTTGTCCCCAGACGACCTTCATGGAGATCCAGATGCAGATGATGGACAACCATGAGAAGAACCCTCCAGTTCTCCCAGCTTCATAAATAAACAATTTTTGTTAATAATCCATGATGAGCAGGAAAAAAAATGACAGCACCAACGCTCCTCCCATTTTTGTCCCCAGACGACCATCACGGAGAGCCAGGTGCAGATGACGGACAACCACGAGAAGAACCCCACAGTTCTCTGACCGCAGGGATCTTCTTCTTTTTTTAAATCTATGATGAGAAAAATCACACGGTACCAACGCTCCTCCCATTTTTTTTGTCCCCAGACAACCATCACGGAGATCCAGGTGCAGATGACGGACAACCACGAGAAGAACGTGAAGCTGCGGGAGGAGAACCAGGACCTGGCGGGCAAGCTGAAGAAGTTCCTGGAGCAGTACGAGCTGCGTGAGCAGCAGCTGGAGAAGCTGGTCAAGCACCGCGAGCTGGAGCAGCAGCTGTACGAGGCCAAGCTGCAGCAGGCCGCCGCCATCCTGAAGGAAGAGCAGGAGCGCAACAACAGGGAGAAGGAGCTGGTAAGCCGTAGCCCCGGGGTGTTTTTGCGGCGGGAAGTGCAGGGATTCGCGTTAACTGGTAATTTCCGGTGTTTTAAAGTAGACATGGTGCTTAACATCGGCAGAAACCATGAGGCTTATAAGAGGGGGTATGTAAGTAATTTTAAGTAATTTGGTGTTTTACACCCAATCAGCCATTATGGTTATCTGGGGGGGGGGGGGAGATTATATACCTGTCGCTGCACTGTCACATATACCTATTGCTGCATCGTGACCACCAGAATGACTCCTGCATTATGGTGGGCAGCAATGAGAGATGTTTTAGTGTTTTGATCAGTTGTAAGGGGCAAAGTCACAAGACAGTGACCACAACTGAATCACAGTTTCAAAGAGACAGGAAGAGCCAAAGCAGAATCTAAACGGAGGTCTCTCTGCTTACCAGCCTAACGCCTTACCGCAAGGCCAAACTGGCTCCTGTATTTTACTGGTTAAGGTCAACATATACCGGAAACAAAATAAGCAATTTTAGTCTATCAGTAATGTCATGATCTGTGTGGCAAGTTTCTAATAGTAATACACGAGGAGCCCCCCTTTTTTCTGCTCTTTGTTGATCCAAAAAAAAAGGGAACAAACATGCACTCTTGGAGCTCGGATTCAAAGTAGAAAATTTTCTTTTGCATGAACATTGAAAGAACAACCAAGTAAAGCATGCAGATGAAGAACAGTTGCACATTTTGTTGCATTTTCAGAGTGCGTCATCTCTTGGCTTTCTTTCATTTGTATCTTGATTAGCTGAGACTTGTATTTTGTGTCGTTTGTGTATTGTTGTTAACCCACTTGGCCCCAGACCACCCGTCACCGCCCGCTCTTTTTCCTTACCGCGAAACCCCAGACCGCCCAGTAGCGGCCGGCTAGCAGACGCTCCATACTAGCATCTCAGGCTTATGCAAATAGGAATGGGATTCTCGCGAGGCTTGTCGCCTCATTTCTGCTATTGTTTACTACTTCCGGCAATGTCATTTGTTGGAAGTTCGGCGAAGTTTGAGAGACACTGTGAATTTTCAAAGTTGCAAAGTGGACGCGCGATAGATGGCTGAAAATAAACAAAAGCCCGACTGTTAGCAATGGCGTCGGAGCTTCATCCTTTGAGATTTGAACTGCAAATTTGGCTCAGTCGCTTACCGTGGGCACCCTAACAAACTCACGGAGCTTCATCTTTGGAGATTCAAACTGGAAATTTTGCAAAGTCGGTTACCCCGTAGGCCCCCCAAAACCTGATACTCAGATGTGGACATTTCTGACTTGGGATTTCTTTTTTTTATGCTTTTATTTTTTAGTGAAAAAAATCAAAACCTGTTGGATATACAAGAACACTGTATTCGCAAACTGGGAAAATACGAAGTGAGCTGCAACTTTTGTTTGGTGTTTATTATTGATTTTTAAAGTTGTATACCGGGATCATTTGACACAGTTGCATGGGATTTCGTAGTAAAAGGGCAGCGGCTGGTCTGGGGCCAAGTGGGTTAATAATGAAAATAGTCACATCTGCTGTTTTGGGAGGGAAGCTGTAAAGCTAACCAGAAGCAGAAGTTTGAAGACAAGAGAAGGTACAGTGGTGGATCAATGTGTATTCTGGTCTGGGGCCAAGTGGGTTAATAATGAAAATAGTCACATCTGCTGTTTGGGGAGGGAAGCTGTAAAGCTAACCAGAAGCAGAAGGGGATCAGTGTGTATTCTGGTCTCTGGTAAGTGACTTTATTGTCAGTCTAAGTAAACGGTGTAATGTTTCAGCTTACTGCAAGAGTTATTGTACCATTTGAGTGATGTACACTTGCTGTTGCTTCTCTTTTCAGATACTTTTGCAAGCAACTGAAGGAGAGAAGAAGAATACAGTTTTGGAGGCTCAGGTAGGTGCTTGTGTGTGCGTGTACTGTTCTTTCCTCTATTGGCATATCACCTGTGACCAATTCAAACTGCGTAACTCAAAGTTTCAGGTTTGGACAAAAGCGAAAAGAAGTATTTATAAAAATCAGTATGTGTCTGAAAACATTTGTTTTTTGACATGAGCATTTTTTCTGGTTCATGAATGTTGTCATGAACACTGACAGCAAGTTAAACGTCAATAACAGCTGTTTTCTGATAATAATAGATGAGATATATGTTTCTGCCTCTGGTGTGTTTGGTCTGAAATGATGACTTATGAGGTGTTGAACTTGTTTGTTTAACGTATCTGATATGGATTAAGCCACATAACTCAGTTTTGGGGGCTTGCATCACAATCATATGACATGTTTTAGTTTTTTTAAAGATGCAAAACATCTAGTGGTTGCAAACATGTGTACCTGTACAAACTCTGGAATATCTCTGTTTTGATCCCTTGCAATGTGATGTGGAAAAATGCGTAACGTGACTCATAAAGGGTTATCATGAATCACCTTGTTGCGAAAAGTGACCTGCAAGGTTTTCTGCACACTTTTGAACAGGCACTCTACCCATGACCTTTATTGCTTTCAGATGTTTACAGAAGTTGTATGAATAATTTATGTAGTCAAAAGTGAAAAAAATTCAAACCCCTCAAATGTTGTTATGCGGTTTCAGTTTGCTGCCAATAGTGTTCAGATGTTCAGGTTGTATTGCACCAAAACAGATGACAGAACATCACATTTTCATTGTCCCATTTGTCTTTGTTGACTAAAATTAGTATTAAGAAAGAAGGGGAAAAAAGAGGAAAAGAACTAAGTTGATGCGATAACTAGTGCTTTTTTTTTTAAATTTTAAAGAGCCGTCTTCTTTGTGTGCCATAAAGTTTGTTGATGAATGGATTTTTTTAAAATATAAAAATCATATAAAAGAAGTTTTGGAACTGTTTAAAAAAAAGTTTTAAGCACTAGTCTTGTTTTTGTGTGTTAATTTGCTCTGTTTTGATGTGTACTGGCATGTAATAAAAATAATAATAATTAACACTTGTTTCACTTATGTTGAGTTTTATGTCTGACACCAAAGAAAATTGCATAAAATTAAAAAGGATGTCATTGTAAAATAGCATCAACATCCTGAGCAGATATCAGTAGCACAAGTTTACCTTTGGACAGATCATGCTGATATAGTGATAGGGCACTCCACAGTCTTATGTTCATATGCAGGGAGATGATGAATTCTACGTGTATATGCACTGTTGTCTTTGCAGCTGGCCATGTACAAGGATCGGTATGAAGAGTTCCAGGCGACCATCACCAAGAGCAACGACATGTTCCAGAAACTCAAGTCAGAGATGGACAAGGTATGAGTGAGCTTTCTGATCAGTCAGTCAATGAATCAATCAGTAGATCTTTATTGCCACGCCTCAAGTAAAATATGCATGCACATGGAATGAGGCATGGTGTTGAGAGCATTCATAACTGTACACACATTCGCAGTAAAGTATGGTGATGGTAGGCTGATAACATTCACATATTTGAAAAAGGAGAGAATAGGTTAAAGAAAAGGAAAGGTAGTTGGGGGGGGGGGGGGGGGGTAACCTGAAAACTTGTGTGTAAAATATTCTAACTCTTCAAGAGAAGATGAAGGTGAGTTAGTTTGGGGTAAAATTCTAACTCTTGGGAAGAGAAGATGGTGCTAAATAGAATAGAGTGCTCTAGCGCTGACCTGTAAGCCCTCCACGTTTCTCACAAGCTTTTGATCTGAGCACCAGGGGGGAGGGGTGGGGGAGGGAGGTATACTGGAATGTTTTAATGAATTTGTGCTCCAATTGCGACAGATGGGAAAGCGCATCAAGAAACTGGAGAAGGAAGGAGCTCAGTGGAGAGCCAAGTGGGAGAACAGCAACAGGGCGCTGCTGGACATGGCTGAAGAGGTCAGGATCATCCCACTTTTTTACCACTCTCAGTTGTGTGTGTGGTTGTTTGTTTGTTTTGTTGTTGTGTGTGTGTGTGGTGTTGTTTTTTGGGGTGTGTGATATATTTTTTTCATGTTAAAAGGCTCTCAGTTGTGTGTGTATTTTGTTTGGGGGGGGGGGGGGGGATTTGATTTTTTGCATGTTAGTGCTTGAAAAGTTAAAATCATTGAACTTTAGAAAGCAGGGCTCCCTTTTTTTCAGGAGTGGAAGGGGGGGGGGGGGATTAGGGGATAGTTCAGAAACTGTGAAGAACCAGTCACTTGGTTTCAGTACTCGCACAGAATAGGCCGAGATCTACTTTAAATGACTTGTGTTTTGGCCTGGTGTAGAACTATAGGGTCGTGTAACTAACTGCCCAGGCAGATCTGGAAAATTTCAGTTGGGCAAAGTGAAGAAACAAGAATACAGTGCAACATTGTCTCACGTAAAGATGCCAACTGAGATTTTCTGGTAGGACTGTTAATGCACAGACAAACACATTTCGTTTCCTTTGAATCATTTTCGCTGCTCATCAGTGCAGAATATTATTACGGTGGGACTCCCTTCATACCCCATGCACACGATCCAGTGTAAATTTACATTGTAAAACACAAACATTATTTAGCTGTGTGCGCTAAGCAAGTGGACATTGGCATTGATCTCACAGCCTGCAGTGACACTAACTGAAAATGTTTCTCACAGAAAACCCGCACAGACAAGGAGAAGCAGGTGCTGCAGACAAAGATCGGCAAACTGGAGTCGTTGTGTCGGGCCCTGCAGGGGGAGCTGCATGGCAAGAAGGCCGCAAGCCCACAGCTGGCGTCCTCAGGGGGTAAGCAACTGTCTCAGACCTGCTAGTGCCATTGTTCTGCAGGCAGTTCATTCTGGCAGATTGTTCATACGATCCTGCAAGCCCACCAGATTGTTCGTACAATCCTGCAAGCCCACCAGATTGTTCGTACAATCCTGCAAGCCCACCAGATTGTTCATACGATCCTGCAAGCCCACAGCCACCATCCTTGGGAGGTAAGCAACTGCCTCAGACCTGATGGTACTGTTGCTTTGCAGGTAGTTCATTTTGGCAGATTGTTCATACAATCCTGCAAGCCCATCAGATTCTTCGTACAATCCTGCAAACCCACCAGATTGTTCGTACAATCCTGCAAGCCCACAGCCACCATCCTCAGGGGGTAAGCAACTGCCTCAGACCTGATGGTACTGTTGCTTTGCAGGTAGTTCATTTTGGCAGATTGTTCATACAATCCTGCAAGCCCACCAGATTGTTCGTACAATCCTGCAAGCCCACCAGATTGTTCGTACAATCCTGCAAGCCCACCAGATTGTTCGTACAATCCTGCAAGCCCACAGCCACCGTCCTCAGGGGGTAAGCAACTGCTTCAGACCTGATGGTACTGTTGCTTTGCAGGTAGTTCATTTTGGCAGATTGTTCATGCAATCCTTCAAGCCCACAGCCACCATCCTTGGGGGGTAAGCAACTGTCTCAGACCTGATGGTACTGTTGCTTTACAGGTAGTTCATTTTGGCAGATTATTCATACAAAATTGTCTGTGACCTGATGGTACTGTTGTTTTGCAATCAGTTCCTTTTGGCAGATTGTTTGTACAATCATTTCACAGACCTGATGTCACTGTTGCTTTGCAATCAGTTCAGTGTGGCAGATTGTTCATATAATCTTTTGCAATCAGTTCTTTCTGGCAGATTGTTCATGGAAAATTGTCTCTGACCTGATGGTACTGCTGTTTTGCAATCAGTTCCTCCAGGCAGATTGTTCATACAGTCGTTTCGCAGACCTGATGTCACTGTTGCGTTGCAATCAGTTCAGTGTGGCAGACTGTTCATATGATGATTATTATTTTTTACCTGATGGTACTGTTGTTTTGCAATCAGTTAAGTGTGGCAGATTGTTCATGTCATTTTTTTCTTAGACCTGATGGGACTATTGTTTTGCAATCAGTTCCTTCTGGCAGATTGTTCATAGAAAATTGTTTCCGACCTGATGTCACTGTTGTTTTGCGATCAGTTCCTTCTGGCAGATTGTTTGTACAATCATTTCGCAGACCTGATGGCAATGTTGCTTTGCAATCAGTTCAGTGTGGCAGATTGTTCATAGAATATTTTTCTCACACCTGATGGTACTGTTTGCCTTGCAAACAGATCATTATGGCAGATTATTTGTTCATTAGAAAAACTTTTTCCTAGACCTGATGGTACTGTTCTATTGCAAACTGATCATTTTGGCAGATAATTGTTTGTAGAAATATTTCAGACCTGACAGTACTGTTGCTTTGCAAGTAGATCATCCTGGCAGATTAATTTTTTGTAGTTCATAAAGAGTCTAGTTACTCCCTGGTGATGAGGATAGTTCTGCATTGAAACAGAGTGCTGTGGCAGACTGATTATTTTTGTGGTAAATGGAGTCTTTTGTTTTGATCCCTGGTTTTGAACACTGACTTCAAGTCTGAATATGACAGTGCCAAACCATTAATCTTTTTCTGCGTGTTTTAATGGAGACAGTTTTTAAGATACCTCGTTTTCTGTCCCTCTGTGTGTCTCCATCTCTCCTGTGAATACCGTCACACACACGCTTTCCCACTCACTCACTCACACACACACACACACACACACACACACACACACACACAAACCATATGTCAAAAATTGACAGGGTGCACCACGAATCATCACTAGTTGCATCTGCATTCCAACTAAGCCAGTTAATGGCACTAACAGCAGAAGCTTCGTCCATCAGGTTCACCCAGGAGCAACGTCCCCTCAGCCGCCAGCGATGACAACGCAGTCTCCAACACCACTACCACCACCACAACAACAACAACTACAACACCTCCCAACACCCCTGAGGAGAACACCTCCAGAGCCAGCCCCGCCCCGGACTCAACCCCCTCCCTCCCCCAGCAGCTTCCCACAGGTCAGAATGGACCAATCGGTCTCTCAGAAGAGTCTGCAGCCATCCCAGACCCCTCTGCAGAAGTGTCTCAGGTGTCTGCAGCGGAGACGGGCAGGGATAGCTTGGCGAACGAGGAGAGCCAAGCGCCGTTGCCCAGCAGCGAGGATGGGGACGGGGAGGGTGTTTCTTCAGCCATGCCTCCAGTGGATCCAGCAGCAGCTTCTCAGCCTGAGGACATCCAGCCGTCCTCCTCCGCTGATGACCCGGCACCCGCCCCTGGTCCTGCCGAGGCTGTATAGCGAGAGTTGAAGTTTGTGTGATTTTTACCCCACCCCGCTTTTTTTTTTTTTTTGGTTGTTTGTTTGTTTTGTAATTGATGCTACAGCAAAATCTGCCATGAGCTACCAGCCTGTCAGTGTTATAGTCATTTTGGAGGTCTTTCATTAGAGGCTTGATTGCATGGTTATTCCGCTTCTCTGCCCTTTCGGGATGAAATACAGTAGGCACACACACACACACACACATACAAACAAACAAAACGATTTTCAGATAACACATGAAAGGTGCTGTGTTTAACCATGTCACCATTTTCACAAAGCATGTATGACACAACTTGGAGAACTGTGTACAAGTTGTGCCATACCATTAAATCTTCATTTTTGAAGAAAAACTGTAAAAAATCCACATTAACCACCACCCCCCCTTTAAAAAAAAAATAGTTGCAGCTTAACCTTCAAATCTTCATTTCTGCAAGAACTATACCAAAAAATATTTTTAAAACTTCAAAAAAAAATTGTAGCAGAAGCTTTAAAAAAAAAGAAGAAGCTCAACCTTGAAACTGTCATTTTGGCGGAAAAAAAAAAAAAAATGTTGCACAGCCCACTTAAAAATTCTGCTTGAGAGAAACTGTCACGTTAAAATTTGGGGGCTTCTTAGCCCCTTCCCTGCCATTGATTTTGTACTTATGACACAGTTTCCTTCCAAGAACATTCAAAACCATTGGCAGCCAGCTGCTTGCTTCGCTTCACCAAACCCGTGTTGCACGGGCACAAAAAGAGGAGTTAGAAGTTAGATCTGACAGTGAGTGCATGTAGTGTGTTCAAAATGTTCAGCAGGCAGTTGGGAGAGGGTTTCCCTGAGATCTGGTATATTAGGCCATTCAATTTTCTCAGGTAGTCCATTTTTAAAAATAATTTTGATTCTTCATCCCGTGGATGAATTTTATTTTTCCCTGTTAAAGCCCGTGTCCTGTACTTCTTCGCCACAAGAGAAGTGTGAGCATCCTGGTGCATGGCAGAAACACAGGCATAAGAAACTAATCAATACTGGGCCAGTGCAGTCCAGTATACAATTATTGTACTATAAATTCATAGCATTGCTTAACAATATGTTGACACCATGAGAAAAATGGGCAGGGCATTCTGTACATCAAGAAGTGCCTGAGTACAAGTCTCCAGCCTAGATCCACTTCCTTAATAAATTGTGATACTGTGAACAGTGTTGTGATGAATGGTGCTCTTCCATTTTTGTATTCTCTTTGAGCTCTGTTCACTATGTGGTGAGACAACAACTAGCATGGCGGTTTTCATGGGCAAAAGATGTTGAAGTGTTTCCACTGCACATTGTGCTTTGGAAGTGTTCGATTCTGTGTTTTCAGTATTGCCAGGGTTTTTGTTTTGTTTTGTTTTATCCATGTGCAGAGTTGTTAAGTTCATTGTACTGTGAGCTCTTTTTCAATACTCGATATGACTTGAGTCAGCAACCAGTACAGTGGTTTGTGTGGGTGAAAGCTGCCAAGCACTTACGCCTTGGAGCTCAAAGTACTCTCTACTCTGGAACAGCTGGCTGCTGAATTTCAGTGTTGTGAGAATTTGCACAACCAGAATATAAACAGAGAGCCACACATGATCAAAGAGAACTGTGTCCGGCAACTGGGAGTGGGGTAGCTATCACATGAGCATGGATGAAAAAGTAAGGCGGTTTTGATGTAATGCATGTAGCAAGGTGTTTCCTTGGTGGGCCCTCGGATTGTGAATCTCATGAAGACTACAGTTGCTTATGGATCTTGGGTAGTTCTCAGTGTTGCAAATAGTGGAGGCTTTCACAGATGGGGTTGGATGGTGCCTTTGTACCTACAGTCTAGCTTGGTCTGTAAAAGTAACATTTTCGATTGTTGCAAGGTTGGAAAAAAATGTCAACGAAGGAAGTCCTTGCCCAGTATCGTTATTCACCTACTCGGTTTAGCTCATTGGTTTTCAGATTTGTGGGTCTAGAAGAGAATGTTTTCCATGGCATCAAAAACAGCTGGCGGTGAAAGAGGTTTAAGTGTTAACCCTAACATCCCTTTCTTTCCTTGTCTTGCCCCCCCCCCAACCCCCCATCCCCTTCCTCCCCAAAACCACTCGTTCCCACTCTGCCCTGCCCAGCTCAAAGTGCTTTTTGAGAAATGGGTTTGTGTGGTGCTGCTTTGGAAATGTGTGTGTGCGTTGCATGTGAAATTTGTGCAGTAGGGTTGGGGGGGGTTGGGGGGGGGGGGGGGGAGTTATTGGCATTAAATGTTTGGTTGTGTTTGTAATACATGAAAGTGAACCTCACCTTGGATTAAGCTGACGTATAACATTAGGCGATGGATGCCAGCATGGTTAAAGAAACAACAACTTTAGTTCTGTCTCCATTCACATGATTTTGTTTTTGTTTGTGCCGGCGTAAACTTTAATTCTGTCTCCATTCAAACAATTTTGGTTTTGTTTGTGCCGGCGTAAGCATCGTGAGTGAGTACAAGAGAAGCACAGCCTGATGTAATCTGAGTTGGCTGTGTGGCTGCCTACAAACTTGCTAACATCTGCTCACCAATGAAAACCTGTCGGCTGACAGTTTTCAGAGACCTATGGTGGAATCAGTTGAGGAAAGATTTCACAGCTGATGATTGGGGTATTCGCCTGGTGGGGTAAAAATAACAGCCTAAGCACTGGGCACATCCTTCAGCTAAATGCTGTGCAGATGGTTACAAATACAAAACTAAACGTTTAAATATTTAAGGTTAAACAGCATCTTTTGTGATGCCTCCATAGTTTTTTTTCGCATGGTCGACTGTAAGGTTGTTCCAACAGCTCAGTTCAAGGGTTAATGATGATATTGTAATATAAGGCTTTATTTCGTAACCACTCGTTTGGCCCAAACTTTGCTTTGGTCAGGCCACATGCTTTTGTTCAGTGGGGACTTTGTTTGGTGTGTGGTATGCATGTTGGAGATTGAGTGTGCTTGCTTGCTGCAGTCTTCAGGACACTCATCCTATTGTGGCTTCCACATTTCGGTTTGATCCTCTCTTCCCACTAGGAAGAACACTGCCTAGTTATGATGTTATTAAAGCGTACTGTTTGTTTTTGACCCGCAGTTAGCGTTTTGCCATGTTGTATCATCATGAGAAAGAAAGTTTGCTTGTTGTGGATGAGTAAAAAGTAAGACTGACTGCTTCTGTGTGTGTGTGTGTGTGTTTTGTGTAGTGTAGCTTGTGTGTGTGTGAACTGTGAAAAGACAAAGCGCGTGTATGCAGGTGCATGCGATTTTTAACACAATCACGAACACAGACGACCACCAAAGCAGATTGCATCACAGGCAGAGACCTTGTCGATCCAACTGGACAGAGACGCGGGAAAATGTTGGTTACTTCCCTTGCACTGAAAGACGCGGTGTTGTTGCTCACTTGCGTTTTTAACCATTAATTTTATCAGCAAGCTGACCACCACTGAAGCCTGCATACACTCAGTTTATCCACTTCATTGGCAGCCTGTTGTCAGCTTCTGTCCTGACGTTACTGTTGTGTTTGGATTTGAACAGAATCGGTGCACTGTAAGTAATTAACTTGGTGTTTTACACCCGGTCAACTAAGTTGCAAGAATGCACGATTCTGTTCAAATCCGGCCGAACACAGCTGGAATGAATCAAGGCAGAACAACGTCTCATGGCAATGTAATGTAAAACACAGCCTTCTAACAAACTACTGAATGTTTTGATCGGTCGATCAACGTGACGGGAAACAAATTATCAATCACCATCAGAAACACGCTGAAGGCCCAGAGAGCCTGTGCGGAATCAACAAACAAGGGAGTTAATTAGATCGTGTGGCGTCGTTCGAGCCGTAATTAACTCCCTTGTTTGTCACGCAGTTCAAGGCAGACGGATCAAAAGTAAAAGTCTGATTCATAGTTCAAACATGGTTTAGGAGCTGTGTGAGAGTCGAGGTGGACGTCCTGGACTGTCCGTTCTAACGAGCCTTCTGGTTTCCGTGGACGTAAAGATTTATTGCACCGTGCTTCGGCATTGGTCACAACTTGTCCCTAATATGTCAACTGACATCTGAGGACATAAAGCATCACTTCATCATAGTTCAAGACACATAATGCTTCATGTTTGAAGATACAGTTTTAACAAACATAGCCAAGTCCAAGCAGTCAAGAATAACCGAGAATGGTTACGATGTCTTATCTTTGTTTTGTTTTATTTGTATACTCTACCTTTGTTATGTTGATTTGTTTCATTGTCCTTTTTGTTTGGGGGAATTCGAGTGACCCAAAAGGCAAAGATTGATTTTATGCATTTACCATAAATGGTTTTAAGATCATTTGTATTTTGTAAATTTATTTACGTTTTACCCATCCCCAACCGACCAACTGAACAAGCATTGACTGCAAGCCATCAAAAATAATCTAGAATCTATCATCGGTTGCATCAAAACAAGTTTTTTAATAAGTGGAAAAATCAGACTAGAAATACAACGGCAAAACACAAAACAAACATAGTTCAGAAGCTGTGTGAGAGTCGAGGTGGCCGTCCTGGGCTGTCCGTCCTAACGAGCTTTCTGGCTTCCGTGGACGTAAAGATTTATTGAACCATGCTTCGGCACTGGTCACAGCTTGTCCCCAATATGTCAACCGACATCCGAGGACATTAAGCATCACTTCATCACAAAACAATTCATCAAATTAAAATCTTATTCAGTGTTACAACACTTGCCACTTCATGGCTGCAGAGGCTTCGGGGAAAATATGATGAAGGAACTCAGAAGGTGCAAAGGCAACATTTCTTGGGCGGCAAAGCACAGAATATGCATAACTATACTCTGACCTACCGGAGACTTCATTAAAACTTTTGGTGGCTCTGGGGCTGTGAGCCGGTTTGGCCCAGCGGTAAGGCGTTAGGCTGGTAAGCAGAAGGGCCCCAGCTCGAGTCCGCTTCGGCCGGCTCTCCTTTTTCTTCAAAAAGATTGTGGTTTGTGGACACCGTCTTGTGACTTTGTCCCTCACAGTTAAAGAAACATTAAAATGACTCTCCGTCCAAGTTAATGCAGAAGTCATTCTGGTGGTGACAGTGTAGCGATAGGTATATTTATAACCTTCCTCTTTCCCCACTTCCATGTGAGAGCCGGTCTGGCCTAGCGGTAAGGCGGTAGGCTGGTAAGCGGAAGGACCTCGGTTCGATACCGCTTCGGCTCTCCTTTCTCTTCAAAAAGGTTGTGGTTTGTGGACACTGTCTGCGACTTTGTCCATCGCTTCCTATGAAACATTGAAATGGCTCTCATCGCTGCCCATCTTAATGCAGGAATCATTCTGGTGGTGACAGTGTATAGCGATAGGTATATAATCTCAGCTCCCTCGTCCCCCACCTCCATACCCCATTCCCCCCGTCCCTAATAAACCTTACGGTTTCTGTGGACGTTAAGCACCATGTTTACTTACTTACTTCCATACCCCCCCCCCCCCCCCACCCCGCTCCCCGTCCCTAATAAGCCTTATGGTTTCTGTGAACCTTAACCCCTTCACTACCATGATGTCACTTGAAAACGACCCATAATGGTGCGACATTTTAAGCCTTTGGTTTTGTGTGTGAGTGTTTTTTTTTGTTTGTTTGTTTGTTTGTTGTTGTTTTTGTTGTTGTTGTTGTTATTGTTGTTGTTTTTTGTTTAAAAAAAATAATTGTACTGGGATGTGAAAGGATATTCACGAAAACGCAAAGCGTTGAAGGTAGAGGTTACTGGACCGGAAATTACAGTCTGCAGGTGCGTCCGTGCATCTCAGTTTCAGCCCGGAAATTTTACCGGGTGGGGCAGTGAAGGGGTTAAACGAGACTTGCTTACTTACGTAGCTCTGGGGATGGGAGCTCCGCAGAAGCTCTGTGAAGAGGGAGGTGGGGCCGGTGGGCTCTCGCGTACTGAGCCAAGTTCAGTGGCGGATAGACTTGTGACGGTCAGATTGCTGGCTCGACTGTTGTTGTTTCTGTGGAAACTGTCTCCGTGACCTTGTTCCCCGTAAACTGTTGACTGACGGAGCAAGTTGCGACGTGCGTAAGTTGCTTTGCACTGGCGAGCTCCCCAGCATTGGCACCGTAAGATCCACTGGTGGTGGTGGTGATGTGTGTGTGTAGTGTGTGTGTGTGTGTGTGTGTGTGTGTGTGTGTGTGTGTGTGTGTGTCGCTGCTGTGTGTATGTGTGTGTGTGTGTGTTCCTGCTGCTGCCGCTGTTGTTGTTGTTGTTGTTGTTGTTGTTGTTGTTGTTGTTGTTGTTGTTGTTGTTGTTTTTGTTGTTGTTTGTGTGTGTTCCTGCTGCTGCTGCCGCTGCTGTTGTTGTTGTCGTTGTTGTGTGTGTGTGTGTGTGTGTGTGTTAATGTTGCCAAGCACATCCATGTACTGTGGGACGTCAGTTTATTCAGAAAAATCCTTCCATGATTACAACAGACCTATGGCTCACTCATTCACGCGTCAGTCAGTCAGTCTGTGTATGATCCCCACCCCGCCCCGCAAAATACGGTCTCAAGTTGCTTGCTTTTGCAGATCGGAGCCGGCGTACTGACGAGCATTACATAGTAATTAGTATGTACCCTACCCTGCCCCACCCCCACCCCCCACCCTCCGGCCATCCCTCCTCCGCTCCCGTCCCGACTCCCTAATAAACCGTAAGAGGTTTTTGTTGACGTTAAGTGCCAGCAGAATAACTGAAATGGCTCTGGGGGTTTTAGCGGAAGGAATCCTGGTTTCAG
This sequence comes from Alviniconcha marisindica, assembly GCA_018857735.1. Classification (NCBI taxonomy): domain Eukaryota; kingdom Metazoa; phylum Mollusca; class Gastropoda; family Provannidae; genus Alviniconcha; species Alviniconcha marisindica. The sequence continues at coordinate 303,098 of JABMCL010002251.1, forward strand.
CGTCTGCCCGGCGCACTGGAACACTACCTTCCAACGAAGTTATGTGAGACTGAAATATACGTATTATGATGAAGTGATGCTTTATGTCCTCAGATGTCAGTTGACACATTAGGGACAAGTTGTGACCAATGCCGAAGCACGGTGCAATAAATCTTTACGTCCACGGAAACCAGAAGGCTCGTTAGGACGGACAGTCCAGGACGTCCACCTCGACTCTCACACAGCTCCTGAACCATGATACGCACGGTATTAAGCCGGACCTCTATTCTTGTAGTGTAGGCTGTTTGAACAATATTCAGGTGACTCGGCTTATTTGGATTTTAAAGGAACTACTGAGTCGGCGGCTTTTCAAAACATACGTTGAAAATTTGCATGTTTTGTATTGAACCGTTAAGATAAAAAATAAAATAAAATAAAAATTAGCCTTTTTTTCAGTCCCGCTTTTGAAAACATGTCACGTTTTGTCCCAAATCAGGGATGTCATTGTAGTCACTGACTGACTCAGTGAATGACATCTGATGGCCAGCTTGGCGCAGAACTGACTAAAATTACAGATATGATGATACACTTGACACGCACGCAAGCACTGACACACTGTGACTGACTCAGTACACACACCCCTCACCTACGGCACTCGTCACGACTCAGCGGCCTACACACTACACACACCTACTACGCACGCACGACTACACATACACACTGTGACACACCGACTGCACGCACGCACGCACGCACGCATACACAAATACTGACACACACTAAGTGACACACGCACGCCGCACGCACTACGCCGCGCACACACACACACAGAGACACACACACACACACACACACACACACACTGCGACACGCACTACACGTACATCACTACACTATACACGGCATTAAACATAAAGCCGATCATTTTTGATCAGTCGCGTATCATCAGCGGGATTATTGCAACTCATGGACCGGTCGAGTCATGGGGCCCAGCAGAAAAGTCAGTCATGATTACTTCAGGCTGTTGCCGGCACGCATCCACCCCAATAAGCGCTGATGTCCGGCAAACACACTGGTGGACGCACGGTCCGTGTCCGTACCCTTTGCCGTGAGGGAAATAATCCTCACGTCCCGTCACTGACTTCTCAGTTCCGCTGGCTGCACGTGCAGCCGGCGCGCGTGCCGCCGCCACAGCCGCCGGACTACGTCACATCCTGCTCAGTGCTGATGAAGTGATGTTCAGTTAATGTCCTCAGATGTCAGTTGACATATTAGGGACAAGATGTGACCAATGCCAAAGCATGGTTCAATATAGCTTTACGTCCACGGAAACCAGGACAGCCCAGGACGGCCACCTCGACTCTCACGCAGCTCCTGAACTATGACTCAGTGCTGATCATGGACCTAGTATAGTATAGGTCCAGGGTACTGATGCTGTCATAGTTCAGGAGCTGTGTGCCGAGAGTCAAGGTGGCCGTCCTGGGCTGTCCGTCCTAACGAGCCTTCTGGTTTCCGTGGACGTAAAGCTATATTGAACCATGCTTCGGCATTGGTCTCAGCTTGTCCTTAATATGTCAACTGACATCTGAGGACATTAAGCAACACTACCTACCTACCTGACTGCTGTCAGAGGAGAGCCGGTTTGGCCTAGCGGTAAGGCGTTAGGTTGGTAAGCGGAAGGACCTCGCGGTTCAATACCGCGGCTTCGGCTCTCCTTTCTCTTCAGAAAGGTTGTGGTCTGTGGACACTGTCTGTCTTGTGACTTTGTCCATCACAATTAGTGAAACATATAAAATGGCTGTCATCGCTGCCCATCTTCAAATGCAGGAATCATTCTGGTGGTGACAGTGTAGCGATAGGTGTCTAATCTCCCTCTTCCCCCCACCTCCATACCTCCCCCCCCCCACCCCCCTTCCCCGCCCCTCCCCATCTCCCGGTCCTAATAAGCCGTGCGGTTTCTGTGGACGTTAAGCATCGTGTTTCATACTTACTTACTTACCGTGATGCTGTCAGCAAGCCAGCTGTCGCGGCCGCTGCACGCAGCAGCAGCAGCAGCGAGCAGCTGAGCGAATAATGAAAAACTAAAAATAAAGCGGCGACGGCACTGTGATGTCACCCGTGTGACGCTTCCTTCCTAGGCAAGGTCAGGGTGTCTCGATCCGGCCCCGCCGGCCCTGGAGGCGGCGCCGCTAGGTCACGGCTAATTAGTCTGCGGGAGCAGCATCGTCGCGGCACGAGAGTCACTGACAGTGTCAGTCACTGAGCGAGCCAAGGAGCAGCTGAACCTCCCTCCCTTACCACCTCCCCCCCCCACCCCCCCAACTGACCGTACACACACACCCACACACACACACACACACACAACACAACCCCTCCCTTGAACTAACTCGTGACGGATTGTCTTCGGCGCGCGCACACATAGACACTGATTAGCGCGCGCGAACACCACACACACCACACATCCTCCTCCTCCTCTCTTCTCTCTCTCTCTCTCTCTCTCTCTCTCTCTCTCTCTCTCTCTCTCTCTCCCACACACACACACACACACACACACTGACACACAACACACACTCTATCTTCTCTCTCTCCACTACACACACACACACACACACACACACACACACACACACACACACACACACACACACACACACAACACACATACACACACACACACACACACACACACACACACACACACACACACACACACACAACACACAACACCACACACTGACATACACACACTCTATCTCTCACACACACACACACACACACACACACACACACACACACACACACACACACACACACACACACACACACACACACACACACACACACAATCACACACACACACAAACACACACACACTAACACACACGCTGTCTCGTGAAGAGAAGCACTGAATAACTGATAGTGGTGCCACTGACTGTGACTGACACGACAAGCCTTGCCTTTCCGGCATCCTTGCTCCAAACTCTGCTAAAATTGGTTACGCCACTGAAGGGTCACTCCCTATCTTCACGTATCTGCCCAACGGGGACGCTGCCAGCGCCCTCCGAAAGGTTTGGGTCATGGATTTATGTACGTCCATGGTTTAGGTACTAACATAGATTATAAATATGTATTTATAATCTTTGGTGCCGCTAATACGGATTTACATAATACGTACGTCCATGGTTTAGGTACTAACATAGATTATAAATATATGTATTTATAATCTTTGGTGCCGCTAATTTGGATTTACATAATATGAATTGTTCATTGTTGGCCCAATGGTTACAAGTAGCGTTTACTACTAATAATATGGTTTAGGTACCTTTAAACATAGATTATAAATATGTATTTATAATCTTTGGTGCCGCTAATACTGGATTTACATAATACGTACGTCCATGGTTTAGGTACTAACATAGATTATAAATATGTATTTATAATCTTTGGTGCCGCTAATATGGATTTACATAATATGTCCCTGGTTTAGGTACTAACATAGATTATAAATATGTATTTATAATCTTTGGTGCCGCTAATATGGATTTACATAATATGTAAGTCCATGGTTTAGGTACTAACATAGATTATAAATGTGTATTTATAGTCTTTGGTGCCGCTAATCTGGATTTACATAATACGTACGTCCATGGTTTAGGTACTAACATAGATTATAAATATGTATTTATACTCTTTGAATCACGCTAATAAGACTGTCAAAGCAACATAGCGTCAATACACACACGCGGTAAGGCGTGTCTGCCCCGTCGGATACCAAACTTAGCCTGGTTCCGTCTCTATTTCAACGATTTTGGTTTTTATAAAATTTGTGCTAGCGAAATCATGATGCGGGCGGTCATAAAAGAAACGTCTTAGTCATATAATTAATTAAGTTGTTTCATTGTTACAAACTTACTGCCATTTGAGCAGCACTCAGCGACACTGAAACAACGGTCAGTTAGCTCAGTGACAGTTCAGTTCGGAGACCTATGGCGTAACCAGTTATGGCAGTGGTTGGTCTAACATGACACTCAGTGACGAGGCAAAGTCAAGGCCAAGAAGTTCAAGTTCATGTTGCATTAGTCCACGAACCTACGACATTAGGTAAAGCGGGGAGCGCCCAGAACGACCACCTCGACTTTCACAACACACGTGAGCTCTGTAAGCCAAGAAGTAAGTAAGTAAACTGACATGGTTAACGTCCAAAAAACCAGAAGTCTCATCATTAGGGCGGGGGGGGTGGGAAGAGGGGCGGGATATATGTACCTATCGCTACACTGTCACCACAGAATGATCTGCTTTATTAAATGCAGCGATGAGAGCCGCTATTTGGATTTCATAATATGTAGTCCATGGTTTAGGTACTAAATAGATTATAAATATGCTTTATAATCTTTGGTGCCGCTAATTTGGATTTACATAATACGTACGTCCATGGTTTAGGTACTAACATAGATTATAAATATGCATTTATAATCTTTGGTGCCGCTAATTTGGATTTACATAATATGTACGTCCATGGTTTAGGTACTAACATAGATTATAAATATGCATTTATAATCTTTGGTGCCGCTAATTTGGATTTACATAATACGTACGTCCATGGTTTAGGTACTAACATAGATTATAAATATGCATTTATAATCTTTGGTGCCGCTAATTTGGATTTACATAATGTATACGTCCATGGTTTAGGTACTAACATAGATTATAAATATGTATTTATACTCTTTGAATCACGCTAATAAGACTGTCAAAGCAACATAGCGTCAATACACACACGCGGTAAGGCGTGTCTGCCCCGTCGGATACCAAACTTAGCCTGGTTCCGTCTCTATTTCAACGATTTTGGTTTTTATAAAATTTGTGCTAGCGAAATCATGATGCGGGCGGTCATAAAAGAAACGTCTTAGTCATATAATTAATTAAGTTGTTTCATTGTTACAAACTTACTGCCATTTGAGCAGCACTCAGCGACACTGAAACAACGGTCAGTTAGCTCAGTGACAGTTCAGTTCGGAGACCTATGGCGTAACCAGTTATGGCCCAGTGGTTGGTCTAACATGACACTCAGTGACGAGGCAAAGTCAAGGCCAAGAAGTTCAAGTTCAGTGTTGCATTACGTCCACGGAGACCGTACGGACCATTAGGGATGACAAGGCCGGGGAGCGGCCCAGAACGACCACCTCGACTTTCACTGACACAGCACGTGAGCTCTGTAAGCCAAGAAGTAAGTAAGTAAACTGACATGGTGCTTAACGTCCACAAAAACCAGAAGTCTCATCATTAGGGGCGGGGGGGGGGGGGGAGAAGAGGGGCGGGATATTATGTACCTATCGCTACACTGTCACCACCAGAATGACTCCTGCTTTAATTAAGATGGGCAGCGATGAGAGCCGCGGTTTTAATGTTTCATTAATTGTGGAGGGACAAAGTCACAAAACCGAGTGTCCACAGACCACAGCTTCTGAAGAGAAAGGAGAGCCGAAGCGGATTCGAACCGTACCGAGGTCCCTCTGCTTGCCACTGAGCCTAATACCACCTCACCGCTAGGCCAAACCGGCTCACGCGGGGCCGAAAAGTTCACTGGTCTGGCTTTAACATGCCTCACTGGCTCAGTAACTGCTTGGAGGCTGAATGACTCAGCCGGAACCGATGCCAGCGCAGGTCTAGCGCCAGGTCATGCCCGTAATTAGTCATTTCGCCAGCTGGTCGTTTTACTGACTGGGGCAACGCCGACTGAAGTCACTGAGTTCGGCAACCGCGAGGCGGCGAAACCGATTCAACTCTCTACTGCTGAAAAAGCCGCTCGGTTTTCCCGCTGGCCTTCGGCCTTTTTGTGCCGAGAAAGCGATCCTTTTTTCAGTTCCCCTTGCTGCAAAATGTCTGCCACAGGGCTGGCACAGCATGAAAATAGCCCCCCCCCCCTTCCCCCCATGCCCTCTCCCCCCCAAAAATAATAAGAAGAGAGAGGGGAGAGAGAGAGAGAGAGAGAGAGAGAGAGAGAGAGAGAGAGACAGACAGACAGACAGACAGACAGACAGACAGACAGACAGACAGACAGACGACAGACAAAAACAGACAGAGAGAGACGAGAGAGAGAAGAGAGAGAGAGAGAGAGAGAGAGAGAGAGAGAGAGAGAGAGAGAGAGAGAGAGAGATGGATTACAATGTCTATTGAGCGCGGGTCATCGACAGGGTGGACAGCCGATCGAAGAGAAGACACACAGACATACTGAGAGAAGAGACAGAGACTGAAACAGAGAGCGAGAGACAAAGAGACAAACATAGAGAGGCAGGATAGACAGACAGACAGAGAAAACTGAAAAAAGAGGCAAGTGTCCTTTGTGGGTACAAACTAACCACCCGGCAGTTCCGTATTTTGATACCCCCATCCACCCCCTACCCCAAAGAAAAGAAGAAAAAAAATAGAAGTCCTGCATGAGTGTAATCAGTTATGATTATTTCAATACGCTTGTTCAGTATCGCGATGGTGTGCCGACACCTGAACCCGTACTCGGAACTGAACTTGAATCCTAGTCTTTCAGTCGCGCTGATATTAACCTCGCCGCTGCAGACTCAAGTTGTTCCAAGGGCTACACCGCATAATAATCATTACTGAACTATTTATAAAGCGCAAAATCTTGTCCCTTACGCATCAACTAATTACTACGGATGTGTTTACGTATGCATTTGTGACGCTCAGCATTCTCAGTTCAGCAGTCACAGTTCGTTGAAAAAGGTTTGAAGCCGCCGAAAATGAACCGAATATTGTGAACAGAATGTGGTCTTTCTTGGTGCTTTACGTCCACGGAGGCGAGATGGCCTATTAGGGACGGGGCCAGAGTGGGAAGGGGCCGACAGAGTGAAGGCTCGACCGCGGAAACCGCCCGAAAAAGACAGGAGAGACCGTGGACCGCCACCAGAACAATGGAAGTGTTAGGGCGGTGTCCCCTCGCCATTGCCCAGCGACTTGTGCACTGCGCAATTGCTGTTTCAACTGCTGTGCTTGGCCAGAGCCACAAAGACAATGTCCGTTGCACTGCTGTTGACGAACAACTTGGACAACTCAAGCAAGGAAGTCCAGCTTTCTTAGCCCAGCTCCACCTCCCTACTCATGATCTCTTCTGGGCTAAGTTGAGGGTCCAGCTCCACCTGTCCCTCCTCTAAGATCTCTTGATCTTTTGATCTCGCCTGGAACCCTGTAGAATGTGGTGTTGTGACTGTTGTTTTTAGTTACACTACTGAAAAGCTCTTATCCGTTGAGACTATTCTAAGCGCGTACACGCACAAGGCAAACACACGTACTGACACGCCGGGCACCCGCATACGCGGCGAGCACCTTCCTGACTTCGGCAAAGCTTAATTTACATACAACTTCAAGAACGGGCAGCAAACGAAGACTTGAGACGGATGAGTCAGTGAAGACAGCAGCATGGAACGGTGAACATAGCTATAGTTTTTGGAAAAGAAACTGATGTACGTTTTGAGGTTTGATTTAAATGAGTCCACTCAGTGAGAGAGGGTTTCTGTCGGAGAGGAAAGGGGGGTGGGGGAGGGGGTGGGGGGGGGGGGGGGGGGGTTCCGTGTAGAGGGAACTGTGAAGACAGAAAAAGGTGCAGGAACCAACAGCGGAGAGTCTGGTGCGAGGAATCTGGAGGCTGAGACTGGAGCATATCTCTGATACACTGGCTGACCTCGAAGACCCCCTGGCCCTCCCCGGCCAGTAAAAAGGTAAACATGGTGCTTAACGGCTACAGATACCGTAAGGCTCATTAGGCATGGGTGGGGGTGGGGAGGAGGGGGGGGGGGGTACGGAGGTGGGGGAAGAGGGAAACTATATATATACCCATCGCTGCACTGTCACCACCACTGCGGAGAGCCGGTTTGGCCTAGCGGTAAGGCGGTAGGCTGGTACTAAGCGGAAGGACCTCGGTTCGATACCGCTTCGGCTCTCCTTTCTCTTCAAAAGTTGTGGCCGTTTGTGGACACGGTCTTGTGACTTTGTCCCTCACAATTAATGAAACATTAAAATGGCTCTCATCGCTGCCCATCTTAATGCAGAAGTCATTCTGGTGGTGACAGTGTAGCGATAGGTATATACTCTCCATCTTCCCCCACCTCCATACCCCCTTTCCCCATTCTCCCCGTCCCTAATAAGCCTTATGGTTTCTGTGGACGTTAAGCACCATGTCTACTTCAACTTACTTACGTCACCACCAGAATGACTCCTGCATTAACTTTGGCCGGTGGGCCGCAGCGATGACAGCCCGATTTTAATCAGTGTTTCAGTAATCGCCATCAGTGAGGGACAAAGTCACAAGACATTGTCCACAGACCACAACCTCTTTGAAGAGAAAGAAGAGCCGACCCGGAATCGCGGAGCCGAGGCCCTTCTGCTTACCAGCCTAACGCCTTACCGCTGGGCCAAACGGGCTCTTTTCCCTCCTCGGTAAAATAATACAACTTGCCGCGGCACGCTCCGCCGAGTATCGCTTTCCGGCACCTTCCTCCAGACTCTCCCAGATTTGGTTTCACCGCTGAAGCGGCACTCCTTATTTCCACGCAGCTGTCCACCGACGCGGTCAGCGCCCTCCGAAAGGTTCGGGTACTAACGTGACTGGCCGAAGCAAAATAGCACCCAAGCATGCACGTAAACGTGAGACACATCCCGGGCACCCCGGATAAACAACAACAACAACAACAAAGTCAGCCGGTTCCGTCTCGATTCAAACGATTTTGGTTTTATTTGTGCTGGCGTGGCTTAAGCAACGTGGTCAGTTATAAAAGAAACTTCTGATATAATCTGAGTTGTCCGTTACTAAACTGACTGCCGTTTGACCATCATCAAAAACTGCTCGGCGTTAGCTGACAGTCAAGTTTCTTGAGACCCGTATGGCGTACTCAACTATGGCAGTGGTTGGAGAAAGGATGTCGTAAACCAGCGTTGGAGTTTGATGTAGCGGCCTACCAGCGAAGATTATAAATGTATTTATAATCTTCGCTACCAGCCCCGCCTCAACCCGACATCCGAGGACATGAAGCCCCACATCATCATCTGCTACCAGCACCCCGTCCCTAATAAGCCTTATGGTTTCTGTGGACGTTAAGCCGCACCGTGTTTACTTACTTACTTACTGCTGCCAGCCGCCTGCGTGTCATTCTCTCGGTGTGTGCCCCGTCAGTGTAAGGCTAGGCTGTTGGGACAGCCGCCTGGCGGGTTTGCTGACACTGCGCCGCTGCGTCTGGTGTACGCCTGCATTGTTCTGTGCCTTGCAGTGTACGGACGTGCCTTCCTTGCTTGTTTATACAGCCCAGCTGAGGTGTATACACAAAATCAGTAATGTCCCCCAGACGCGGCCGGCTCAGTGTGGGTGTTATTGTTCAGCAGAGGTCGGCATCGGCCACGTGCTACACGGCGCCGCTGTCGAGTCACAGTCAGTTTAATTTTCCCTGACTCCCTCGCGAGTCTCAGTCTCGGATCCACTCGGCCGAAGTTACTGCCGTTACTGAGAAGGTACTTCGGACTACAGACTGACTGAGGCTGAGTCCTTGCAGCCAGCTCAGTGACTAGTAACAGCCTGCTCTGTAGTTGCAGCCAGCTGATTACAGCCTGCTCAGTCACTGCAGCCAGCTGAGTACAGCCTGCTGAGTCCTTGCAGCCAGCTCAGTGATTACAGCCTGCTGAGTCCTCGCCGGCGGTGCAGCCAACTGATTACAGCCTGCTGAGTCCTTGCCGGCGGTGCAGCCAACTGATTACAGCCTGCTGAGTCCTTGCCGGCGGTGCAGCCAACTGATTACAGCCTGCTGAGTCCTTGCCGGCGGTGCAGCCAACTGATTACAGCCTGCTGAGTCCTTGCCGGCGGTGCAGCCAACTGATTACAGCCTGCTGAGTCCTTGCCGGCGGTGCAGCCAACTGATTACAGCCTGCTGAGTCCTTGCCGGCGGTGCAGCCAACTGATTACAGCCTGCTGAGTCCTTGCAGCCAGCTGATTACAGCCTGCTGAGTCCTCGCCGGCGGTGCAGCCAACTGATTACAGCCTGCTGAGTCCTTGCCGGCGGTGCAGCCAACTGATTACAGCCTGCTGAGTCCTTGCCGGCGGTGCAGCCAACTGATTACAGCCTGCTGAGTCCTTGCCGGCGGTGCAGCCAACTGATTACAGCCTGCTGAGTCCTTGCAGCCAGCTGATTACAGCCTGCTGAGTCCTTGCCGGCGGTGCAGCCAACTGATTACAGCCTGCTGAGTCCTTGCAGCCAGCTGATTACAGCCTGCTGAGTCCTTGCAGCCACTGAGCTGATTACAGCCTGCCGAGTCCTTGCAGCCACACACACACACACACACACACACCACACACACAAAACCACAACACCACACACAACACACAACACACACACTTGGATAACACAACGGGGCGGGAGGTGTGTGGTTGGGCTGGGGGGGGGGGGGGGGGGGCTGCACAGTAGTTTGCGGTCCTTGCTGGTCGTAATGACTGAGAGTTCGATGTTTTTGTTTGCCACTTTGTTCAAGTTGTCGGTTGGTTGGTTGGTTGGTGTGTGTGTGGGTGGGGAAGGTTGATGGAGGGAAGGGAGACTATGCCTAACGCTACGCTGTCAGTCACCAAAATATGGAATGGCCAGGCTCCTGCCCCAATGTATAATTGGGGCTGAACCCCAAAGTCAAACAGTTTACTACAAACACATGGGTTTTATTCATTGTGCTGAAGGACTAAAGTGACAAAAACAGTCTATACTGACAAACCACATGTTTCATTCATTGTGCTGAAGGACTAAAGTGACAAAAACAGTCTATACTGACAAACCACATGTTTCATTCCCTTGTGCTGAAGGACTAAAGTGACAAAAACAGTCTATACTGACAAACCACATGTTTCATTCATTGTGCTGAAGGACAAAAGTGACAAGGACAGTCTATACTCAGTGACAAACCACATGTTTCATTTCAATTGTGCTGAAGGACAAAGTGACAAAGACAGTCTATACTGACAAAACACATGTTTCATTCACTATGTATGTGCAAAGTGACAAAAACAGTCTATACTGACAAACCACATGTTTCATTCATTGTGCTGAAGGACTAAAGTGACAAAAACAGTCTATACTGACAAACCACATGTTTCATTCATTGTGCTGAAGGACAAAAGTGACAAAGACAGTCTATACTACAAACCACATGTTTCATTCACTGTGCTGTGCAAAGTGACAAAGACATCTATACTGACAAACCACATGTTTCATTCATTGTGCTGAAGAACAAAAGTGACAAAGACAGTCCATACTGACAAACCACATGTTTCATTCATTGTGCTGAAGGACAAAAGTGACAAAGACAGTCTATACTGACAAACCACATGTTTCATTCACTGTGCATGTGCAAAGTGACAAAGACAGTCTATACTGACAAACCACATGTTTTCATTGTGCTGAAGGACAAAGTGACAAAAACAGTCTATACTGACAAACCACATGTTTCATTCATTTGTGGGGGTGAAAAAAAGGGCCCCCAAAGTGACAAAGACAGTCTATACTGACAAACCACATGTTTCATTCATTGTGCTGAAGGACAAAGTGACAAAGACAGTCTATACTGACAAACCTCATGTTTCATTCATTGTGCTGAAGGACAAAGTGACTGACAAAGACACTACAGTCTACTGAGAAAACCACAATGACCAGTTTGAACAGCGGAGGGGAGAACCGAAGCGGAACTGAACCAAAAGTCAGTCCTTCTGCTTCAGTAGGCCTAGCAGCCTCAGTAATGCCTTACCACTAGGCCAAAACGCGGGCCGGCTCACTCACAAAACAGTGAGGCTTAAAAAAGAGAGAGAGAGAGAGAGAGAGAGAGAGAGAGAGAGAGAGAGAGAGAGAGAGAGAGAGGAAAAAAAAAGAGAAAAAACAAAAACAAAAAAA
>JABMCL010002251.1:322500-347500 GCA_018857735.1 Alviniconcha marisindica
TGTGACGTCTTTCGAGCGCTAATTAACTCCCTTGTGTGTTTATTCTTCACTGAACAAACTGACAAACTTCAAAACAGAAGAAGAAAAAAAGAGAAGAAAAAAAAGAAAGAAAAAATTAATTATAAATTGGGTCTTCTTTTTTCCCCTCGTAAGTAAACACAGCTTAACGTCCACAGAAACCATAAGGCTTATTGGGGACGGGGAGAAGGGGGAGGGGGAGATGGAAAGATCATATACTTATCGCTACACTGTCACCACCAGAATGACTCCAGCGTTAAGGTGGGCAGCATTTTAATGTTTCATTCTTGTGAGAGACAGTCACAAGACTGTGTTCACAACTTTTGAAGAGATAGGAGAGCCGAAGCGGATTCGAACCGAGGTCCCTCTGCTAACCAGCCTAACGCCTTACCGTTAGGCCAAATCGGCTCACACCCCCCCCCACCCCCGCCCGGGCCCTCTCTCCTCGCTTATTGTTGTTTGCCATGACAGTCGGGGGTAGCGGGACGGGTGTATGTGTGTCATTGTGTGTGGGGGAGGGGGGAGGGGGGGGGGAGGGGCGGGGCGGGGCGGAGGGGTGTTAGCTAGAAATAGCCTTGGTCTTTTGTGGCGGCACGCACGCCGTAAGTTCCGCAGTCGCGTGCTTAGCCAGGCAGGCCGCTGCCCAGAAATACCGCGTTAAAATATTCCTTGACATTTTTTGTGTCATCTTTTATGCCGAAATAGCTACCACTACGAGCAGCCTGGCGTGGAAAGCCGTTCCGACGTTCATTCTGCCCTTTGTGCGCGTAGCACTCGCCGCCACGCTCCGCTGAAGTACTTTGAGTAAACGCTGCGAGTCCGGCGTTCTCCAGTCGTGTTCACATTCACGGTCATTAATTATAGACATGTGCTGTCAGTCAGTCGAGTCATAGCTACCTGTTAGTGCTTTTCGACGAAGGCAAAGTTTGTTCATGTTGTGTGAATACCGACACAGGTTCGAGATGGGGGGGGGGGGGAGTGGGGGGCTTGTGTGTGTGTGTGTGTGTGTGTGTGTGGAGAGAGAGAGAGAGAGAGAGAGAGAGAGAGAGAGAGAGAGAGAGAGAGAGAGAGAGAGAGAGATCAAAGCAAGATGAAACAATGTTCAAGCTTTAAGTAGGTCGCTGCAAACGCAAGTTGACTTTTGCTGTCTGGGGCGGCTACTGATCTTCACGTCAGTACGTTGCTTACTTGAAAATATTAAATCACACAACACACACACACACACACACAACAAAAACAAACGAGAGAGAGAGAGAGAGAGAGAGAGAGAGAGAGAGAGAGAGAGAGAGAGAGAGAGAACAAAACAATATTGACATTTTAATATCAGTTACTGCTGTCGTAAGTAAACTTTTTTTTCTTTTCTTTTTATGGCTTTAGGCTGCTGACCTGTAGATATGAAAATACTAAATCACACTCACACACGAGAGAGAGAGAGAGAGAGAGAGAGAGAGAGAGAGAGAGAGAGAGAGAGAGAGAGAGAGAGAGTTTCAAAACTACAAACGCCTACCATATTGAACAAGTCAAAACTTTATTTACATTCAAACCGTGGTCCTTAATGGTGTACAATGATGCCAGTCCAAACAAAATCATGACATCTTTACTGAGACACAGTCAAGATTTTTTTTTTTAATTAAAAAAATCTCCCTGTAAAAAAAGAAAAAGAAAAAGCACCAATTATGAAAGTGAGGTTTCACTATCCATCATTATCATAATCAAACACAAACGCCATTTGTATCAGTCATTATCTTTCGTCCAGCCGCTCACTTCCGCCTTTGTTCCATCAAAACGCATTCGTAACTGGGATTGCCCATTGTTGGGATGGAGGGGGTGGGGGGTGGGGCAGAGATACATAGCACACAGCCTTTTCACTGATTCGGCTTTGGGTCTGCGTTCACACCGTGCGAAGGACTCCCATGAAGATACACCTAAATATATTTTGTACACAAATAACTCGCACCAAAAAAAAAAAAAAAAAAAAAGCGACACATTCAGTAGCATGGCTTGTGACCCCCCCTCAAAAAAAAATTAAAAAAAAATGAAAAGAACTAGGAGGATTAAAAAAATTAAAAAATTACAGCACACTTCGAAAAATGACTGTGTGCCATTTTTAGTATAATCTATACATAATCTCTACGATAGAGGAAAGGCGGTGACGAAGTTTAGCTAGCAAGCAAGACTTGGTGTGAAATTAAACCCAGACTCTTCACAGCGAAGCGCGTGGATCTGTGGGTCGAAAAGGGCAGGGGGCGGGGGTTGGGGGTAGGGGCGGGAGACGAAGAGGGAACACGCCGAATGTAGCCATGATACGCTAATCAGGAGCACTTGGGCAAGAGGAACTAAAACTGTTTACGTCTTGTCTCGTGACAGCCTTGCGACCTTGAAAACTTGGGTCGTTGCCAAGCTATTGGACGGATGGCGGTGGAGGCGCAGCGTACGGTGTGCCGCACACACACACACCCCCTTCTCTCAGCGCAGCCAGCTAGGCTTATTCGCCTGCCGGCCTGTGGAAATGGGGAGAACGCATAGCCGTTGTTGCTTCGAGTATGAGTGCAGGCGCTGCAAAGCCTACTCTGCTACACTGACACGAAAAGCCGAACACAGCTCTTGTTGTACCGCCGTGAATAGTTGGCAAACTGCATTTTTGTTGCTGCGCTGGCGACAAATTATGCACACCCAAGTATTCCTGCCACCGAATTCTGACAGTCTCGCTCCGGATTTTCTGCCGACTCTTTGTTGACTAGCCTTCACGTGCTGTGATGCAGCAGATGCTGACTCGCATCACGTGCTACCCCCTCCCCGTCTCTCTCTCTCTCCCCCCCCCCCCATTTTCAACCTGACCGGCAGTTTTGCACACACCAGCCAGTATTCTAGGCAGTTCACGGTAGGTTATTTTTAATTTCTCCTCTCCTCTCAGACTGAGTCCAGTTTTTAATCTCTCCCCTCAGGAGCGGTCAAAGTAGATCAGGCGAGAAGATGCAACTTCCGCTCTCAACCTGTGAATATGTCTCCCACCACTCTAGCAATGCTTTTCAGTTTACTGTTAAACTGACTCTATGATTTGCCGGTACAGTTCAGCATCGCTCGCTCTCAGTTAACGTCCCAATGGTTCCCCGCTTTGCTCAGTTTTTGTTGTTGTTATTTTTAATCAGTGAAAGAAATGCCAAGCGCCAGCTGAGCATCACCCGCACGCTAGCCATGTTGCTTGCTTTCACAAGGTCAGTTTTTTTGCTCAGACCCATCGACATGCAGAAACATGGTTTCCTATATATTATATACATGTACAAGCCGTGCTGTTAAGTGGCCCTACCATGAAAGAAAACAAATATCAAGCCTTTGTTTATTATACATATACACAAGCATGTCCTGCTTGATCGGTTACACTTGAGTAGCGTCCAGTTGTCTCTGAATAGGTACTGGCGGGGGCCGAGATCGCCGACTCAGTGTCAGTGTGTGTGTGTTGGGGGGGAGACTATACCTAACGCTGTACTGTCACCACTGACCAGAATGACTTCTGCATGTGTATGGGCAGCGATGAGAGCCGTTTTAATGGTTTGATTAATTGTGAGGAACAAAATTTCAAGTAAGGACAGTGCCCACAGACCATAACTTTTGAACACAGTGGAGAGCCGAAGCGGAATCGAACCGACGTCTTTCTCAGTGATTACCAGCTTAACTAACGCCTCACCGCTGTGCCAGCCAAGCCGGCACGTCCAGCCATGAAGTCCTCTTGTCTCGTTTTATTCGAGTTTCTGGAATGGGCAAAAAAGAAGAAAAAGTGTTGTTTTTGTGTGTGCGTGCGTTTTGCTCTTTCTCCTCAAAGTAGACGGAATATTTAAAAACAAAACAAAAAAACAACAACAACAACAGAACACATAAAAGTATTCCGGGAAAAGAAATGATCGATTCTGGTGTCTGCCACTCATTTTTGATTTTGTTTTTCATTTTCTTCCTCAGATCACTGGCATCAGTCAGATGCAGCATTGCCCCACATCAACAGCATCACATATGCAGCACTGCAAACCAATCAATAAGACTCACAGATGCACAACACATTTCAGTTGGTCAACTTTATGTATATATATATATATATATATATATATATATATATGTGTGTGTGTGTGTGTGTGTGTATCGGAGTCTCCTCTCCAACTGAAAAGACGATGTGAGCCGGTTTTTGGCCAAGCGGTACCGGTATGGTAAGCAGAAGGACCTAGATTTGATTCATTTTCTGTTCTCTTATCTATCTTTAAAAGTCGTGGTCAGTGGACATTGCCACGTGGCTTTGTCCATCACAATTAATGAACCATTAAATGGCTCTCATCGCTGCCCATCTTGTTATCATTCTGGTTGTCACAATGTAGTGTTAGGTACAGTGTCCCCCTCCTCCACCCACCTCCTGGGATCTTGGTCCCCGCCAGTACCTCTTCCGAGACAACTCGGCAATAAACAAGTTTAACCAAACCAAAACCAGTCAGAAATGATGCACACCCCAATTCAAGCACGGTCAGTGTTGGGATAGCTGCCAAGCACAAATTAGTGCGGAATGAAACCACGCGTTCATGACTATAACACTTACCAGCACGTCCACACATTCCGTTCCAGCTTTAGAGGTTATTTATAAAAGTAAACTTTTCGAGTGGATGAACAGGTCAAATCCCAAACTCCAAGCACTGATTTATGACATCCTTTTTCCAAAGAGGAAGGTGCCCGAAAGTGATGCTCAGAGTGTGGTCCAATTCTTCACTACAAGCATGTGTGCTGCACAGTTCAGGAGCCTTATGGTTTCTGTGGACGTAAAGCAACACTGAACCATGCACACGCATTGGTCACAGTTTGTCCCTAATATGTCAACCAGACATCCGAGGACATGAAGCTCCGCATCGTCAACGTGTGCTGCGTGAGTCAAACCACAGAGCTGCTCAGAAGCTGTGTGGAAGTGGAGGTGGCCATCCCAGGGAGCCCCGTCCCTAACAGTCCTTACGGTCTCTGTGGACGTAAAGTAACACTGAACGGAACTGCCACACCACACATCCCAATTGAGACATCTCCGTTTAGACTGGGCTGGTCTGTAAAAAAACAGGGCAGCAGAGTTTGTTCTCTGACAATAACTGAGAGACCCACTGCGCAGCAACAAGTTGTGTTTAATGTATCCACGACTCCATCAGTTGAATTGTACCACTATACTTTACACACTACAGTGACAGACACAGCTACAGAACCACAGCAAATGATTACACCTCAGTTCTTGTCCATCAACGAGCTTAAAATACTTGCACAAATAAACAAAAACAACAGCAACAAAAAACTTTAAAAAAGAAAACAAAAAAACTTTAAAAACAAACAAAAAAGGAAAGGAAAAACAAAAGATGAGAGAGATGGGGAATAATAAACAATATAAAAATAAAATAAAAATAATAAAAGAAGACAAATGCAGGAATATGTGTAACTTACTCTTCACTCAAATAAACCAGTCAAAATAACAATTCTTGTGATTTTGTGGGCCATTTCAGCATCCAACATTTTCAGTACGAAGAGAGAGAGGGGGGGGGGAAACAAACAAGTGAAAAGAAGAAGAAAAAAGCAGGCTCCTCAAAGCATGACTTGCGTGCTTTATTTTTTAACAGAAGAAAAGCAACGAACAACAGCTAGGACAAAAGCAAAAAATACATCTGTAGCAAACAATGTACATACATGTAACTTGTTCTTCAGATGCAAGCAACAGTTCCGCAGGACCAGTTTTGAGTCAATGAAAATGGTATTCATGCTTCACCCTCTCACCAGATCATTGCAGTTACCCATGGACGTTGAAACTGCACCCATACAACTAACACACTGGGGTTGTACAAAATCTGCACCCTTGAAAATCATAATGCAAACAGCACGGTTTCTCCTCTCCAATGAATGTTTCACCAGGTGATATGACATTCTATGTTATATATATATATATATATATATTTATATATGTATCTTTTCAGTGCAAAATCTCCCACTGTATCCATGACAAAGTCAATGAAAAACACTGTTTCATCAATGCTTTGTCACAGCATTCTTGTCTCCTCCTCCCTTTCACTGAAAACTCTCCAGAATCCACACGCAAGTACATCAAAACACTGCACCATCCGCTGCTTTACCACGTGCCGTCCTCTCCTTTACACTTTACAATGAAACATCCAAACTCCAAGCACTGGTCTATGACATCCTTCCTCCACCCACTGCCATAATTGGTTATGACATCCTTCCTCCAACCATTGCCATCACTGGTTATGACATCCTTCCTCCAATCATTGCCATAATTGCTTATGACATCCTTCCTCCATCCACTGCCATCACTGGTTATGACATCCTTCCTCCACCCATTGCCATAATTGGTTATGACATCCTTCCTCCACCCACTGCCATCACTGGTTACGACATCCTTCCTCCAACCACTGCCATACTTGGTTATGACATCTTTCCTCCACCCACTGCCATCACTGGTTATGACATCCTTCCTCCAATCATTGCCATAATAATAATAATTGCTTACAACATCCTTCCTCCAACCACTGCCATCACTGGTTACAAAACATCCTTCCTCCAACCACTGCCATCACTGGTTATGTCATAGGTCACCACTGGGGCTCAATGAGCAGTCAAATTATACAAGGCATTTTAAAAAAAATAAAAAAATCTAAACTTCCACATTACTTACAGTTACATAAATTTATAATACATATGCCATCACAAATAAAATGGAAATATCATTGGAATCAAGATGGAACTTTGTTTTTTCTACAGGGTCGATCCATCACATGTTTATGCGCATCAATGCCGTCTTATTAGTGCCCAAATGTTGAGGAGGGCACTGACCGTGCCAGTGGACAGCTGCGCAGAGACAAAGAGTGCCCCTTCAGTGGCGTTTACACCAATTTTGGCAGTTTGAAGGAAGGTGCCACGGGACCGGGAAAGTGAGGCTTGGAGTGTGTGAAATGCCTACTCTGGGCATCATCACTGCTTCACCACAAGTTCTCGCTTCTTCACGAAACATCTCCAGACAAGCAAATCACAATGGGCCGGGCATCACCACCAATACATGACATTCTCCTTTTCTTTCCAGTGAAAGATCTCCCGAATCCATAAATAACTGAATCAAAACACACACATACATGTATATATATAACGTAAAATAGTTAATGCATGATGCCATCACCAATGTTTTGGCCCATTCCTTTCTCTCTTCCTTTTCGGTAAAACAGCACTTGCCCGATCGACAGCTTTGTTAGAAAGCAAAACAGGCACCATGAATATATGCTTCACCACATTCCGCTCTTTGCGATGCTTTTCAGCTCAACAGCTCCCATGCCCATAGACAACTGAACCAAAGCAATCAAATTAAAAAAACAATGACAGGTGTAGTTTCAACAAAATAGAGGACTAATGAAAAATAAATGCTGCAGTCTTGACACATGTTCTACTAGTTAACTGTCCTCAAACAACAAGCAAACAACTAAATATGTGAAGAATCTAAATGTGTGAAGCAAAAGATGGACATGGGGATGAGGGAGAGAAAAAACAAAAACGGAGAAAAAACAACAACAAAAACTGAAAAACAACAACGGCATTTCTTCACGCATGTATGCACACTAATCCACGTGCAGTCACCGCTCGGTCACCATAGTAGTCAGTCCATCAATTGTATTATATATTCATAAGCTGCCTTTAAAACTGAGATGTCCCGTACTTCTTGTGAAACCTGAGTGCCATCAAGTCATCCATCACACGCTGTGTAGCCTGAACCATTTGCCATACAATCCACTTCACGTTCAACCACACAATCAAACTTCAGTCATTACAGTTCAATGCAAGTTACAGTTCAGAAATTCCACGTTCCAATGCAAGTCAGTCCTAGTCACATCCACAGTTCGAAAACAAAGGGTATGCCTGAGGTTGGGAACAAACAGTGAACAGTGAAAGGGGTGCTAGCAATTCATTGTGCACTACAACAATCAAAGCTGTTGTTACTTAGTGTACATCCTGAAACAGTGTAAGCCTGGAGTTTCATCAACAAATGGCTGTAAGCTTAAAACTGTATGGTGGGCACGACTGGCTAAAAATGAGAAATAGGAACTTACAATACATAATTTAGGAAACGGGCATAAAATTTAAAAAACAAACATCCACCCCATATTTAAAGTTCACAACAACAAAAAATGTTACACCACAATTATTGATCATTACCTGCTGGTGATACATTGTACGAGTTTTAAAGTGCAATCTGTTACTGAGCAACACCATACTGTTTTGCACTGTCTTCAGAAACACAAATCGCAATTTTGCCAATTAAAAACAAAAAACAAAAAAAATTGTGGAGTTCATAGCACAGTCTCAAT
Source organism: Alviniconcha marisindica (assembly GCA_018857735.1). Lineage (NCBI taxonomy): Eukaryota > Metazoa > Mollusca > Gastropoda > Provannidae > Alviniconcha > Alviniconcha marisindica. The sequence goes on from JABMCL010002251.1 coordinate 330,888, forward strand.
CTTACAAATTTACTGCCATCCCATCTATTCTAACCTTCACGTACAAGAGAGACAACTGGCCTTCTCAAAACACCAGACTTTTTGTTGTTGTTGTTGTTGTTATGGTTCTCCCTAAAGTTTCTCCACTAACTGAAACCTAAGCCAGATCATCTAATTTTCATTCTGATCATTGTTTCAAGTTAGTGTACTATCTGTCTGTTCATTGCTTTTAAAGGTGTGCTTAGTGAAAATCTGTGCCTGTTTTGTATTGTATCATTAAATTCATGTTCTTTTTCCATCCTTTGTGTTTTGAATGAAAAATGAAGGATTTTGTTTCAGATGTCTCATTTATTGTCTTTTTCATTTACAAAGTGACTCGTCAGAAACTATTCTCACTGATTCTGCATGATTGCTGAGATAATTATACCACAGGTCTACAACACAATTAAGAATGAATGGCCAATTTGTACCCATGTTCACCTTCCCCGTGGCCATGCTTACCAACTTCCTCTGCCTGCATCAAATTGGTTTGAACTTTCTGATGATGTCAGGCGCTCACACAATGCTTTGTAACACTAACAGGCACTGAGGCTACATGTATGTATGTATGTATACAGCTATAGGCAGTCCCACAACCAAGTTTACACTATACTACTACTTTCGAGATATCCAATAGATACAGTTCATATAAGTTAAAATAGAGATTGTACTATTACTACTAGTACTACTGTGGTACATGGTACCAGTAACTACATTTTAAAGTATGGTCGCTCTATAGTCTATCCCATGTTGGGGAAGTTTGATCCAGCATCGAAGAGGACAGTGGCACACTGGCAAAGAGTTAAAAAATGAAAGAAACCTAGTGCTAGCTCCTCAAAAGAGTGCCATTTAATTTATTTTCAATAATATAGGTAGTCTCATTCACAGAAGAAGAAAAGAAAAGAAAAAAGAGAAAAAAGAAAAACCACTTGGAAAAACGAAAGTTACAATACATAGCTGGTACTTCAATGCTTATTTACAGTCGTCATGGGGTCATCAGACCTTATCAGATTTAACTTCAAAACTGTTATGACCCCCTCATAGGAAAAACAAAACAAAACAAAACAAAACAAAAACCACTACCAAAAGAGTTCAGTTATGAAACGAACTCTGTGCACACAATCCATTTTGATTTGAAACAAACTTGGTGTAGAACTCTCTTAAGATCCACGTATGAAAACTTCACAGTAACATGAGTGTAACTGTACTTACTAAAATATTGTTAATTTAGACCCATTTCTACTGCAATCCAGGCCAAAACAGAAAGAAACACTGATCAAAACTTACCATGACAAAACTATGGTAATCCACTGCTGCCAAAACACCAACACCTTCGGTAGGAAGCAGTATCATACCATATGATGGAATACAGACTGGAAAACAGTTAAGCTCATATAATTGTATTTTCAAAGTGCAAAGAATAATGCTCATTACTTAATATAAATAGTTAGGGTTTTCTACGCCATGAAATAAAATCCATGATCAAAAACATATGAGAAATTATACTAAACTGTACCATTTATCAAAGATTCAAACTGTCATAAGCAAAATGTTATTCACTACACGTGAAGTTGAAATACAGTTCAGCGACACTTATAAATCCTATTAGAGACCTTTCAAGGGAAAAAAACACATTCTGATGGCACAGATGAACGAAGCCGTGACAAGTCAGATGAGGCGCCAAGTGGTCACACACAAATGACTAGCGCAGTGAGGTTCCATACTGATTGGGTTATACATCGATAAAACTACTTGGTGACAGTAACGTGAAGGCAAATGATTCAAGTCAGATTAGATGATGAAACCTGAAGAGTTCACACAGTTGCGATCATGGCCAGATGGAGGTAACACAAGTGTTCCTTGATTTCTTAAGGCCAAGTGACTGAATCATAGACATCATGATGTTCCCAAGACAAACAAAGTCCGTCACAGATTGGGTGCATGATGAATGTTGGCGCAAAATAGAGTAAGTACTGACATGAGAAAGGGAGGGAGAGAGAGATGTATACAGGAGATGTCTGGAGATGGTAGTGGTGCTACTAGCGCTACAACATTCATCCTACACCATTAGTGACATATAGGTGATCCCAGCCCAGCTCCTCCTTCCGATACCAGGAAGGTTTCAGGCAGGCAGCGAATGAAGTGGTAGTCATTGGCCTTGCAGTAGGGGCAGATAATCATGTGCGAGTACTGAGAGTAGAAGTCGAGGCCGGTGGTAATGTCGACAACAGCTCGGCGGCAACATTTGCAAGTCAGGCGCTTCTGACAACAAGGTGCAGCTGCAAAGATGTCGTAGGTGTACATTGACCCGATGACCAGGTTGCGTCCATCCCATGGGCGTTTGCAGGCCACACACTTGATGTCGTTACGACCTTCTAAACATGTGAGGCAGGCAGCATTTAGGAACTGTAAGCGCCCATCCCAAATCACCTGCAAAATAGATTTTATTCTCTTACTTAGTGCAAACACATCAATCATAAAACTTTGAACCAGTAATGTACATTATTCCAAAGGCACAAAAGCTGGCCAAAATATTTTCATAACCACAAAAAGTTGAATATTATACATGTTATATATAATTAACATAATGTATCATAATTAATATTAAACTTTTTTGTGGTTATTAAAAAATATGCTGGTCAATTGTGCCTATGTGAATATCAATTACATTTAAATGCATTGTTTGTTTGTTTGTTTTACAGTTTAATTACTTCCACAAGCTTGGAGTTCACAGATACTGAATAATACTAGTAGTAGTACTGTAGCAGTAATACCACCAATGATCAAACGCTTCTAGTCACAGTTGTCCAACTGTCCAGTGACATTTAAATAACCTTGGGCTACACACTGGAGGAAAAAGACGAGAAATGTGGCAAGTTGGCAATGGAGACAACCTGCCAAAGTGCAAGATTTTGAAAATGTATTGCCTCAATGTGAGAGAGAGAGAGAGAGAGAGAGAGAGAGAGAGAGAGAGAGAGAGAGAGAGAGATAATATATATATATACATATATATATATATGCAAGTGTTCTCACAATTATTATTTTTTTAAGTTTGGCACTGTGTCATGTGTGTGTGTGTGTGTGTGTGTGTGTGTGTGTGTGTGTGTGTGTGTGATTATGAGTGCTATACACATGTATTTTTATGTGTACATTACTGATTACATTTAACACACAAAACTCACCAGCATTAGCACACAGAAACACACACTTTCACCATAACATATTGATAACAGAAAATATTATATATATAATAAAAAATCAACTCACTTGTATGGCCGCTTCATCATATGACTGCGGAGACAAGAAGAACGTCCCATCCAGTAGAGGGAAGCGGTCGAAGACAGGGAGGTGGCCCTTGCACAGGACACATCTCGTGCTGCACATCCTCTTGTTCAGCAGGTTGGTCAGCACAAAGTTCCGCGTCTCCACGTCGCAGTTCCCATCCTCTGCTGCCACCTCCCACAGAGGCTGAGGCTTGGCTGCGCCTACTGAGCAGGAAGACGCGAAGGCATAGGCCAAGGTGTTGGTATCCTCCATGCGGATGTGGTACGGGTTCTGCTTGTTCCGCGGGAGGGAGGCGAACGCCGACAAATCCAGGCGCTGCCGGAACCCTGCCACCGATGTTGGGCCGTTGTCAGAGGATGCGTCGCTGGATTTTCGCGTCTTAAAGAACATATCTCCACTGATTGGGGAGGAGGAGATAGGGGACGGGGAACCAGCTGAGCTAGGGATACTGCTTATGCTGCTGCTGTGGCTGCCCGCACTGCCCGTGCTGCTCATGCTGTTGGTGCGGAGCCTCATCTGGGGGTTCCCGCTACCTGGCAGCATCCCAAAGTAGAGGTTGTTGCTGTTGTTGGTGACAATGTGGGGGCTCTCTGTTGCTGTGGTACTGGTGGAGACGCTGGTTTGGTTATCCAGGCCTCCTCGTTGTTGGACGTTGCCGTTGTCGTCGTTCTTCTGGGGCTCGGTCTTCTTAGTTGTGGCTGCCTTTTTGCCATTCTGCACGGTGCTACTGGTGGAACGTCCACTGTGGTTGTTGACAGGGTTTTGCTGACCATGGTTGTTGTTGGCAACGGTGCCGTTGCTGGCGGTGGGTGTGCTGGTGGTGGTGGTGGTGGGGTTACCATTTCCATTCTGGTGCCCGACATGGTTGCTGTGGCTGTTGGATTTGTGTGCCGTGCTCACGACTGGCATCGGCTTGTCGTTCTTCTTCTTGTGCTTCTTGTGCTTCTTGGAATTTTCGTTGAAGGGAGGTGGGATGTAGTCCAGATCTTTGCGAAGATGCCCGCGGCCGCATTTGCAGTCGCAAGCTTTGAAGGCCAGGTCGTAGCCCTTCTTGGTCCACAGGTTCTGCAGTCTCTGCTTCTCGCTCCAGCTCCGGGCTCGTCCGCAGGAACGGAGATAGGCCAGGACGGACTGCTGGAACTCCTCAAAGCAGTCCTTGTGCATCCAGCGCCCCTCCACGCAGCTCTCATTGTTACACAGCATTCTCACGGCATCGTACGGGTCCTCGGGATCTATCGGCTCCTCGGGGAAGCGACAGGAGCCGGGAGAACAGCATTTTTGTAGTCTCGCTCCGGCGTTGTCATTTTGACGCGTATGGTGTCCCATAGCATTGCCTCCCGCGGCCGCTACCTCCCGCGGCTGCGCGGCCGGCATGACCGGCGCTTGTTGATTGTTATTGTGCACGTCTTCCTCTCTTTGGCGATGATTGCGTTGATGTCGGGTGTTCGGCATGGTTGCAGCACGTTTCTACGATGATGCAAGATCAAACAGCAATCGCTGTCACCGTCAGTTACACTAGCATTCCACTCGACAACTTTTCCGAACACTGTCACCAGTATGCGCTCGCAGCTTGTTATGGTACTGGAGGGAGGTGTGTCAGGCTCTCTCTCCCACAGTCATAGGTTGCGAAGTGTAAAATCGGCTGTGATTGGCCCGTCACCACAGAGCAGTTCAAAGGAAAGAGATTTCATTGGTTGTCTGTTTTCAGCGACCTTGAGGGCCCCATTTGATATGCAAACGAGGGGCACGCCGTGTTTACACACTGATCTTCGGTGTTTACAGCGCGTTCTTTTGGGTCAAGGTCGATTTTGCGGCCGGCGAAGAAGGTGGTGTGTGTTGAGTGCGTGTGTGTGTGTGTGTTGATTTGCTGCAGTGTGCGTGAGGAATATCATGTCTCAAACTGAACAGCAAACTGTTTCTTTCGTGTTGCAAAGCAAACCAGGGAATAAGAGAGAGAGAGAGAGACGGATCTCTTCAGACATGACGATTAACCAGCGTATTAGGCTAGCCTTTTTGGTTAAACTTTCGACGACCACCGTTCGCGTCTAATGATGTAGGTAAAGCTAAATCACTGATTCAAACTGCCGACCGGCCATAGATTTGTCACGTAAGTGGTTGAGGTCTACCGTCACGTATATATATATATATATATATATATATATATATATATATATATATATATATATATACACACTGTCTCGCGACCTTTCCCTCCGCAATTAGGTTAGCGAAACAGAAAAAAAAAGATTTAGGGGTGACTACGTACTTTTACCGGCTGGTACGTACCACCCCGGCACCACCTCCGTCCTCCATTCTCCTCTTTCTTTTTCTCCCAATGCCGTTTACTATTACCGCGGTCGCTGCGGCGTGGGCGAGTCATATTATGAAGTTATACAGCAGCGCTGGCTGCCAGTAGTCCTGTTTGTCCCTGTTGTTTCTTTCTCCAGACTCTGGCTTTGTCTTCGCTTCCTACCGCACATGCAGCAATTTAGTCCAGAAGCCATTATAGTCGTGGCTCTGGAACTGCGACAACTGACTTGGCAATTTTCAGAAACGAAGTCGGCTATTACAGTATTAGTACTACAACTCTGCAGTGGCTACTCAGTAATGAGGCCGGTTAGCCAGGAAATGGGGGAAATCAATACAACAACAAAACGGCCCAAAACTACAGGTGTTGCCGCTGGAAAGGTCGGCATCTAATTACACTTATAATCGATAACTATTCAGTGAAACATCATCGCCGGCGGCTTCGTGTGTATAGTGGGCCGAGAATAAACTGAATAAAATTTGTATGGCTTCCCAGCATATGGAAGTGAGTAGCCTTCACTGACTTACGTTAGTCCCCCCCCTCTCTCTCTCTCTCTCTCTCTCTCTCTCTCTCTCTCTCTCTCTCTCTCTCTCTCTCTCTCTCTCTCTCTCTCTCTCTCTCTCATATCAGTCTAAAACTCAGCCACTGAGCAGTGCAGCCTTTTGAAAGGCAATTATTATTATTTGTTTTTTTTTAAATTGTGGCTCCGCCATATAAGCATGTGCGTAATGGGATACTGCGATTCAGTGGCTGCGCGCGCGTGTGCGTGTATGTGTGTATAAGGAGAGAGCGAGCGAGCGAGCGAGAGAGCGAGAGAGAGAGAGATGAACAAGGTCAGTCAAACTCCAAGCACTGGTCAGTTTACAACAGAGGAAAGTGCCGCGGGAAAGCGATGCTCGGAGTGGGGAACAAGTCACATCACTGACAAACAAGCTGCTCAGTTTTGTGACTTTGGCCTGCATACATATGTATATACATATAGGGGTGGCGCGGGCAGAGACGGATAGAACCATAGGCGTAAGGGGTAATGGGAGTGGGTGAGGGAAGTGGGTGTGCGTCAGTGCAAAACAACAAGGGGGGGGGGGGGGGGGGGGGTACGACTCACAAGCTGAGCTGGACTCTTTGTCTGACCAGTTAGAAGAAGCTCCAGACATATAAAAGGTCAAAAGGAACGCTAATTTAACGCATGGTTCAGGAGCTGTGTGAGAGTCGAGGTGGCCGTCCTGGGCTGTCCGTCCTAACGAGCCTTCTGGTTTCCGTGGACGTAAAGATTTATTGCACCGTGCTTCGGCATTGGTCACAACTTGTCCCTAATATGTCAACTGACATCTGAGGACATAAAGCATCACTTCATCATCATCATCATCACAGTCATCTAACTTAACGTGACAATACAAAACGTGCGAATTTTCGGGGTTATGCCCCTTCTTCAAGCGACACTGAAAACGGCAATTAAACAGTGACACTCAGTATCTCGGGTTTTGATTTTTGTTTTGTTTGTTTAGTTTTGACATTCTTTAAAAGCATGAATTGACTTTGAACAGGTGAATGGTGATCACTGAGTGAACGTTAAGCAACATGAAAAAAAAAGAGAGAAGAATTCCGCTTTGATTCTGAGCCGACTGAGCGCTTGGTCGTCTCAGGATGTCTTTTTCTGTATGGTTTGCAAAAAAAAATATATATATATAAAAATCCCCAGGCGCACACAGAATACCGAGGAATGCTGGCAAATTCAAGTTGTCGTTTGAATACAGACAGACCTTGAACTTCTGTCGGAATAGGCAAATTCAAGTGTCGTTTGAATACAGACAGACCTTGAATTTCTGTCGGAATAGGCAAATTCAAGTCGTTTGAATACAGACAGACCTTTGAACTTCTGTCGGAATAGGCAAATTCAAGTCGTTTGAATACAGACAGACCTTGAACTTCTGTCGGAATAGGCAAATTCAAGTCGTTTGAATACAGACAGACCTTGAACTTCTGTCGGAATAGGCAAATTCAAGTCGTTTGAATACAGACAGACCTTGAACTTCTGTCGGAATAGGCAAATTCAAGTCGTTTGAATACAGACAGACCTTGAATTTCTGTCGGAATAGGCAAATTCAAGTCGTTTGAATACAGACAGACTTTGAACTTCTGTCGGAATAGGCAAATTCAAGTCGTTTGAATACAGACAGACCTTGAACTTCTGTCGGAATAGGCAAATTCAAGTCGTTTGAATACAGACAGACTTTGAACTTCTGTCGGAATAGGCAAATTCAAGTCGTTTGAATACAGACAGACTTTGAACTTCTGTCGGAATAGGCAAATTCAAGTCGTTTGAATACAGACAGACCTTGAACTTCTGTCGGAATAGGCAAATTCAAGTCGTTTGAATACAGACAGCCTTGAATTCTGTCGGAATAGGCAAATTCAAGTCGTCGTTTGAATACAGACAGACCTTGAACTTCTGTCGGAATAGCCAAATTCAAGTCGTTTGAATACAGACAGACCTTGAACTTCTGTCGGAATAGGCAAATTCAAGTCGTTTGAATACAGACAGACCTTGAACTTCTGTCGGAATAGGTAAATTCAAGTCGTTTGAATACAGACAGACCTTGAACTTCTGTCGGAATAGGTAAATTCAAGTCGTCGTTTGAATACAGACAGACCTTGAACTTCTGCCGGAATAGCGTGCTTGGGAAATACCTGCCATTTCGTTAAGTGAATGCCTAAACTGACCTTTGCAGAAGATGGCTGCTGAACAATATTCATCTATCACTCGATAGATGCCAAGGCAACGACAGGTGGAGAGGGAGATTATATACCTATCGCTACACTGTCACCACCAGAATGATTCCTGCATTAAGATGGGCAGCGACGAGAGCCATTTTAATGTTTCACCAGTAGCGGCGGGAAGTGACGGACAAAGTCGCAGGACAGTGTCCACAAACCACAACCTTTTTGAAGAGAAAGGAGAGCCGAAGCGGTATCGAACCGAGGTCCTTCCGCTTACCAGAGATTATAAATACAAAGTTTGTATCAGTCTATGATCATTGCGCTTACCAACCTAACGCCGCCTTACCGCCGGCTAAGGCCAAACCGGCTCACCCGGACTTAGCTGAAGCGTGTTCATTACAGCACGTACTCCATCCACTGAGAGTGAGAGGATACTGCTTTGTTCATGTTGTTGGTGTCGCTGTCCGTGCGTAGTCACGTCGTGGGTCAGGCCGCCATGGTCCGCAGCGGATCAGTAGGCCTACGTGCCTCGTGACAGCCACTTTGGTATACAAACAAACATGCGATGAAACCAGCCACCGTTGGTAAATAAATAGCCCTATATCATATCATTTACTACCCCGACTGAAAATACGCGTGTTGTGTTTAGTTATGCCCCAGTAAACAGCTTTTTCTTTCTTTTTCTTTTTTTCTTTCTTAAAAAACAAACAAACTTTTCATGCGTTTGGATCTCGCTTTTACAGAAAACACCAATGAGGGTGATGATAAAGATCATGATGATTATAGTAATATTAATAATGGGTACTTGGAGCGCCGGACCCGCCGACTGGCCCTGCCTACAGTGACATTCTATAAATGTACGTTTCAAGATTCGATGCATACAACACACACACTGACAGACAGACAGACAGACAGACAGACAGACAGACAGACACACACACACACACACAACACACACACACACACACACACACACACACAACACACACACACACACACACACACACACACACACACACACACACACACACACACACACACACACACACACACACAACACACAACAACACCACACACCACACACCACCCACACACACACACACACACACACAACACACACAACCACACACACACCAAACAACAACACACACACACACACACACACCACACACACACACACACACACAACCACACCACAACACACACACCACACACACACACACACACACACACACACACACACGCACACACACACACAAACGCGCGCACACAAACAGTCGGAGAGAGAGAGAGAGTCGTACATCAAGGCAATAAGACTAAACTTTGACTGAGAAAGGGTTTTAAAAAAGAGAAAGATTTTCAAGGAAAGATTTAAAAGAACTGACAGAGCACATAGAATGACGGACAGAAACAGGGAGCTGGTTCCAGATAGTTGGAGCCTGGTAAGACTGAGAAAGAGCCAGTCACTGAAAACCGAATCTAAGACGAGAAATCTAAGCAGCATGTTTACTGAATTGTCAGTCACTGTCGTTGATGTTAGAGTAGGTATTTCAAACATTTTTGTGTGTATTTATTTATTGATTCTCTGTTGGTGCTCGTTAAATTTGAGGATATACCTTTGCCGGGTGGACTGGGTTTGTATATGGGTGTATTCATGTTATTCAACATGCTAGGTAAGGCTAATAGAGCGGACGTACCGCAGGCGTTTAGTATGGCGACTCACTAGCGTCAAAAGCACTTAACAAGTTACAGTCATTAGTAAGCGCACATAATTACTCATTTGATGCGGCTTTTCATGACGCAAGTCACAAGCCGTCACAAGCCGTTGGAACCGCCGACGGTCAAAAGGCGCATTACAAAATATGTAGACATAACAAGTAATAGTGTTCAAGAAATTAGTCATTATGCTGAAATAACCTGACATTCGTGCTTCGCCCAAAGGCTTAGCCTTACTAGCGTCAAAGGCACACTCAGCATTAGTAATTATTAGTAACACACACACACACACACACACACACACACACACACACACACACACACACACACAAAACACAACACACACACACACACACACACACACACACAACACACACACACACACAAACACACAACACACACACACACACACACACACACACACACACACACACACACACACACACACACACACACGCACACACACGCACACACACACACACACACACACACACACACACACACACACACGCACGCAAGCACACACACCACACACCACACCCACACCAAAACCATACACATATGAACAACACACAACAGCACAGACACCATACACAGCTAAACAACACACATTCACACCACAAAGGCTTACACACTACCAAACACACCACCATACAACATACACACACACACACACACACACACACACACACACACACACACACACACCACACAACACCACACCACACACACACACACCACGCACACGCACCACACACACACACACACACACACACACACACACACACGCACGCACGCACACACGCACGCACGCACACACACCACACACACACACACACACACACACACACACATCACTGACAAAATATCAACGCATGAACGAAGGACAGCCAGTCTATGCCGACGGTCAGATTTCGCGTGAGTGATATTCAGTCTGCTCGGGAATCGTGTCCTTTACGACGATGTAGCAGAGGCCCACCGATTCATCACCGACTAATTCGGACTGATTTTCAAACTGACTAAAAAGCATGGTGATGTTCTGATTTGTGCACATCAAAGAGTACGGCCGCGGTCGGTCTTTTTTCGGTATTTGCATCGGACGTGTTAAACTTGCTCCTCCCCCCCCCCCCCCCCCCCTACCCTCCGTCCCCTCGCAGCCCCGGCACCAGGCGTTCCCTCCCTCCATCCGATCAAAGATTATAAATAATCTTTCATCCGATCTGCCGCCATTATCAGTCAAGGCGAGATCAAGAGGAGGGAGGTGAGCTGGACTGACGAAGAAGCTGGCCCAGAAGAGATCAAGAGCAGGGAGGTGGTGCTGGGCTGGAGAATTGGACTTCTTTTGCTTCAGTTACTTCCCAACCGGCGGCGGAGCTACGGACGTTGTTTTTGTGACTGTTCTGCATAGCAATTGGGAGAGCAATTACGTGGTGCGGCGGTCGCTGCGCAGTGCCGGACGGACACTGCCTTATTAACATTCTGTTGTTCTGGCGGCGGTCCACGGCAGCCTTTGTCTTCCGGGTTGGCGCCTGTTTGGAGGTTTCACTCTTCTGTCCCCCTCAGTTTCCCACTCGTCCCCGTCCCTAATAGGCCTTCTCGCTTCCGTGGACGTTAAGCAGCAAAAACTCACTCAGCCGATGTCACCAGAGCTCAGGAGCTGTGTGAAAGTCGAGGTGGCCGTCCTGGGCTCCCGTCCCTAATAAGCCTACAGTTTCTGTGGACGTAAAGCAACACTTCAACTTCAACGATCTGCCACCCCCATGCCTACTTGCTCCGCCCTGAGTTCTTCGCTTTTCATTTGCTTGACGTCCACATTGAAAAAGCCACTAATGAATACGGATGTTCCTCGCTTCAAGTTCAGTGTTGCTTTACGTCCATAGGGACAATCAGAACCGTTGGGGGCGGGGGGAGCCCAGGACGGCCACCTCCACCTTCACACAGCTCCTGAGCTCTGACAGTGTTCCTCGCTTCATCTTTTTCTTCTTCTTCAAACGCGGCTTTACGTCCGCAGAGACCGTACGGATTATTAGGGACGGGGAGGGGAGCCCAGGACGTCCACCTCACTTTTCACACAGCTTCTGAGCTCTGATAGGCCGCGTTCCTCGCTTCATCATCATCATCTTCTTCTTCTTCTTTAAATGTTGCTTTACGTCCACAGAGACCGTAAGGACTACTAGGGACCAGAACGGCCACCTTGACTTTCACACAGCTCCTGAACTCTGACAGTGTTCCTGGCTTCATCTTCAGTCTTCTTCAAATGTTGCTTTACGTCCACAGAGACCGTAAGGACTATTAGGGACGGGGAGCCCAGGACGGCCACCTCGACTTTCACGACACAGCTCATGAACTCTGACAGTGTTCCTCGCTTCATCTTTTTTTTCTCTCTCCTTCAAATGTTGCTTTACGTCCACACAGACCACAAAGACTGTTCAGTAGGGACGGGACTGTGTTCCTCGCAAGTAAGTAAACATGGTGCTTAACGTCCACAGAAACCTTACGGCTTATTAGCCATGTGTTCCTCGCAGTAAACGTGGTGCTTAACGTCCACAGAAACCGTACGGCTTATTAGGGACGGGTAGAAGGGGGGGGGGGTATGGAGGTGGGGGGAGAGGGAGATTATATACCTATCGCTACACTGTCACCACCAGAATGATTCCTGCATTAAGATGGGCAGCGATGTGAGCCATTTTAATGTTTCAGTAGGAAGTGACGGACAAAGTCACAAGACAGTGTCCACAAAACCACGGCCTTTTTGAAGAGAAGGGAGAGCCGAAGCCGCGGTATCGAACCGAGGTCCTTCCGCTTACCAGCCTAACAACGCCTTACCGCTAGGCCAAACCCGGCTCACAACTGACAAGTGTGTGTTCCTCGCAAAAGAAACTTAGTTTTTTTTTTATCGGTAGCAGGGCAGTCAGTGCCGGAGCAACTGAGATCCAAACCCATAAAAGGCTCGGCGAAAGGAACGCTTATTTATTATGACACAGACACACAAATCTGCACATTTTCGGGTTAATCCCCCTTCGGAGCAACTGAATTTCGCTGCAGAGGCCGAAAACCGGCTTCCCTCAGTAACCGAGTGAGGTCCACGAATGGCAAGCTCAGTGCCAGCCCTGGCTGGCAGCGTGTTGTTGTTGTGCTGACTAAGTGTCGGTTATTTATAGAGCGTAACAAGCAATTTTCGTATCGACTGTTTGTGCTGGATGGCCGCATAGGTCGCGCAATCTACTCAGTGAATGCAGTCAGTGACTGTTGTTGAACACGCGGGAAGGAGTGGAGCGCACGTGCGCTTACAAACACTGACACACACACATACACGCACGCACAGACGCACGCACACGCACGCACGCACTCACTCACACACACACACAAGCACGCACACTGGCGCGCGCGCGCACGCACGCACGCACGCACGCACGCGCTCGCACCCGCACACACACACACACACACACACACACACACACACACACACACACACACACACACACACACACACACACACACACACACACACTGTATACAGAGAGAGAGAGAGAGAGAGAGAGAGAGAGAGAGAGAGAGAGAGAGAGAGAGAGAGAGAGAGACACACACACACACACACACACACACACACACACACACACACACACACACACACACACACACACACACACACATTGTTGTGCTACAAAAGAACACTTAAACAACAGTTAACCGGTGAGACTGATGCAGGGTACTTACCTGCTTTTGCTTGACTTGTTTTGGTATGTTGTTTCGGTGCCCAGTGCTTTACTGTCCATTCAGTCTGATGACCAACAAATGAGTGAAAAACTGTATAGCCTACCGCCCTTCGGGCTGAGAAAAATTATCAGAAGACACAAAATGGGGAGAGCAAAAACAAAAAAAAGGAATCTAATTTTAATTGTTTGTTTGTTTGTTTGTTTGTTTTTGTTTGTGTGTGTGTGTGTGTGTGTGTGTGTGTGCTAGTGTGTGTGTGTGTGTGTGTGTGTGTGTGTGTGTGTGTGTGTGTGTGTGTGTGTGTGTGTGTGTGTGTGTGTGTGTGTGTGTGTGTGTTTGTGTGTGTGTGTGTGTGTGTTGTTGTTGTTGTTGTTGTTGTTGTTGTTGTTGCTTCGTCTGTGTTTTGTTTCACAAAAATGAGCGAATAAGCCGTCGTAACCAAGCCCCGTAAGAAGACGCAAAACGAGAAGAAAAACGAACCTGATTTGAGGTATTCTGCTTCGTCCGTGTTTTGCTTCAAAAACGTAGCGACTACAGCTGTCTTGACTAGGCCCCGTGAAGTGGTCCGTGTCACCATGCCGCATCGAGTGTGCGCCAGTCGCCTGGTCATCGACCAGCTATCCTATATTATTCACAGCTATCCTATGTGTCTGAGTGTTTAGGTAAGAATAAAATCAGAATTAAGACGTAACTGAGAGACTGACGGAAGCATTTTATTGCTAAAATGACTGACTGGTTGGTTTGCGTGTGTGTGTGTGTGTGTGTGTGTGTGTGTGTGTGTGTGTGTGTGTGTGTGTGTGTGTGTGTGATGAGAGAGAGAGAGAGAGAGAGAGAGAGAGAGAGAGAGAGAGAGAGAGAGAGAGAGAGAGAGCACGTGCGTGCGTGCGTGCGTGATGTGTGTGTGTGTGTGTGTGTGGTGGTGGTGGTGCGTGGTGTGTGTGTGTGTGTGTGTGGTTTGTGCGTGCGCCGTGCGTGCGTGCGTGCTGTGCGTGCGTGTGTTCGTGGTGTGTGTGTTGTGTGTGTGTGTGCGCGCTGCGCGTGCGTGTCGTGCGTGTTGTCCGTGCGTGGGTGCGTGGTGTTTGTGTGTGTGTGTGCGCGCGTGCGCGTGTGTGTGTGTGTGCGCGTGCGCCGTGCGTGCTTGTGCACGCGTGCGTGTGTGTGTGTGCATGTGTGTGCGTGCGTGCGTGCGTGCGCGTGTTTGTGCCTGTGTGTGTTATCGTTTCGCTCCTCAGTATCGACAGAGTCTGTGATGCTTCTTCCGTTCGGCCAGGTTGCCCTTTTTTTAGGCAAGTGTCCCGGCTTTCGTTCAAGGGAAATAACTGATTATTTCCGTTTTCTTTACGCCACTTCCAGCCACGATAACGACTGAGTCATCTGCATCAGTTGACAATGATAATAAATCATTTCCCTGTCAGGGAAACGGAAACTGCCAAGCCGTTTAGGAAGTCTCCAAACTGGAGTGCTGTTCGATTTACACAGTGTTCAGTACTGCCGAAAATGATGACTTCCCTTTAAATGTCAAACCAATTTTGGCTGATCCAATTCAGTTTTGCGCACGGCTTATTCAAAGTTGCCTTGTTGTACCGAACGCTTGTGCTATACAATGCATCAACATAAACAAATAAATAAATAAGCGGGGGGGAGGTCGGATGAGCATTTTGATAATAACTAAACTATATAATATAATAAGTTTCTTTTCGCACATGAGTGGCCCAGAAACGTTTTTTTTTTTTAAAGTTTCTATCGACGAATTAATATATTATATATTTATCCAGCGCGAAGTCAGTCAAATAACGTTTCTGTATGCAGTGACTGAGGTAACGAAGTTGCATTGTACTGCTGTGTTGTGTTGAGTTGTGTTGTGTTGTGTTGTGTTGTGTTGTGTTGTCAACCTGACGCCACTGCGAGTATCTCCGTCACGATACTGTCTGTTGTCTGTGGTTTCCCGTGTGTCCGTCGTCTTGAATGCACACACACACACACACACACACACACACAACACACACACACACACACACAAACACACACACACACACACACACACACACACAAACACACACAGCACAACACAACACACACACACACACACACACACACACACACACACACACACACACACACACACACACACACACACACACACACACACACACACACACACCACACACACACACACACACACACACACACACACACACACACACACACACAACACACACACACACACACACACACACACACACACACACACCACACACCACACACACACACACACACACACACACACACACACACACACACACACACACACACACACACAACACACACACACACACACACACACACACACACACACACACACACACACACACACACACACACACACACACACACACACACACACACTCGCGCGCGCACGGACGGACGGACGGACGGACATACACAGGCAGCGCATTATCATTTCTAACATTCGACTGGTTGGGTTAACTGAAGCAAGAAGAAGAAGAAGAAGAAGAAGAAGAAGAAGAAGAAAGAAGAAAGCTGACATCTGCAAATGGCGAATGGCATCAGTGAGGTACATAGCCGCTTGCCAGCACAAACCTCGCAGAGAACAACGAGAACAGCAAAGCAAAAACATTATTCAGGTCACCATCACTCACAGCGAAAGATAATAATTGTTTACATCATGATAGTTACAGAAATATATATATATATATATATATATATATATATATATATATATATATATATATATATATATATATATATATATATATATAACCGCCCTAGGCTATCGCAAACTCGACGGAGATGCATCAGCATGTTAAGGACATACGGTTGTCGATCGGTGGTG
>JABMCL010003225.1:2500-7500 GCA_018857735.1 Alviniconcha marisindica
CACACTCACACACACTCACACACACGCACGCACGCACGCACGCATGCACATATGCCTCGAACGTACCTATGTCTGATGCCAAAATCAGCCCTGAAAATATTGTAAAAAGCGATCAGAACAGATGACGCTGTCAAACAAAATAGTTTTAGGTGAGCTACAAAAAAAAAGAAAAAAGAAAAAAAAAGGTAATTTTTTTGTTGACAGTGTTACACGTGTGGTTTTTCTCAGAGCAAAAATACATTCTGAGAAAGGCAACTGCATTAAAAGGAAAACATTTATGTACCATTTGAAGAAACTGCTACTCACCATGTAAATTGTTATTCCATTATTCACCACGAACAAATTGTGTACAGTCAAATGTATATTCATAAAAAAAACGTTGGTTTACCTCTCTCTGTTCCTAAACGAAATGTACTAAGCATGCACTCACCTGCCAGGAACATTTGGATCGCAGTGACAGCCATTTCTAAGTCTTTGGCAGGAACCTTCAAAACTGCAGTGACCTGCAAACCCTTTAATAATAATAATAATAATAATAATAATAATGGGAATTTGTAAAGCATCTACTCCACAGCTTAAAGCGCGGAACAAACAGAATGTAGCACACATAATGTACATCAAGATACAAAATGTTATCTGCAATTTGACATTCAGCTAACACATAATGTACACGTCAACAAGGGTTCAACACACACACACACACACACACACACACACACACACACACGCACGCACGCACGCACGCACGCACGCACGCACGCACGCACGCACGCACGCACGCACGCACGCACGCACGCACGCACGCACGCACGCACGCACGCACGCACGCACGCACGCACGCACGCACGCACGCTCGCACGCACGCACGCACGCACGCACACAAATATGCGCGCGCGCACGCACGTACAGACTGATACATATGATTATATACTTAAGCCCTTTAAATTTAAATTCAAGTACACTTCACAATGAGTTGACGTCTTGACTAATGCAACTCACTCTTGCCTGGTGTCTGCGAATCTCTTAAAGGGATTATTGCACTGTAAATAGCGCACATGAGTTTTGGAGCCAGCTGAATTCAAACCTTTGACCAGTAAACATTACGGATCTGCTTCGACTAATTTTGATATTTTTGGTAAACAACAGACAGTACAACAGTACCTGAAACGTGGCAGAGACTGAGATAACACTTCAGATCTTCGAGCAACAATGAATTGTTTAACAGTACATTCTATTTCGTGTCGATGTGGGCTAAGTCAGTTCCACAACGGTGAAATGGGGGCGGAACTAGGGGATATGACGTCATGCTGCTAACACGCTGGTTATGACCAAACTGAGATCGACGTGAGTGCGCATGAGCGGGTTTTTGTTCCGCTTGTGTAGTCGAGGCTTTACCCAAACTGCAACCAGTTCAGACAGTTCGAACAGTTCAGACAGTTCAAAACACCGCTGTTGGCCCTGTCTTCCAAAACTGATACGTTTCCCCGTCTTGCTTTTAATAATAATAATAATAATAATAATAATAATAATAATAATAATAATAATAATAATAATAACAATAATAATAATAATAATAATAGTAACAACAACAACAATAGTAATAATAATAATAATAATACATTTTCTATAGCGCTATTTGCCGCTGAGCGAGCTCAACTCGCTTGTTCACATACATGAACATAATACATACCATTTACATTTACTAACATACCGTATACACCTAATAAATTACACTAATATAAAAACAAGTACACGTATAAAAAAATAAACGAATAGAATAACCATTATAAAACATAAACACATTACAAAAAAATTAAAGCAGGTACATAATTATAAAGCAGTGTACAAAGTATTTAATTTTATTATAACTACTTTTCCACATCGGCTCCCCATTGAATCATGTCTACGGTCCCGAATGTCTTCTCTCTATTGCAACTGCCACATCTAGACCATTCTTGACTACTTGGTTAAGCTTGAAGTTTCCAAGACAACCCGTCAGCTACGTACTTCTTCCGTGCGTGAGTGCGTGCGTGCGTGCGTGCGTGTGTGTTTGTGTGTGTGTGTGTGTGTGTGTGTGTGGTGTGTGTGTGTGTGTGTGTGTGTGTGTGTGTGTGTGTGTGTGTGTGTGTGTGTGTGTGTGTGTGTGTGTGTGTGTGTGTGTGTGTGTGTTCTGTTGGTGGTAATTTTACTGGTCAAAATATATTATGCGTGCGAGATCTTTTGAATCTGTATAGTTCCTTGCATTTTCATATCATATAGGTTTATGTGGTAAAGAATTTTGTAACAGTAGTAGTAGTAGTAGTAGTAGTAGTAGTAGTAGTAGTAGCAGCAGCAGCAGCAGCAGCAGCAGCAGCAGCAGTAGCAGTAGTAGCAGTAGTAGCAGTAGTAGTAATAGTAGTAGTAGTAGAAACAGCAGCAGCTGCAGCAGCAACAGCAGCAGTAGCAGTAGTATTGTTACTGTTATTATTATTTTTACTGGGCGTTACCGGGTCATTTATTAACTGATCAGTGCTGATTCTGCGCATCGTGGGACGTTAAGAATCGCATAGGCTAATATTAATTTTAGCCTATGTCGGTTTATATTCGACCGTATTTTTTTTATAAATAATAACAAAAAAAATAAAAAATAAACGATATACTTTTCGATGCTGCTGTTGCGTGAAGGAAAACTCACAACTGTATGTAATGTTGATACTAACCATTAATTGTCAGTGGGAATGAGAGGAGAGGTTATGCGAATTAAAACAATCTTACAATCTTTACAAATGGATTAAAATATTTTTTTCAATTTGTTGCTTCATATCAGAATGCCAACCCTCAGATTCAGACAGATCAACGTGAACTGCACTTATAAGACAGAACAAAGCAACTATGAAGACGCAAACATTAAAAGGGTTAAGAAGAACACCGATTTTAACACTAAAAAGGTTAAAAAGAACATCGAGTTGAATAGGACAAAGCAAAACACGCGTACATTTTCAGAATAAATAATTATGAAAATGTACGCGTGTTTTAGATTTTTTAACATCTATAATCATTCCAGCTGCACAGTTCACGGTTGTTTTGTTTGTTTTCAACGTTGCGTCGGAGGGGGAAGCAACAACATTTAATGCTAATGCTAATAATAATGATTCTTATAAAGCGTTGTTCTCTAACCAGAGTTAAACTCACTGCGCTGTACAAACATCTTATGACAAAAACCACACTAACCTACATTTCAAACAAACAGAAACAATGTTACACTTCATACGTACAATCGCAGCTGTAAGAAATAGGAGAAAACGGGAAAAGGAAATAAAGCACTCTTACCTCAAACCAGAACAGCAAAATCAAGAAATGTCTGCCGCGCCCCGTAGGACACTACTTAATATTCAACCATTGCAATGTCTCTAACACTGCTGTTAAACAGGACCACGGCTGCAAAATGAAACGAGCACCTGACCATTTTCTGTATTCTTTACAACTTAATGTGGATAATTGTGGTGCGGTACCGTCGAGACGTGTAATTATTAGCTGAGCATGTGACAGTCCTGGGCATGTTCCGCATGTACCTACGTTCCATGACTATAGTTGTCTTCCTGTAACGGGTCGTTTACTGTACTTCTGCATATATTTTTTTTTTACTACACGTATACTTACTCGTTATATAATATGATCAGCTTGGCAGCACTCATATAAGTTTATTGTATGATGTGTATTCCTTTATGTGTTTAAAAGAAATAATTATATCTGCTCTCGCAACTCATTTAATTAAAGTTTTTGCTATTTCATGTTAATGTCTTTGTTTATGAAATTATTTATATACTTATTTAACGACCTGTTTATATGATTGTTTCTTCATCCTTCGTTGATTTTTTAGCCTTAGCAGGGAAACCCTATGTTGTTCACGGAAGTAAAGTTGAAGAACTAGAAAATATTTTGATTAACTTATATATTTGTGTTTTACACCGATCAAACTAACACAACAAATTAATTAATTGTTTCAAGCGCTATTCCTAATTGCAGGGTTTTGGGTTCCATTGACTTCTACAGACTGTAACTTCCCCCTCCTTCTGGTAGGACAGCAGTATGTTAGAGTATAACTTGGCATGCACACATTGAGAACTGCTTTAGTTCTTTCTTTTAGTTTTTTTCCCCACGATCTTGAAATACGCCCTTGTTTGCAATAAAATAGCATCCATATGTTTATGGAGTGGGTCTTATGCATGTTAACCCATTTACTGCCATGATGTAACTTGAAAACTTATAAGATCAAAAATGCGAAATGTTTCCACCCTTGAGCCGTTTTGTTTTCTTTTTCGCACTGGCGTGTGAAAGGATTTTCATCAAAATGCTTAGCATTGAAAGTAGATGTATTGTAGGACCGCAAAATATACTGTTTGCAAGCGCGTCCGTGCATCTTTCAGACCGGAAATTTGACTGGCTGAGGCAGTGAAGGGGTTAAACCAGTGCACGTACCCTGTGCTATTCAGTTATAATACTTCTTGTTATGGTACTTTATGAAGTACGCGTTTGCGAGTCAGGTGTGAGTGTGTCTTTATGTGGGGAGGGGTGGTCGTGGTTCCATCTGGCGCTCTATACCCATTATGCCATATTGTATTGTATCGTAGTTCCATCTGGCACTCTATACCCATTATGTCATATTGTATTGCATCGTAGTTCCATCTGGCACTCTATACCCATTATGTCATATTGTATTGCATCGTAGTTCCATCTGGCACACTATACCCATTATGTCATATTGTACTGTATCGTAGTTCCATCTGGCACACTATCCCCATTATGTCATATTGTATTGTATCGTAGTTCCATCTGGCCCTCTATCCCAATTATGTCATATTGTACTGTATCGTAGTTCCATCTGGCACTCTATACCCATTATGTTATATTGTGTTGTATCGAAGTTCCATCTGGCACTCTATACTCATTATGCCATATTGTATTGTATCGTAGTTCCATCTGGCACTCTATCCCCATTATGTCATATTGTATTTTATCGT
>JABMCL010003225.1:15000-17500 GCA_018857735.1 Alviniconcha marisindica
GTCTTTCTCTGTCTCTCTGTGTCTGTCTGTGTCTGTGTCTGTGTCTGTCTGTCTGTCTGTCTGTCTGTCTGTCTGTCTGTCTGTCTGTCTGTCTGTCTGTCTGTCTGTCTCTCTCTCTCTCTCTCTCTCTCTCTCTCTCTCTCTCTCTCTCTCTCTCTCTCTCTCTCTCTCTCTCTCTCTCTCTCTCTCTCTCTCTCTCTCTCTCTCTCTCTCTCTCTCACGTCATCCATTATGTTCTCTCTCACATTCAGTTCGTTTTATTATTTATGTTCAAGCATCAGCATAGTCAAGTTCACAATACAATGATTAACAAGAGAAGCACATGGTCATTGTTTTTGTTTCTGAAAACTTCAACTATTTTGTCGGAAACGATTCCACCGTATTTGATATGCTGTTTTAGTCAATAAAATGAGGTAAAAACGAGTACTGAACTTTAAAGGAGCAACGGTGTGAAAAGTATTACTCACTGTTAAGCCAAATGCCAATTTATGAGAACACCACATACTGCCAAGGGAGGGAATTCAAGCTGGAGATCTTTAAATAGGTTAAAGTGCAGAGTCGTTCGTCGTGCGCAGAAACAATGGTATTCTAACCTGCTTTCGTGACTTGTCGAAACATGCAAACACCGCTTCTTGTTCTGGAGCCAGGTACTGCCTGTTACACGCTGTGTTGCCGTGCGATTAATCTTGGCACCATAGTGGTGACTCTCCGTCACGATGATATCGCCACGACACGGAAATGTAATCAGTGCCCATAATTACACGGGCTCCAGGTCGTGCCGGAGAGGCGCAGTAATATTATACCTCAATAATAATAATAATAATAATAATAATGTACATTTATCATGCGCTCATCAACGCCCTGAGCGCTCGCATGAAGCATTAACCTAAATATGATATTCTATACACATGTAGAGCATAGTCCTACCAAAACAATTTACATAAAGTATCATACAAAAAAAAAAAAAAAAAAAAAAACTCACTACAAACACACACACACACACACACACACACACACACACACACACACACACACACACACACACAAACACACACACACGCGCGCGCGCACACACACACGCACTCACGCATGCACGCACGCACGCACGCATGCACACACACCCACACACCCACACACACAATGACTGTAGCACTCAATAAACATGCCTGTCGGTCCACAGTCCCAATCAAGCTATGTGTCTGTTTTTTTTCTGTTGCTGCTTTTTCTTTTGAACGTTTCTTTTCTCGCGAGAATCTGTGTTTGCTCTTTTTCATGTCTGTTATGGTGCATCATTGATTCTTTTGTTGTCTAAGTCTGTAGGCCATTTGCGTGTTGAGGGATTTTTCGGGAGTGGGTGGGCTGGAGGGGGGGGGGGGGGGGGTACGTGTTGTTATAGTCTGCCAGTAGCAGACGATACTTTGTGACGTGATGAGTCAGGTGATTAAAGATGGTCGCACTGTAAACTACACCTCATGTCTGTTGCTTGAATGGATGCAACTCTCTACCTTGTCTATGACCTGTTTAGCCACACAACGGGTGTGTGTGTGTTTGTGTGTGTGTGTGTGTGTGTGTGTGTGTGTGTGTGTGTGTGTGTGGGGGGGGTGGGGGGATAATGTTGGCAGGGGGTTTGGGGGGCTTCATCATTATAAATCAACAAACTGATAAACTGAATTGATGGCAGCGATATACTGCGACAATTATCAGAGAGGTTTTGGCTGAACGAGTATCGTCCATATGAACAGAAAGAACGGGAACCTGTGTCGTAAATTTCTGTTTATTCGTTTTGTTGTTGCTGCTGCTGTTACTGTTGTGTGGTGTGGTGTGCTTTTTTGTTACAGTTTCTTCGGCACTTTTGGCAAAGAGTGTGACGGAAAGTTTTATCGTGCATGCAAGCACATGTTTACTACTATTTTGTATGTTCCAATATAATTCTTTCCAAAAGGTTGAACAAGAACAAACACATTTAAAACAAATTAACCATGTTTTTCCTCTCAAACGTTTCGAATTGAGAGCTGTTGCATACAAACACGTATACATATCTTTTGCCTTTATACCGTTCATTTCAACCTATCTTTTTTCTTTACGCTTTTAAATTCACAAGGCTTCCTAATCTTGTTTATATAAATAAATATGACTGTTGTAGATTAGTAGGCTTTTTTGTCGCATTTTATTTATTCGTTTATTTTCTATTTAAATATCTTTTAGTGGGAATCCACAAGAAACGTTAGTGTATGATTATAGGCTCACAAGGAAATCCTCTAATTGTACAACGTAAAGGGGTACCTGCGAAGAGCGGGACAAGAAACGGTGGCTGGGTAGGCCAGGTGGTTATTAGCCTGTATCCGATACGGACAATTGTTAGTCTCCAGTCCCAGTTGTGCCTGCACACAGCACGATTTGGGTTTGAAGTGGATATTTTCGTGCTTATCGTTCATTGAGAAAGAGTTGTTATTGCACGAAGGGCCTTGGCCAAAATGGAATCAGTTAGTTACTTAGTTCT
>JABMCL010003225.1:22500-37500 GCA_018857735.1 Alviniconcha marisindica
TCAAATATCGGGGCTAAGTCTTTCTCTTTTCTCAGAGCAACTCACAGGTAAAAGGGGATCAATGAAAAATGAAAATTGTCAATTACCATGTTTTAGTTGTTGGTGTTGGCCTGACTGGAGCATGT
Source organism: Alviniconcha marisindica (assembly GCA_018857735.1). Classification (NCBI taxonomy): domain Eukaryota; kingdom Metazoa; phylum Mollusca; class Gastropoda; family Provannidae; genus Alviniconcha; species Alviniconcha marisindica. The sequence goes on from JABMCL010003225.1 coordinate 22,626, forward strand.
TTTCTTTGTCCCACCCAAACCAGCGTCAATTTTAACCATTTTTGTGTTTGGATACTCTTTCAAGATTAGATTACTACAACTCGCTTTTGGCAGGCTATCCTATCTTCTTTCGAAATTCCGAAAAGTCCAGAACACTACTGCCTGACTTATTTTCAAACCTCCAGATCAGGCCACGTCGCTCCTATGCTTCACTGTCTTCACTGACTACCTACTGAGCAGAGAATCGAATACATACTGTCATTGCTTGGCTTCAAGATCATGTCTGTTCAAGCCTTTATCCACCTTTCAGAGCTTCTTCACATTTGAATCCCTTTGCAGCAGCACCGCTCTGAGAAGACACCCACAGTGCTCAGAACACCATACCCGCACTAAGCCCATACTTGCACTTAGTATGCACCAATCGACCAGTTTCATCTTGAACCACAACGAAGCTAAATGATTTAACGACGTTTTCTCAGTTCTATAAACTTAAGCAATACTGTTGTTATTGAGGTGGTAGCTATTGTTATTGCTGTTGCTGTCTTTGTTTAAAGTTCATAGTTTACCACCGAAGTCCAGGTAAAGTCTCCTTGGGTCATCCTTTTTCCACTGAGTATTCTCCCTTGTAATATCAAGTTAAGTAGCAGCCTCAGCAAACAAGGGAGTTAATCAGCGCTCGATATACGTCACACAAACACAACAACAAAGACCCCTATGCTAATTCAGCTGGCATGCCAGTAAATGCAAGGTACATAAACTCCACCAGAGGTACATCCTCAAAGTGGCAGTTTACACAAATAAGGGAGAGTGAAGAAACAAATGGTTACCTTACAATAACCGCCGTTGCGAAGGCATGTATTCAAAGTGTTTGAAGAAATGAAACACTCTTCTAGTGTCCCGTTACAGGCAAAGGAATAGCACACGTCCTGAAAACCACACAACACGCTTCAGTAATTGTATTGTATTCAATGAACAGCATACCTAAAAGCAACATGGTACGTTTCGGTAATGTCATGCAGCCAAGAAACAACACACGTCCTGAAAACACATAGTACGTTTCGGTAATGTCACTGTAGTCAAGAAATAACACACGTCCTGAAAACATATAGTACGTTTCGGTAATGTCACTGTAGTCAAGAACGTCCTGAAAACACATAGCTCATTTTGGTAATGTCACTGCGGCCAAGGAACAACACACGTCCTGAAAACGCATAGTACGTTTCGGTAATGTCACTGTAGTCACGAAACAACACACGTCCTGAAAACACATAGTACGTTTCGGTAATGTCACTGCAGTCAGGAAACAACACACATCCTGAAAACATACGTTTCGGTAATGTCACTGTAGTCAGGAAAAACACACCTAAAAACAACATAAGAATAACAATAATGTGTACTTAGAGCGCCTAATCCGGACTGGCACTAAGCGATCACAGTTTCTTGAAACGTATATATTTACAACAAGGATTCAGATCACACACACACACACACACACGCACGCACGCACGCACGCACGCACGCACGCACGCACGCACGCACACACACACACACACACACACACACACACACACACACACACACACACACACACACACACACACACACACACACACACACACACACACACACACACACACACACACACACACACACACACACACACACACACAACACTAACACTAACACTAACACACAGACTCGTATCCCAGACAATCGGACTAAAGAAAAGGTTTTGGAAAAGAGAACGGTTTATGAAGAAAATGTTGACAGAACTGTCAGAGGCAGCATGCGGGACAGACTCATCGATTTGGTTCCAAGAGGCTCGAGCCAGCTCAGAGAAAGAGCGCTAACCACTGGAACTGGACGGTATTCGGAGCACTGTGGGTGTCTGCAGAAGAGCGTAGCTGTCGGAAAGGAGTGTAAAAGTGAAGAAAGTCTGAAGGGTAAGTAAGTAAGTAAGCTGGTGTTTTACGCCCAGTCAACCGGTACGGTTATATCAGGGCGAATCTGAAGGGTAGATGGAGGCTTGATTAGAGATGGTTTTAAATCAAAGCAAAGACAGTAGTCGAGGGACAGCACAACGTATGACAAACAATAGGCAACCAGTTCCATTGCAGCTAAAATAAATAAAAAAATAAAAATAAAAATCACGTCCTGTAGTCTGTTGTGTGTGTGTGTGTGTGTGTGTGTGTGTGTGTGTGTGTGTGTGTGTGTGTGTGTGTGTGTGTGTGTGTGTGTGTGTGTGTGTGTGTGTGTGTGTCTGTCTGTGTCTGTGTCTGGGTGTGTGTGCTTGTTTGTTTCATATTGCTCAAGGATGCCAACGTTTTCCCTGTGATTGTAGTCAAGGCTGTTACTTTGGTGGATACAGATTCTTACTGGTGGCTTTGTATTCGAAGCAGGTGTTGGGCTTTCTGTTGTAGTCGGAGCAGGTGTTGGGCTTTCTGTTGTAGTCGGAGCAGGTGTTGGGCTTTCTGTTGTAGTCGGAGCAGGTGTTGGGCTTTCTGTTGTAGTCGGAACAGGTGTTGGACTTTGTGTTGTAGTCGGAACAGGTGTTGGACTTTGTGTTGTAGTCAGAGCAGGTGTTGGACTTTGTGCTGTAGTCGGAGCAGGTGTTGGACTATTTGTTGTGGTGAGTGCAGGTGTTGGACTATCTGTTGTGGTGGGTGCGGGTGTTGCGCTATCTGTGGTTGTGGGTGCAGGTGTTGCGCTATCTGTGGTTGTGGGTGCAGGTGTTGCGCTATCTGTGGTTGTGGGTGCGGGTGTTGCGCTATCTGTGGTTGTGGGTGCAGGTGTTGCGCTATCTGTGGTTGTGGGTGCAGGTGTTGCGCTATCTGTTGTTGTGGGTGCAGGTGTTGCGCTATCTGTGGTTGTGGGTGCAGGTGTTGCACTATCTGTTGTAGTGGGTGCAGATGTTGTAGTAGCTGCCGTTGTCGCACTATCTGTTGTGGTGGGTGCAGGTGTTGCGCTATCTGTGGTTGTGGGTGCAGGTGTTGCACTATCTGTTGTAGTGGGTGCAGATGTTGTAGTAGCTGCCGTTGTCGCACTATCTGTTGTGGTGGGTGCCGGTGTTGCACTGTCTGTTGTAGTTGGTGCCGGTGTTGTAGTGGCTGCCGTTGTTGCACTATCTGTTGTAGTGGGTGCGGGTGTTGTAGTGGCTGCCGTTGTTGCACTACTGTTGTAGTGGGTGCGGGTGTTGATGTCTGTTGTAGTTGGTGCCGGTGTTGTAGTGGCTGCCGTTGTTGCACTATCTGTTGTAGTGGGTGCGGGTGTTGTAGTGGCTGCCGTTGTTGCACTATCTGTTGTAGTGGGTGCGGGTGTTGTAGTGGCTGCCGTTGTTGCACTATCTGTGGTTGTGGAAGTTGTCCCAGCCACAGAATGTGGGATACCTGGAAATAATAGATAAAAACCCAATCATAAGACTGACAAAGTACACAGAATAAAAGATGTTTCCGTTATTATGTCCTCGTTCATAATTATGTTAACATTTCTAATCAAGCTTGTGCCCTTATATGTGTGTATGATTATATGGATGCATGTGCATCTGACGTATCATTCTGTGTACGCACTCAGTTACAGATCAGTCTACCCCTCCTTTTATATATCTATACAGCGATCGAGTTAACCTGTACAGACAAACAAAACTAAACTTGTTGCTAACTCCCAAGACCAAAAAGGTAAAAGATGAATAATGCTGTAGACATAGTAGTGGGGGCGTTATACGTAAATGTAACATTGCGCCCCTCAAAAACAAACCAGCACACAAACATGCAGGTATCCCTTAGACAAACCGCCGGGACACACGCACGCACGCACGCACGTACGCACGCACGCACGCACACCACACACCACACACACACACACACACACACACACACACACACACACACACACAACCCACACCAACACACACCACACACACACACACACACACACACACACAGAGAAAAGGAAACAACAGAGACGGACTGATTGAAAATTTTACTTCTCAACGGTGAAGATATTAAAAAAAAGGGCCGACTCACATATCTGCCTTACAGAAAAATGCATCAAAAAAAAAAAAAGAGAGAGAGAGAGAGAGAGAGAGAGAGAGAGAGAGAGAGACAGAGACAGAGACAGAGACAGAGACAGAGACAGAGACAGAGACAGAAGGGGGTAACAACTCACATAAGGCCAGAAAAATGAAGAACCAAGCAGACATTATTGGTAGTCGGTTGTCGCACTAACTCAGTTATGATGTTACTGGAAGGGGAAAAAAGGCATATCAATATGACATATATAGGGGTTAAATAGAACAAGAACTGTTTCGGTAATAATAATAATTATCATAATAATAATAATAGTAGTAGTAGATTATTTATAGCGGCCAGTCTCGTAAGAGCCCTGAGTGCTTATAAAGACATAAGGATACACACATTACACACACACACACACACGCACGCACGCACGCACGCACGCACGCACGCACGCACGCACGCCGCACGCACGCCGCCCCGCACGCACGCACGCCCCACGCCGCACGCACGCACGCACGCACGCACGCACCACGCACGCACGCACACCCACACACACACACACACACACACACACACACACACACACACACAACAAATACATGTATTACTGGTGATGGGTGGTAAAAAAAAGACAAGAAAAAAAAAGACAATGCCTTTTAGTGTCATGGCAGCAGTGTGTAAAACAATGCTCAGCTCAGATTGACTGAACTGCCACTTCTTATCGATCGGAAGTGTGCCGGCACGGGGTCTATCCAATTATTTTTTTTTTTTTTTTTTCCCCTCTCTCTCTCCCCCTCTCTCTCTCTCTCTCTCTCTCTCCCGCACCCCCGATCCCAGTCTCAGTAAATGATATTTTGTAAGCGCCCTCCAGGCTTATTTGAAGCTCATTTTTCCCCTTCTAAAAAGGGGGCCCCTTTTTAAAAAGGTTCCCCGTCCGCCCCAACATTTTTTAAAAACTTTTTACTGCGAATAATCATTAGTCATTCCCTATTTTACTGCGTAATAATAACGGATCTAGTCAGGGGACCTTTTATTTGTGTAAATTACCCTGGAAGTTCATTTTACGAACGTGTTTGTTCTATTGTCTCTTTGCGTGCTTTGTTTTCGTTAATTTTACGATTCTGTTAAATTTTTGGTTTTGCGCTCTCTTTGTGTAAACGTACTTTTTTCGAGTGTTATTGTTTTCTTTTCTGTTTCCGGTTTGCTCTTTTTTCATAATTTTCATCGTTTATTACAATGTTGCGCGTTGGTCATCAGAATGTGTACCATTTGTATAACAAGGTTCCTGATCTGTGTGTTTTCCCTTTGGGTCAACGCCTAACATAACATTTTTGGTATCACAGAGTCACGACTAGCTCCAGAATTTCTGACCGGATTTTAACTTCCCAAAATTATTTTTTTCCAGAAAAGATTCATTTGTTATTGGACAGACTGGATTGCAGAACATACACAACTCTACGCTGACATTACACACAGGGTCAAGCTTAAAGTGCCCTTGTTGAATGCATTTGGCTTGAACTGAAACAAGTACGACGCTCCTAATATTTTTGGGTTTTTATACAGAAACCCTTCTGCTTCTTAAAATGGTTTGACAACTTTGTACAAATATAAAAACATCCTACTGTTAAACCCCATGCTGATATTCTTGACTGGGAGATTTTAATATTGATTTACTAAAGCCACACTCTTCCTGGGACTCTACTATAACACTGCTAGGCTTAACCCAACTTGTGAAATCACCTACTAGAATTACACAGACGTCTGCCACTCTTATGACCATATATATACAAAAAAACCAGACGTAATCACCGGGGTCAGTGTACCTGACCTGAGCATAAGTGACCATTGCCCCACCTCCTGTTCAAGATCGTTTAAAACTTCCCAAAATGTGAGCCCAAAACCCATTCATATATATCATTTCGATCTTTCAATTTTTTTAACAAGGCTGCCTTTTTCAATGACCTGCACTGGGCCCCTTCACTGAAGTCCTGAATTGTACTGATCCCGATAAAGCCTTGGCGACATGGTAAATGTCTTCTCACTGTTGTCAATAGACACCCCTTAAAAGCGCAAGCGGGTAAAACATCCAAAGTTACCACCATGGCTTAACAAAGACATAAAGGGAAAACAATGCAGAGAGAGACAAACAAAGAAAAAAAAAATTTCCCTGAATACAAAAAATTTAAGAAAAAAAAAAAATCTTGTGAGAAAACCCCAAAAAGAATACTTCCAAAACTCATAGAGCGTGATAACATATAGCACTGTGTGGCGTGTCTAAATGTGTTTCGAAAGGCACCGTTCTACTTCTCCCGACATCCCGAAAAATCAAACTGCAAATGTTTTCAATAATTTTTCCCTGCTGTTTCAGAGTCATTAACGAACCAAGAACAAATGTATATGAGTGCTAAATCCTCTACATGATTTCTGCAAACAAAAACTAGCGGGCAAGCCCCTTTTGTACCCCTATCTCCCCTTTTCGGAACTAGGCAAATACATATCGAGGTGGAAAACAAAAAATCGTTGGTTTGGATGGTATAAGCAACCAGCTACTAAAATTGTCATTTCCAACATAATAGATTCGCTTACATATGTTTTTAACTTATGCTTGAGAAAAAAGTTTTTCCGTCTGAGCTTAAAAAAAAAAAAAGTGGTTCCGCTTCCAAAATCTACGGATAAAACAAAGCCCAAACCCAAATTTCAGACCAATATCACTTTGTCTGTTTTGTCAAGCTTCTCGAAAAACAGTGCACATTTATTTAAATGATTACTTAGAAAAACGGAATCCTTCACCCTTTTTAGTCTGGTTTGACGAAATACTCCTGCAACACTGCATTGCCCCGTCTCACAAATTCTTGGCAGCCATGAAAAATCTGAGGTTCTGGGTAGTTTCCGACCTAAAGAAAGGGTTTCACCTGGTTGATCACGATATTATATTGAAGAAGCTCGCCATCATCTTAAAAACTCAATTCTCTACCATTTTTTAAATCATATTTCAAATAAACGCAATGGGCTTACTCCATGGTCTTACTCCTCCAAAGAATCAGAAAGTATGGTGTACCACAAGGTTATGTTTTGGGACCTATTCTTTTTAGTCTCTTTATCAAGACCTTCCATTACATGTGAAAGTAATCTGGATTATGACATGGGCAGATGACAAACACTGCACACATCTGGGGAAAAATATTTCAAAAGAAGAAAAATCAAGAAGCTTAGATCAGGTATCCAATTGGTGTGTAATAATCATATGGTCATCAATCCGATCAAGACCAAGTCTAGACAATCGCACCAGCAGAAACACCAGTTTTCACCCTACCACTCGACTCGTTCTAAACGGGGCGAAAAATTTATCAAGTGTCGAAAAACCGTCTTTGTATAACCATGACAATAAACTTCGCTGGGACTCCCTATTAATAATTTTGTAAAACAGTTTCAAGACGAGTCTTCCTTTGCCCAAATTAAGGTACATCGAGCATCGACACAGAAAACTGTTCTTTAATGCCCACATTAAACCTCACATTGATTTTGCGTCAGTCGTGTGGGGATGTAGGATGTTTTCAAAAAGAGATTAAATTTGTGCACAGAAGAGCTGTAAGTTAATCCTTCCAGATACAACTCTAACTATGACCAGAAATTAAAGGAGATAGAAAAATGAGCCTACAAAAAAAAACGTGAATATAACAAAGGTCTGTTCATGTACAGGGTCCTTAGCAATGAAGACCCAGAGTACATATCTAACCTGTACACACACACTCCCTCACGCTATTCCAATTCTAGGAACTATAACCCTTTGTTTGCCTAGGCCAAGGATAGACATATTCAAAACAATTATCCTTCTCTGGTGCTTACTATGGAACAACTACCTCTGACAGTCAGACCTTGTCAGTCACTCAGCCCCTTTAAGCGTAAACTTCGTGCACACCTTGAAGTAGTTACATAGGATGGACTGGCATAATATCCGCCCAATCCTTCCGACTGCTTGTGATAGTACCCCCCCCCCCCCCCCCCCCCCCCCCCAAATGTTTTTATAAATAAGCATTGACAGTTTTTCCCCCCCAATACTGGTGTTAAATTTATCATTTGATATTTTGCGCCTTATTTACAGGTTGAACTCATAAAAGTATAACCCGAGGATGCATGCTGTGAATCTGGCGCTGGAAACGTTTTTTTTGTGTGGAAATTTCATGTATCAAAATTTTACTCACTCATTCATGCCTGTTGAATATAAAATTTTGCATGTAAATTTTTTATTTACTCATCATAGCTTGCAAGGACTAGTTGTTTGACAGGATTTGACTGAACCTAAACTACAATCCTTGTAAAATAAAGTTTTAGAGCTCGAGTTCCAGTTCTCTGTCTCTTTCAGTCAGAGAGAGGGAGAGAGAGAGAGAGAGAGAGAGAGAGAGAGAGAGAGAGAGAGAGAGAGAGACTGATGTTTTCGAGCGATTGCCATTGCAATGACTGGTCATTTGAGACCTATTTTATACACCCCCAAATCCCCCCAGTCCTTCCGACTGCCCTTTCCCAACCCCCCCCCCCCCCCCCCCCCCTTTTCCCCCTTTCTGTTCTTTATAAAAAGCATTTACGCTTCTGTTTTCTTTTCCGATACTAGTTATGAACGATCAGATGTTTGTTTCTTCATTTGCTCATAATAGCTATATCTCATAATAGTAATGAATGATGTATGGCATGTGTTTATCTGGGGCTGTGGCACGCTATGTTTTTGTGGAAATTCTCATGTATAACGTTTACTCCTCATTCAGCCTAATTTTATTAAATAATGCCTGTAAATTTATATTTTATCAGTACTTTGCAAGGACTAGTTGTTAGAATTTTTTTTTTTGAGTTCGGTTTTTTTTTTTTTTTTTTTTTTTCTTTCCCTTTTCTCTCTCTCTCTCTCTTTGTCTGTCTGTTTTGTCTCTGTCCCTGTTCCCTCTGTTTTTCTGTCTTTTGCCCTGTCTCTGTCTCTCTTTCCCTTTTTTTTTTTTTTTTTTCCCCCCCCCCCCCCCCCCCCCCTCTCTCCTTTTCCCAAAGTGTATTTTTAAAATCAGTCGCATCTTTTAAAAACCTAACCTGATTGATCAGTCTTCAGTCTGAGGGGGAATTCGGGGGGGGGTGTGTGTGTGTGTTTTGGTGTGTGCCTGTTGTCTGTCTATCTGTCGCCGCTGTCTGTCTGTCGTGTGTGTCCCCGGTGTCTGTGTGGCCTGATTAAAATTTTTTCTTTACATCGTGGTGTGTGTGTGTGTGTGTGTGTGTGGGTGTGTGTGTGTGTGTGTTGTGTGTGGGTGTGTGGTGTTTGTCTGTCTGTCTGTCTGTCTGTGTGCCCGAGTGTGTGTGTATGTGTCTGCTGGTACACTCATGTGTGCGTGGGGTGTTGGGAGTGTGTGTGTGTGTGTGTGTGTGTGTGTGTGTGTGTGTGTGGGTTTTTGGTGTGTGTGTGGTTTTTTTGTGTGTGTGTGTGTGTGTGTGTTTTGTGTGTGTGTTGGGTGTGTGTGTTTTGGTGTTTTTGTTGTTGTTGTTGTTGTGTGCCTGGTGTTGTGTTGTGTCTGCTGGTCCCCGTGTGTGGTGGGGTTGTGTCAGTGTGTGTGTGTTTTGTGTGTGTGTGTGTGTGTGTGTGTGTGTGTGTGTGTGTGTGTGTGTGTGTGGGTTTTTGGGGGGGGGGGGATTTGGGGGGGGGGGGGGGGGGGGGGGGGGCGTGTTAAACTTTTTTTCCCTTAACCTTGTTTTGCTTAATCATTATCTTTTTAATATAATAATAATAATATGACAATATATGCTCAGCGCACTGAACCCCGTTATACTGAAGTATAGCGCATTAGAAAAATATATTATTATTATGATCATTTACTCCTTAGACTTTATTTGAGTCGCAATTGTTTGATCACTTTCTGATTGTGTTGGACCTTCAAAAAGAACTAAGGGGGGAAATAGCGAAGAAGCAAAGAAAAAAAATAAAGAAAAAAACAACTTACTTTTTTTCTGAGTGATGTGGGACGCGTGGTCTCTACCCATTCACAGACCGCATCTGGTTCAAACACGCGAACAGAAAAGCATTTGTGTGTTTGTATTGCGTTGCTAGAAACAGGTTGCTATGTGATTTAATTAGCATACATGTCCAAGTCGACCATCTAGCGTTTGCTCAGACTTGTAGCCCGCGTCAGTGTGTGGGTGTGCTCGGTAGGGACAGGTGGTGGCGGAAAGGTTAAGAGCGCTTGCGATGAGATCAGAAGATGGCGGTCAAATCCACGTGAGCTTTTGTTTTGTTTTGTTTTGTTTTTGTTTCTTAATGGTGAGAGACAGTTTTTGGATTCTAACGGCCCGTCAACCGCACAGGGTCACCGCAGGGCGAATCCCACATCTTCACTGCTTTTATATCACTTCAAAACACGTCACTGAATCACGTTTGTCTATTCACTGTTAGTCCTACAACGCTAAAAACCAACTGTCCAACGATCAATCAATGCAAAATAACACATGTTTTGGTGCGTATTGATATTCCTTAAGTCCGTTCTTAACTGGGCGAAATGTTTGTTCGCTGAACATACTTCGGACAGTTAGACGAACTATGATTCGTTTCTTAATTGAACTTTTAGTTCGCCGAACGTGGTTCGGACAGTTCGACAAACTATACTTCCCAGAACATGCTGAGCGAAGCTTTGTGGACACCGAATATAGCTTTGTCGCAGTTCGGCGAATACTCCGAACTATATTCGCGAAGCAAAAGTTCGCCCAATTAAGAACCAGCTATATTCACCGAATTCTCCCAACTTCGTTGGCGAATAAACATTCGACCAGTTAAGAACGGGCTTTAGGCACTCACCACAGGAACGTGCTTGAATCGCTTGTGACTATGAGAAGGGAAACCCATTTTATTCTGTGGGTCCACAATGGAAACTGAGACAGGCAAACCCAACGCAGCTAAAAGGTAGGGAGAGGGCTATGAAAATAAATGAAGGTGAATGGACCGGGAAGGCTGAAATGGGGACATGGGAGAAATTCATGGCTTTAAATGGAAAACATTATTTTGTCAGCTCTGGGTTTGAACAAAAAGGACCTTGACTTCTGCGTCCGCAGTATTCCATTGCGGGTTGGCGATAGACAAGTCTGAACGATCGCTTTTTTGTTTGTTTGTTTGTTTGTTTGTTTTGTTGTTTTGTTGCGTGTGTGAGGTGTGTGTGTGTGTGTGTGTGTGTGTGTGTGTGTGTGTGTGGGGTGGTGTGTGTGTGTGTGTTGTGTGTGTGTGTGTGTGTGTGTGTGTGTGTGTGTGTGTGTGTGTGTGTGTGTGTGTGTGTGTGTGTGTGTGTGTGTGTGTGTGTGTGGTGTGTGTGTGTGTGTGTGTGTGTGTGTTGTGTGTGTGTGTGTGGTGTGTGTGTGTGTGTGTGTGTGTGTGTGTGTGGTGTGTGTGTGTGTGTGTGTGTGTTGTGTGTGTGTGGTGTGTGTGTGTGTGTGTGTGTGTGTGTGTGTGTGTGTGTGTGTGTGTGTGTGTGTGTGTGTGTGGTGTGTGTGTGTGTGTGTGTGTGTGTGTGTGTGTGTGTGTGTGTGTGTGTGTGTGTGTGTGTGTGTGTGGTGTGTGTGTGTGTGTGTGTGTGTGCAAAAAGGAAAAAAATCAAACTGTCTTCCACTGTCTGAGGCCATAAAAATAAACCAAGCAGACTGAGAAAAGAACGTCACGCAGGTTTTTCGACATTGAAAAAGTAACGCCTACTCTTACGAAAGGTCTTGCAATTATGAGATGAACCTGGACACTTAAAGAATAGGTATCGATAGCAGGAACCTTTCAAACAAGGAACTTGAAGACAGTCGTGCCACTGGGAGTCTCTCGCACGGTGCCCCACCCGTCCTAAGTGGTCATGAAAGGGCGATTTGAAGAGTTAGCGGCAGCCTACACAAACACAGTAGTCGCAGCCCAGTAATTATACTGCTGTGGGCCTGTACATCTGAGTGTGTCCGGGGTTAACCAGCCTTGAAATGTGACAGTAATTATACTGCTGTGTGCCTGTACATCTGAGTGTGTCCGGGGTTAACCGGTCTTGAAATGTGACAGTAATTATACTACAGTGGGCCTGTACATCTGAGTGTGTCCGGGTTAACCAGCCTTGAAATGTGACAGTAATTATACTGCTGTGTGCCTGTACATCTGAGTGTGTCCGGGGTTAACCGGTCTTGAAATGTGACAGTAATTTATAACCCGACCAGGGGGGGCCTTTTTACATCCTTCGAGTGTGTCCGGGGTTAACCGGTCTTGAAATGTGACAGTAATTATACTGCAGTGGGCCTGTACATCTTCTGTGTCCGGGGTTAACCGGTCTTAAAATGTGACAGTAATTATACTGCAGTGGGCCTGTACATCTTCTGTGTCCGGGGTTAACCGGTCTTAAAATGTGACAGTAATTATACTGCAGTGGGCCTGTACATCTTATGCGTCCGGGGTTAACCGGTTTTGAAATGTGATGGGCAGCTCCTTACCTCCATTTTTGCAAGTTTTTTTTCTTTCTTTTTATCTTTTTTCTTCTTCTGATGAACGAAATGAGAGTCATTGAACAGAATGGCGGGTATCCATGTTGCATATTTAAACTGACAAAGTTGAGAGGAATGATTTTATTGACTTTTTACATCTTGATTTAAATTATGAACAGTATTTCCAAGCAGACAAGGCTAAAAATGAACTACCTTTTTTTTATTTATTGATTATTTATGCTTAAAGTCCACAATAACTTCATACGATTTATCGGGGACGGGTAGGAGGGTATCTATGCAGGGTAGATTTCTTAGAAATTACTAGTTATTGAGAATAAGATGGAAACCATTATTATATGTTTTAATGTACAGTAGATGATTTAATAATGTTTAACAGAGGCGTGTGGATGTGTGCGGAAGGGAGGAGGTATGAAGTGTGTTAACGTGTGGCGGGAAAGGTGAGGGGTGCATGTATCCCTGGGTGTGTGGGTGTCATATCGTCGGTGACCGTTTAAAACCTCGTAACTCAGTTTTTACCTGTTTTGAGAAAAACAAAAACAAATGTTTAAAAATTCAGTTTTAGTCGAAACATATCAAGTTTTTAACACATGCACAATCGTAAGTACTTACGTTTGTTGTTATGAATGTTTTTGGAGGAAAAGAGTAAGTTATGAACTATTTTTGCTAGAACTTGAAGATACGTGCTTTCTGTCCTTAACGCCTGATCCGTAATGAAGACTTACGCGGATTTATCGCATAATCAAAACATACCACTTGAACGATCAGATGTAGTCAAAACAACCAGATTCTTTGACAAAAGCGCGGTTGCAAGCATGAACGTCTGTTGTATGATTTTACATCAAAACAATATTAACTAGGCATGATTTTTTGCTACAAAAGGCAAACACGTGGTTTTTGTACTAAACAATTGGTCCAAATTGAGAATTTAGGAGGATTTTACTTTTAGATAATATTGTTATTAATGGAGATTAATAGTCAAAGGAAAACAAAAACATTCCATAGAACACTTAGTTCAAAAATAAAAGTGACACTCTGCAACTACTGGTCGCTTTCTAGCAATTAAAAAAATAAAAATGGAAACAAAATTAAACAGATTTGAAACAGTATACCCTGTCCGGTTTATGACTGTAGTATCCAAACAAAATTAATTATGTTCCTTTCAAAGCAAAGAAGCTGATTATTTTTATGTAGACTTTCGTCTGGAACCGTCTATAATGTCGAGGCCTCATGATGTCTGAAATACTGCTAATAGTGGAGTTCAGAACGATACCTTTGACCGAGGTATCAGACTGGCTTGGCCTGCTACAATTAACTCAGAGAGGCACTGTCCGATTACATTTAGTCATGTGATAACACCATGCAAGTTCTAATCCTTAGACTGCTGAGCATGTTTCTTTGTTGCCTTGGAATCAGAACTGACGAAGTTTCTATGTTCAGTATCCAGTCTCCATGAGGCAGTGCATCATAAAAGTGATGGTAGTCTTTGGGCAGTACTTTCTTCAGCTGCTGAAGATGCTGCCACTTGGTGCTCGTGATGCGCATGGGTGCCTTGTACATCGTGGTGATCATGTTGTCATCAGCTTTGTTCTTTCTCCGTCTTTGTGGTAGGGGTCGCCACTGGTCAGTGTAGTTGATCTTGTAGCTCACAGAACCATCCGGGAAGTATTGCAGACACCGCAGGTCCACAACTTGAGGATGTCCAGCACTGCTGCCTGGGCGAATGCTGCTTAAATAATTCAGCTTGGAGAAGTCTCCGAAGAAGTGTGGTCCACTTGTTTGACTTCATAAGGATGGTCTCTTCTTGCGGCAGTTTTTACATCAATGTACTCGGCTGGCCAAAATATCTGGCGCTCCTTGAGTTTGCCTTCAATTGCAGAGTGTACAGATTCAACCTCCATCCAGGTGTGCCCCTTTTCAATAAATTTCTGAAAGATGGTCTTCTTTCGGCTCACAGCAAAGTGAATGAGGGCATTGGACAGGGTAACATTACGATTCTGATAGCAGCACCCGTCTCTGTAGAGAATCACTGTGCTGACAGAATCATCCACCACTGACTCTAGATGATCCAAAATGCATGATGCAAAGTTGCTGCTCTTCAATTCACCGTTCACCTCATGCCAGAAGTAACACATGACATCACGGTTAGACAGGTTGTAGATTGTAAAGTCGTGACAGCAAAGCTTGGTTTTGTAGTAATTTGCATTTGCAAATACACGTGGAGGCAACAGGACCACCTGAAGGTCCACAGTGAGAACCATGATGTTATCGTTCCCTTCGGCCTCCTATTTATCATTCTTCTTTTTCTGTCTTGACTCTTCTTTTCTCTTTTCATGCTCCCTGAAGTCCTGTTCGGAGACAGTGCCATATTTATGTCCAAGACACATACTGCGCTGATCTTTTTTTGGTTT
>JABMCL010003225.1:42500-47500 GCA_018857735.1 Alviniconcha marisindica
AATTCCACAAGGTAGGTAGGCAGTGTTGCTTAATGTCCTCAGATGTCAGCTGACATATTAGGGACAAGCTGAGACCAATGCCGAAGCATGGTTCAATATACCTTTACGTCCACGGAAACCAGAAGGCTCGTTAGGACGGACAGCCCAGGACGGCCACCTCGACTCTCACACAGCTCCTGAACTATGAAAATTCCACAATGAGCTATGGCCGCTTATGTATACAGGATGTAGCAACTGACACCGACTGGATTTTCCTTCAGTCCAAGTGTGTCAGCCATTTTCTGGTGCAGAGTGAAGTCTTGGTCTATAATCATCCGAGCCTATAAGCTGTTGTGACCTACTTCCATCTGAGAGACCGTCTCGCGTACCACAGTCAAACCCCTGTATGTTTATCTCATAGCTTACCAAGCCTGTATGTTTATCTCATAGCTTACCAAGCCTGTATGTTTATCTCATAGCTTACCAAGCCTGTATGTTTATCTCATAGCTTACCAAGCACGTTCAAGACAAACACAGCTACGGGAAAAAACGAAGTCCGAAAGAGAGACTTCGTGGCAGTGACGGCGACATGATTGGTGGGGAGATAACCCGGGAGGCCGCGCTTGCTGCGTTCATTTATCTCCCTTGATGCAGAGGGAAATGTACAACAGGTTGAAGCGATGGGTCTGATCGTATACTGGTGATCCAAACTCCAAGCACTGGTTCGCGGCATCCTTCTCCAACCACTGCTATAACCGGTAACGACATAGGTCTCCGAAAACTGTCAGCTTACGGACAGTCTTTCGTTGGTGCTCAAATGGCAGTATGTTTGTAACCGACAACTCAAATTGTATCAGGCGTTTCTTTTATAACCGTGCATATTTCTTGCGGCATTACAAATAAAACCAACATCGTTTGAATCGAGACGGAACGCTTTTCTGTTTTTTGTTATTGTTATTGTTGTTGTTGTTGTTGTTTTCAGGCGTTTCTTTTATAACCGTGCATATTTCTTGCGGCATTACAAATAAAACCAACATCGTTTGAATCGAGACGGAACGCTTTTTTTCTTCTTCTTTTTTCTTTCTTTTTTTTAATCCGGGGCAGCTTGCTTGCGCTCGTGCTTCAACGCTATATTGCTACCACGCTACCACAGTCTTATTAGTGCCCCTGCAAACATTCTGGAGAGCGCTGACAGCGTCGGCTGACAGATGCGCGGAGATAAAGAGTGGCGGGTTTTTTCCTTTTCTTTCTCTTCTTTTTCTTTCTCAACGGTTTTATCACCCCTGGGTTACTTCCCCTGAATCAGACATGCGTCAGTTGTGTGTGTGTGTGTGTGTGTGTGTGTGTGTGTGTGTGTGTGTGTGTGTGTGTGTGTGTGTGCGTGTGCGCGCGAGCGCGCGCACGTGCGTGCGTACATGTGCATATGTATGTGTGTGTGTGTGTGTGTGTGTGTATGTGGTGTGTGGTTGTTGTGTGTGTGTGTGTGTGTGTGTGTGTGTGTGTGTGTGTGTGTGTGTGTGTGTGTGTGTGTGTGTGTGTGTGTGTGTGTGTGTGTGTGTGTGGTGTGTGTGTGCGCGTCGTGGCGTGCGTGCATGTGCTGTGTATGTGTGTGTGTGTGTGTGTGTGTATGTGCGTGAGTGCGTACATGTTGTGTGTGTGAGTGCGTACATGTTGTGTGTGTGTGTGTGTGTGTGTGTGTGTGTGTGGTGTGTGTGTGTGTGTGTGTGTGTGTGTGTGTGTGTGTGTGTGTGTGTGTGTGTGTGTGTGTGTGTGTGTGTGTGTGTGTGTGTGTGTGTGTGTGTGTGTGGTGCGTGTGCGTTGTGTGTGCGTGTGTGTGTGTGTGTGTGTGTGTGTGTGTGTGTGTGTGTGTGTGTGTGTGTGTGTGTGTGTGTGTGTGTGTGTGTGTGTGTGTGTGTGTGTGTGTGTGTGGTGTGTGTGTGTGTGTGTGTATGTGTGTGTGTGTGTGCGTGTGTGCGTGTGGTGTGTATGTGTGTGTGTGTGTGCGTGTGTGCGTGTGTGTGTGCGTGTGTGTGGCGTG
Organism: Alviniconcha marisindica; assembly: GCA_018857735.1. Classification (NCBI taxonomy): domain Eukaryota; kingdom Metazoa; phylum Mollusca; class Gastropoda; family Provannidae; genus Alviniconcha; species Alviniconcha marisindica. The sequence continues at coordinate 44,518 of JABMCL010003225.1, forward strand.
TTTAGTGTGTGTGTGTGTGTGTGTGTGTGTGTGTGTGTGTGTGTGTGTGTGTGTGTGTGTGTGTGTGTGTGTGTGTGTGTGTGTGCGTAGTATGTGTGTTCGCGCGTGTGTGTGTCCTTGTACACTTCAGTGTCCTGCGTACACGCGTGTTCACCCGTGTGCATGTGTGTGTGTGTATTTATGTACAACACTTGAAAAAAACGGGAACACAAATTCACAGAACGTCTTCTTTGTACAAACTAGCCGATTAAATATGTACCTGATTATAACCACCACCACCACCACCCTCCCACCCCCGACAGGTGACACCCTCTCTTACCTTGCTGTCTTGCGATAGACAGTGAACGACGAGTACTTCCTGGGACCAACAGCAGTGTTTCCAATTTGACCGAGGGGTTACATCAGTGTAAAACGCTTTCTGATAACTCACCTGGAATTCTAGCATTGCGCAACTTTTACTAACATGTCAGGTTAACAGAACGCAAATCTGACCTCGTTCAGGCTGTTTGAAAATGTTTCGTTTGTGTGTATAAGGAAGAAAGGGAAAGAAGAGAACGGAGATAGCGGGGTGGGGGAGGGGGAGGGGAGGGGGGAGAAGGGGGGGAGAGATAGGGAGAGAAGAGCAGAGGGAGAATGGAGACAGAAAAGGAAAGAGAGAAAGAGAAACAGGGAGAGAAGAGAGAGAGAGAGGGAGAGAAGAGAGAGAGAGAGAGAGAGAGAGAGAGAGAGAGAGAGAGAGAGAGAGAGAGAGAGAGAGAGAGAGAGAGAGAGAGAGAGAGAGAGAGAACGAACGAACGAATGCACACATGCATACATCAAAAGAGTCAGACAGACAGACAGAGACAGAGAGGCAGAGACAGACAGACAGACAGAGACAGAGACGGACAGAGAGAGAGAAAGGGAAGCAGAAGACACAGAAAAGAAAAGAGAAAAGAGAAACAGGGAGAGAAAGATGGGAGCGAGAGAAGAGGAGAGAGAGAGGGGGGAGAGAGAGGGGGGGAGAGAGAGTGAGGGGGGGGGAGCAAAAGACACAGAAAAGGAAAGAGAGAAAGAGAAACTGGGAGAGAAAGATGGGAGAGAGATGGGAGATGAGCGGAATACAAAGGACAGCTATCATTGACATAAAAACAGTGAATACAGGTCCCTGTCAAAGTGGAGACCCCGTCAACGGAACTTTAGGATGGCCCAGATTTCGCAGCGATTGTTCCTGTGTTACGACACATTTAAGCTTATCAGGTAGGCCTAGGGTGGTCACATTTTTATGTTTAAACCTGTGAGTAAATGAGTAAATTAAGCTTGGTATAGTCAGAATGCTCGTTTGTGCGGGTGCCTGTGTGTGTGTGTGTGTGTGTGTGTGTGTGTGTGTGTGTGTGTGTGTGTGTGTGTGTGTGTGTGTGTGTGTGTGTGTGTGTGTGTGTGTGTGTGTGTGTGTGTGTGTGTGTGTGTGTGTGTGTGTGTGTGTGTGTGTGTGTGTGTGTGTGTGTGTGTGTGTGTGTGTACGCGCGCGCGTGCGTGCGTGCGTGTGTCTGTTTGTTTAGAATAATCTCTATGGACAAGATTTTGCGCTTTACAAATACTTTAATTATTGTTAGTAGCACTGAAAGGTCCTCACGTTTTAGACAAGACACAGCATGCGGATTTCAGAGGTAAACACCTTTATCAAGCTATAAAATAAAATAAAAATTAAAAAATTAAACAACAGTTAAACAGTGACAACTGATATGCTAGCATTCACCCAAGCACTAGACACGAAAACAACATAGCTCAAACAAAAGCAGATAAGTGTCTTAGTTCTACATCTCATTTTTCGCTGTTAAATGTTGTTTCATTGTCGTTTTGCAGAATGGGGATTACCCCGAAAATTCGCTTATTGTGTTTTGTCCTAATAAACAGCGTTCTTCTGAACCTTTTGTGTGTTTGGATCTTAATAATGATTGTGTGTGTGTGTGTGTGTGTGTGTGTGTGTGTGTGTGTGTGTGTGTGTGTGTGTGTGTGTGTGTGTGTGTGTGTGTGTGTGTGTGTGTGTGTGTGTGTGATCTTAATAATGATTGGACTGAAAGGTTCAGTAGACCCTAGTCTTCAAAGCAGTTCAGAAGCGAAGGTTTGCGACTTTGAAATCTGTCGAGATGGAGCTTACCCTGATAAACACACTCGATTTATTTGTGATAACCCTATGAAAATTTGAAGAACAACAGTCAAGATAACTTTATTCTCATCCGAAAAAAAACCCAGAAGAAGCAAATTGTGCATGTATTACAACAAACAAGCAAAACAAGTGGGCAGAAATGGATCAGTCAATTCCACTGCTTAAGCTACATATTTGTACCATCGTCTGTCACTGATGCCTTACGGCTCTTTGAGTTACACCGGTCTTCCGCTCCGTTCTCCATTGGCTAGCGTTCTGAGACAAAGCTTCAACGAACAGCAGATAGATAATTTGTTGTATCGCCCAGTGAACCATAACGTTTATATCAGGGCGATTTGACAGACGACAGGACCAGAGGAAGAAAAACGATCAAAGCAACAAATAAAGCAATCACTGCACGCTGTATATACTGACAGGTAAAAATTCCGCAACTGTAACAGGGACCGAAATCTGCCGCAGTGTGCAAAGTGGCATTCATATTTACCCTTGTCTGAAGTGCGCCTGACATGTTTGGAGGCTGCAATGTGTTTGCTTTGAGAATTTGTGGGCCAGTCTGGCTCGTATAGTGCCAAACTAACTGCTACAGTTGATTGACGGAACTCTTTTCTTTACCCGGGGTGGATGCGTCTCATGTTTACGTGCGTGCTTTGGCGCTAGGTTGTTTCTACAGTCATATTAGTACCCGAACCTTTCAGAGGGCGCTGACCGCGTCGCTGGACAGCTGCGCGGAGATAAAGAGTGAGCCTTCAATGGCGTAACTAAATCTGACAGAGTTTGGAGGAAGGTGCCGGACAGTGATCCTCGGAGTGTGGTGTTGATCATGTCGTGTGGCCAACG
>JABMCL010003225.1:55000-65000 GCA_018857735.1 Alviniconcha marisindica
AGGAAGGGACAGGGCAGGGCAGGAAGGGACAGGGCAAGGCAGGGCAGGGCAGGGCAGGAAGGGACAGGGCAAGGCAGGGAAGGGCAGGGCAGGAAGGGACAGGGCAGGGCAGTGTAGGACAGGGCATGGCAGGGCAGGGCAGGGGGGTAGCGGGGGGCGAAAAGAAGCGGGGCTCATGAAGAGACGGGAAGGACTTCTCGCTACGGGGCCAAGGGAAAGTATCTGTGCCTTTGGACGGTTGAAAACAAAAAGTAAAAGTAATTAGCCGGGATGGCTGTTTGCTTGGCTGATTAGTTTGTCGGATGGCTGGTTACAAATTGCGTGTCTGTGTGAGGGTAATATGTTCATGCCTTCATTTTTATTTATGTTACCCCCGAGCCAAGTGTTTGACCTGCGTCTGTTAGCTAAACATCTGACTGCTTATTTTGTGACTGTTATCAGACATACAAATGAAAGTACTATAAATTTACAGTGGTGAAGAATTAAATCACTTACTCGCTTGGGCCACAACAACAAAACCTAAAAATAAAAAAATTACAACAATGAAATCCGTAAAATGCATAATAAATTAGTTGTCTTACCTGTAAAATCCATAGAATTCAAATTCATAATAACCATACAAACAAATGCAAATGTTTCACGTAGAAACTTAAAATAATATGTTTTGTTTGAATTGGCAACGTACGTGTATTTAGGAAACTAAAATTCCGAAGACAGCCGTTTATTGTGCATCCCTTATGTCAACACTAAATGCGCTGATGCATTAACAGTTTGGACCGTATTGTTGTTGTTGTTGTTTTGTTGTTGTAACAATAAACCACAAAGAGCATTTATTAAATAAGTATTTATTTACGAATGACTTTTTAACCTGAATTTTTATGCCTGTGTTCTTGTAATTTAATCATGTTTTATGGTTAGTGTGGATGTGTAATGAGTGTACGTGGCTCACAAAACATTCCTAGTGCAACTGTATTAACAACAATAACAATCACAACAAGAGCAATTATTATTATTATTATAGTCATTGTGTGCATGTGTGTGTTCGCGCGCGCGCGCGCGCGTTTGTGTGTGTATTTCCATATGATAACTTATGTAAGTTATTTTGGTAGGTGCTCTACATGTGTATAGAATATTGTATTTAGGTTAATATGTATCATGTAAGTGCTCAGGGCGTTGGTGAGTGCATGATAAATGTACATTATTATTATTGATAATAATAATCATAACAGCGACAACTATAATAAATGCTTTTCTAAGTGCAAGCTTCAATGTGTTGAAACAAGATAGTGGATCCAACAGTCTTTGTGCGCTAATAATTCTGTTACACATCTCAGATTTTAACAATGCATGGCTGATTCCAGCTAAAGGTGGAGACGGTTGCTATGGTGATTTTCTTCCTTTCTGGGTAGCTATTAAGACTGGTTTTGCATAGCTAGACCATAAGACTGGTTTGGGGCAGCTAGACCGTAAGATTGGTTTTGGTTAGCTAGACCATAAGACTGGTTTTGGGTAGCTAGACCATAAGATTGGTTTTGGTAGCTAGGACAACTGCCTGATACTTTGATCGGTTTTTTTTCTTCTCTTTTTTTCTTCTTCTTTTTTTATTTTTATTTTTTTGTTCTTGGTATCGTCTTTGCTTGCATGGTTCCTGTTGACTTTTTCTTTGGTCGTGGTTCTGGGTTCCTTGCTTGCTTGCTTCCATCCTTGTTGCTAGATTGGCTGCAAGTCACTTACAACAGACGCGTTTGTTTCTCGATTTTGTATTCACAAACTTAGAGACGACTTATCAGATAGCTTACTTGATCCTTTTGACGTAAGTCGTTCATCGATGCTTCCACTAATATCCATCAAGTCCAACAAAATAAGACCTCATAGCAAATGTAAGAAAGCGTTCATACACACACACACACACACACACACACACACACACACACACAAACACAACACAACACAACACACACACACACACACACACACACACACACACACACACACACACACACACAACACAACACAACACAACACACACACACACACACACACACACACACACACACACACACACACACACACACACACACACACACACACACAGATTACTTACCAACGAGAAGCAGCATAACTTCACATGTCTGTTGATGCATCTTTCCCATTCCTCCGTTGTTTGTCTGCTGAGGAAATGTAACGGTAGTTTAACACACAGCACTAATAATATTATAGTCTAAACCGATATTTTATTATGTACCCGTCTTCTCGTCTTTTTTCTACCTTCGTCTCGTCTTCCTCATCGTTGACGGCAAGGACAGTCCGGTCTACTTCATTGTTGACGGCAAGGACAGTCCGGTCTGCCTCATCGTTGACGGCAAGGACAGTCCGGTCTTCTTCATCGTTGACGGCAAGGACAGTCCGGTCTGTTTGGCGAATCGAGCTGCACTGTCCTGCCGAGGGCCTCATACTAACTTACCCAGAGGACTATAAACAATCAATTTAACAATAGAAGTTATAATAATAAGGGCCTCCCGTATGGGGTCGTCTATTGGCTAATAATCTTCCTCAGCATGTATTCTCTTACAGGGTCCAGCTGTCTGGAACCAGCTCCGTGTTTCTGTCCCTCATTCTGCCTCTCTCAGTTGTTTTCGATCTTTGTTGAAAGCCTTTCTCTTTTCGAACACCTTTTTCTTCAGTCCCATTGCCCTGATATACGACTCTGTGTGAGTGTTGTTTGTGTGTGTGTGTGTGTGTGGTGTGTGTGTGTGTGTGTGTGTGTGTGTGTGTGTGTGTGTGTGTGTGTGTGTGTGTGTGTGTGTGTGTGTGTGTGTGTGTGTGTGTGTGTGTGTGTGTGTTGTAGGTATTGAAGCTTGAAAATATGTACATTTAAAGAATACGGTGTGTGTGTGTGTGTGTGTGTGTGTGTGTGTGTGTGTGTGTGTGTGTGTGTGTGTGTGTGTGTGTGTGTGTGTGTGTGTGTGTGTGTGTGTTCTATGTGTTGAATCTTGACAAACATGTACATTTAAAGAATATGTATGCGCTTTTAGGCCTGTGCGGGTTATGCGCCCCAAGTACCCATTATTATTATTATTATTCTCCTCCTCCTCTTCTTCTTCTTCTTCTTCTTCTTCTTCTTCTTCTTCTTCTTCTTCTTCTTTTGTTGCTGTTGATGCTTTTTAATTGTTTCTTTTTTGTGGCCACGTGTTTGTTCAATCTGTTGTGGCGAGAGTCCCAGCAGGACGACCTCATCTCAGACGCTGTCTGGTGTTTTGTGTAATTCTGTGGAATATACATGGTGTCCAGAAACAGGCTTTTTCGAATGGGAAATTCGGGTCTCTGCCCCACTCAAAAAAGAAAGCCGACTGCAGCATAGTCTTGCTATCTATAGCTTTAAGAAACCCCTAATGCTGGCAACATTTCCACATCATTCTGCCACGACAATTTTGTTGTTGCTGTTTTTTGTTTTGTTTTGTTTTTGTTGTTTTGTTTGTTTGCTTTTGTTTGTTTGTGTGTTTGTTGTTGTCTTAATTAATAAATTATGCTGCACTAGACGCTTTACACGGAATAAACATAACAAACGCAACTTTTAAAACAAAACAAAATGTGTCCTGAGGTGACCAGGGTGCTTGACAGCACGTTAAATCCAGTTACTCACTAACTCGTGAAAATGTATAGGCATTATGAAGTCGGTTAATTTTATCACAACCAGTGGAACCAGATGGCTTAATTGTTTCAAATATCTACAAATCTAGGCAAAACTAAAGCTGGAGAGGAAAAATCAAACTTTGAAGCAATACCTCAAATACCTTCAAGCAACGGTTGTCCTTAGTTGGCTGGCGCAGTCGTGAAAGTCTTACGCTGCTCGATCGGTTTAAATACACTATATGTTTTACTTTGTTTTGCCGTTGCTATACGTATCTTGGCTACGATCATCCAATAGCATTTGCGGAACAACGTTATCTTGGAATCAGTCACAACAGTTGTAAAATGCCTGTGTGACTTAAACATTGCGCAAGAGTGCACGTATCGCACATCCGGGGTATATATCATCCCACACCCCACCCCACTGACGGCTGTGGGGGAACTGGGGGGAGTGGTGGCGCAAATGAGAACGGGGCTGTGTTGGGGAGGTTCATACATCGGTGGGTTACACACACACGCACACACACACACACACACACACACACACACACACACACGCACACGCACGCACGCACGCACGCACGCACATGCCCAAAGACGTACATTTGCACATGCGTCTACACACACGCACAACTACACTCAGACACGAACACGCATGTACCGCCCCCAACCCTATCCCCACCCCGCCGCTCACACACACACACACACACACACACACACACACACACACACACACACACACACACACACACACACACACACACACCACACACACACACACACACACACACACACACACACACACACACACACACACACACACACACAGAGTCCATGCATGCGCATGTGCAGTATTGTCAACCTGCTGGTATTACACAACAGTTAAGATTACTACTTTCCCAGCATGCACCATAACACCGAGCAAGGTGTCATCTTCAGATAATGTATTACTCCACCACACGTTTGCACAATAAAAAGATGCATCGTACACTGTTCCGTCAGACCACAAAATTTACAACAGCAATAAATAAATAAATAAATAAATAAACTGTTCAACTCTTTTGCATGCTTTGATTCTCTGCATGAGACAACTGTCAACCTTTCCACACTGGCTATGAAAACACTCTCTCTCTCTCTCTCTCTCTCTCTCTCTCTCTCTCTCTCTCTCTCTCTCTCTCTCTCTCTCTCTCTCTCTCTCACACACACACACACACACACACACACACACACACACACACACACACACACACACACACACACACACACACACACACAAGCTGTAGGCCAAAACATGCTTTGTCCAACTGTTAAAAGAGATATATTAAACTAAGTGCACGTGATAACCCGCCACACCTTATGCGTTTGTTAGTTTGTTGCTTGTCGTGGTTGTTGTTGTTTTGATATTGTTTTTTTTTTTTTTTATTGTTTTGTTTTTATCCAATCCCACTTAAAACCAAAGTCGGTTTTTGATTGTTTTGCTTTCCTTATTACTGACGCAACATCCACGTGACATTTTAAAATAAAACATTTCATTTCAGTGTTTTTACTTTGATAACTACTTCCCGTAAATGCACATATTCTCGTTTGAATCCAACAATACAAACGCAAGACTCATGGCTTCCGCGCCTTCTCTTGCTTTCGACCCCACATTTGGAATTCACTCCAACAAGACCTTAGACACTGCTTAACCCTGTCATCTTTTAAAACCAAACTGAAAACCTTCCTCTTCTCACAGTATTTCCATCCTAACTAATATCAGTACCCAGTTTCTGCTACAGTCAGTGTGTGTGTGTGTGTGTGTGTGTGTGTGTGTGTGTGTGTGTGTGTGTGTGTGTGTGTGTGTGTGTGTGTGTGTGTGTGTGTGTGTGTGTGTGTGTGTGTAGTGCGTTTTTGTTTTGTTTTTTTGTTTGTTTTTGTTTTGTTTTTTAATAATACTTTATGTAAATTGTTTTGGTAGAACTATGCTCTGCATGTGTATAGAATGTCATATTTAGGTTAATATGTATCATGTGAGCGCTCAGGGCGTTGATGAGAGCGTGATAAATGCCCATAATTATTATTATTATTATTTACCTCTTTATTTTTTGGGGTATATTTTATAATTTTTTAGCGCTATTGGTTCTGTAGATATCTTGTCGACAATATTATTTCTGTAGTGTGTGCTTTCGGGCTCACGCTAGGTGTGAGTGCTTTGCAAATACTCTTTTACGTTGCGTTACTTAGATATTCTACGAGTTACTAATCCATTTCTTTTTGGCACTTGCATCAGTCCCAGCTTACTGAGACCCCAGCTGGCTGTGCCTTCATCCAAAGGCATGCTTTTACGATTACGTTTCACAATCTTTGCTTCCTCGGTGCAGAATCGCTTTTAAAACAGGTGCAGTTGTTAGATGGGGCTTACTTGCTGTGTTATGGTACAACTCCTGTTCATTCTCTCAACGCTACCGGCTGCCTCGCTGGTGAGATAGTTACGAATCACCATGCTTTTGCCATGTTTTGCTTCGCTAATTTTTGTTTCAGCTGTTAGCTCTGTAATCGGGTGTGTCGTATGTGCAGTGATAGCCTACTTGGGGCCGGGGAAAGGGCGGGGGCGGGCAGAGACGGGGACAATGACAGAGAGAGAAACAGAGAGAGACACAGACACACGTAGTCAGACAGAGACAGATAAATACAGAGAGAAACAGAGCGACAGCGACAGAGACAGGGCAGGCACACCGACACAGAGAGACAGGAACAGAGACAGAGAAACAGAGAGAGCGACAGTGACTGACAGAGACAGACACACAGTCACACAGAGACGGACAGGGACACACAGACACAGACAGACAAAAATAACATACAATCAAACAGATATCCATGTTCAAATGATTTGGTCTTTAGCAGCACTTTCAACAGTTTCGAAGAAACACGTAAGCATTACTGATTTGAGAGAGACTTAAAGACAGAAACACAGAGAGGGGGAGAGAGAGAGACAGAGAGATACAGAGACAGACAACAGACACAGACAGACAGGTAGATTGAGAAACAGAAAGACTGGCAAGCAGACAGACAGAGGGGGATAGACTGACTGGCTGAATGACTTACAGACACACAGACAGACAGAGACAAAGGGAGTTCCGAATATGTCCCTGAATTCTTGTCCTTTTTTTCTTTTCTTTTTTTTTCCTTTTCTTTTCTTTTCCTTTCCTTTCCTTTTTAAATCCTCGGTGGTTTTTCTCTCGAAACTAGGATCGAGAAAGCTTACACGGACACCTGAGTCGCCAAACAGAAAAGGAATGTTGGGAACGGATGTTCAATCAGCCTTTTGACTCAGAAGTCCAATGGAAGAGTACAAATATGTTCATGCCATAGATAAGGGCTTAGAAATATTTGTTTTAACATTTGTGTCCGATTAAATAATGGAAGTCTTCCCTGATATGAGAATGTGGAACTCTCTCTCTCTCTCTCTCTCTCTCTCTCTCTCTCTCTCTCTCTCTCTCTCTCTGTCTCTCTGTCTGTCTGCTCTCTCTTCTCGTCTCTCTCTCTTCTCTCTCTTCTCTCTCTCTCTCTTCTCTCTCTCTCTCTCTCTGTCTGTCTGTCTGTCTGTCTGTCTGTTTCTGTCTTGTCTTCTCTCTCTCTCTCTCTCTCTCTCTCTCTCTCTCTCTCTCTCTCTCTCTCTCTCTCTCTCTCTCTTCTCTCTCTCTCTCTCTGTCTCTGTTCTCTGTCTGTCTGTCTGTCTGTTTTTCTCTCTCTCTCTCTCTCTCTCTCTCTCTCTCTCTCTCTCTCTCTCTCTCTCTCTCTCTCTCTCTTCGTCTTGAAGTTTATTATCTTCCACTGAAAACAGTTTCTGAAAAATGTGTTCTTTACTTCGTAGATGATTTATTCCTAACGCTATAGTATTTCATATAATAGCCTATAACATTTCACAACAACTTTTCGATTGTCAGAAAACAACAATATTAATTACTCATTCTGTCAACGTGAGTTCGGTTGTCCAAATGACCTCCACGATGGCAGTTAAAAGTCGTCTTGCAAACGAACGGACACTTCGTGTCAAAACTGTAGAGGCAGTATCCCAGTAAATCATTCAACTTTCGCCATTCAAGGGCTATGCAGGTGCAAGCCTAGTGACTGAAATGTAGGATCGGCGTTTTGACAAATATCGGAGAAGAAAACGGTCTGAGAATCATCGTTCAAAATGATATAGTCCGTTATGGTCCACGTGTTACTTCATTTTGCTCTTTCATTTCGAAACCTTTTCATTGGGTGGTAATTCTTCGTTCCTTTTCGCAATAAATCGATTCTCGGCATGGGGAAAACTTTGGTCTTTCAACAGAAATGATTAAATCATGCAGGTATATTAATTAGATTTTCATAAACAGTACGTGAAAACATCGCAAACTCACCACTTTGAAAAGCTTTACCACTGAGACGGCAGTTTTGTTGTTGTTGTTTTTTTGGTTTTTTGTTGTTCTTTTCTTGTTGTTGCTTTGTTTTTACATTGAGGATAAACGTTTTTTACAACCGGCCCGGTAAAGGGGGAAAAACTTGGGCAAAATGGACTTCATCCACTTTCCTGTTGACCAAGTGGACCACAAGGTGTGATTAATTATTTTCAACAATCATAGTGGTAGGGTTGCTAATATTCAATTTTAGAGACAGAGAAGACAGACAGACACAGAGAGATAATAAAAGCAGCAATATAAAACAAGATAACAAAATAATATTTTATTAATATCTCTGAACGGACAATACAGCCGAGTGCTGCCGGGTGTCTACAACTTACAGCATATAATTATCACGAAAATGTGATCCGAAAGCCATGCAAAACGTGCAGCACCCACACCACCAAATCAGCCGCTCCCAAGAAATATTCATGAGGTGAGGTCACCAAAGTAACCAACGAAGAGCGAACTGGGCGTTGTCTGGGAGTGTATAGGCTACAGTGGATACTACAAAATCTCTACACTCTGTCGCTAGTTTTGTACACCCCAGCCTCGCTTTCGATCCCGTGACCTGCCGTAACATGGATAATCAAGACTGATTGACTGCAAACCACGTTGTCGAAAGGGGGATAAATCGAAGGAAAATTACGAAAACTGTGGCTGGGAGTAGTTCTTTCAAGTCCAAACTGGCTGGTATTTACATTTGCAGTATGCATCTAGTTCTGTAACGTATTCTTGGTACTGCCGCAACTTACAAATCGTTCATAGCAATAGCAGAACCAAAACCCCGAGAGGGTAAACATCACTTGATACATGTCTTATATCTTAAAGCAATTAGTTTCTCCCCTGGGGCCTCTAAACAAATCCAGGAACAAGGAAAAGAGAGCCAATGGGCTTATTTGGGTCAAAATCGGCGGGAAGTCTTATCTGTTTAAGGGATCTGTTCTCTTGCTATTAAATGTGTCAATTCTCGGATGTTTATCTGCCACAGGTAGCCTAGGCGACACGCGAGGTTATCAAGTCGGTAAAGGGCTTGCATTCAACTTTCGCGAACGAAAAATAAAAGCCAGAAAAGAAAAGAAAAAACTGTCACCGTTAGCTCAAGAGTGACATTTTTCTTTTCTTTTCTTTTCTTTTTCTGTGAAAATAATGATAAGGTTTTCGGTCAAATACCCACGTGCGCGCGCACGCGCACGCACACACACACACACACACACACACACACACACACACACACACACACACAACAACAACAACAAAAACAAAACAAAAAAACACGCACGCACGCACGCACACACACACACACACACACACACACACACACACACACACACACACACACACACACACACACACACACACACACAAAATATTTGTAGCTGTTGTTAAGCAACACTGCCGTTTACGCAGCTGAAGAGAACTACTCTGTTCTAATCTAAACGAACATTTCTCAGCACCCTGCCTGTCGACACATTCAACAGCCCGAGGCAGTAACTACACGATTACTATTATTTTGTTAGCACACTATACGATGGTACCGTCAAAAACAGAACTGTATTTTTAAACTGTTATTTTATTACCACACTATACCACGGTACCGTCAAAAACAGAACTGTATTTTTAAACTGTTATTTTATTACCACACTATACCTCGGTACCGTCAAAAACAGACACTGTATTTTTAAACTGTTATTTTATTAGCACACTATACCACGGTACCGTCAAAAACAGACACTGTATTTTTAAACAACCGAAAAGGCTACATACATAATTATATGTTTCCGTGAGTTTGGAAAGTGTTCTCTCTCTCTCTCTCTCTCTCTCTCTCTCTCTCTCTCTCTCTCTCTCTCTCTCTCTCTCTCTCTCTCTCTCTCGCCTAGTTCCAGTGAAATTTGGTCTGTTGCTCTGATGGCATCTTTCAGTAATTATTGCCCAGTGCTTATCGC
>JABMCL010003225.1:70000-72500 GCA_018857735.1 Alviniconcha marisindica
AATCGAATCTCATCAAAATTAATTAACAAAAGCTATTACTGTCACTAACCAAAAGAGCCAGTCACTCGCACGATCTATGTAATCGATCAATAATTGTTTTCAAACTGACAAATAAAAGATCTCGTGCAACGACTTTCACGGAAGCTAGTCCCCATCTCAAAAAGCACACACGTTTACGTGTTAGTTAAACGCGAGGTCCACTTAATTACATTTTAGAACAAAATATTTAGCATTTGTAATCAAACAACGGGGATGACAATAACAACTGAAGGAATGAGGAGCAGGAGGAGGAGGAAGAAGAAGAAGAAGAAGAAGAAGAAGAAGAAGAAGAAGAAGAAGAAGAAGAAGAACAAACAACAACAACAACAACAACAACAACAACAACAACAGAAGAAGAAGAACAACAACAACAACAGAAGCAGCAGCAGCAGCAGAAACATGAAAGATGATGGGGTTATAAACCCAGCCAACCATGCTGAGAAGAAGAAGAAGAACAAATACAACAGCAAGAAAATGTAAACTATACTGAGGTAACTATATTAACGTCCACAGAAACCATGAGGCTTATTAGGGACGGGGAGAAGGGGGAAGGGGGTATGCAAGTGGGGCGAGAGGGAGATTATAATTATACCTATCGCTACACTGTCACCACCAGAATGATTCCTGCATTAAGATGGGCAGCGATGAGAGCCATTTTAATGATTCAGTAGGAAGTGATGGACAAAGTCACAAGACAGTGTCCACAAACCACAACCTTTCTGAAGAGAAAGGAGAGCCGAAACGGTATCGAACCGAGGTCCTTCCGCTCACCAGCCTAACGCCTTACCGCTAGGCCAAACCGGCTCACTACGATGAATGAGTAAGCAAGCGAGTGGATATTAACGTCATGTTAACCGCACAGGGTCATCTCAGCACAATGGTGACGACGACAGTGACGATGCTAATGATGATGACAGTAATTATTGTCGTTATTATCCTTGAATGGTATCATAAGGAGACTGTTCTGCATCTTCTTATACATAAATCTGAAACAGGTATGACTGAGAGCGTTTTGAAACAAGATCCAACCAATGTCAGTATAGATATAAACAAATAGACGAAAGTCCTACTATAGCTTCTTTTGAACCTTTTATGTGTTTGGTTCTTGTTATACAGATTAACCTTGCATTACCTATAGTATACAAACAGCGCAGACACCATACCCTAATTACGTTTGAGCTTTCCACGGTTTACACGACAGAAAGACTAACGATCAGTGCCATGTGTGAACACAGACAGTTAATAATAATAAATAATACATACATAATTTTGTATAGCGCTATTCCCCCCCGAGCGAGCTCAAGGCGCTTATTTACATACGAGTACGTAATTTTATACCATTTACATTTACGGACATACACACGCAATGCTGACAGACTCAAGTACTTACAGCATGTAAACAACTCCTCAGCCTCTGGGTGACTGTATAGCCAATGTCCTCGCTGCGACAGAGCCCACTGAATGGTCCAAGCCCAAAGTGTGTGACGCACGTGGGAAGATGACCGTGTGTTCCTCCCTCCCCTCGAAGCAGTCTGATACCTGCCCCACCTCTGTGTCAGTCTGTGACCACCCCGATAAGGGAACGTAAAATCTCTCATCTCTCGTGACAGGGCAGTAACGAGACACTCAGTCGTTTTCAGTGCAGCTAAACGGGTGGAGTAAGATCGTTATTTTTACCGTCACGTCTGTGTTCTCATGTTTGCGAGGAAATGTGTGTGTGTGTGTATGTGTGTGTGTGTGTGTGTGTGTGTGTGTGTGTGTGTGTGTGTGTGTGTGTGTGTGTGTGTGTGTGTGTGTGTGTGTGTGTGTGTGTGTGTGTGTGTGTGTGTGTGTGTGTGTGTGTGTGTGCGTGTGTGAGTGTAGGCGTATGTGTTTGCATGGGTGTGAGTGTGTTTTAGTGTGTGTGTGGACACTTATGTGTTGGTGATCAGCTACCGAAACACTCATGATTGATTTCACATGTAAAAAGCAACATTAAACAAAGCAGGGCTGACGTGTGTGTGTGTGTGTGTTGTGTGTGTGTGTGTGTGTGTGTGTGTGTGTGTGTGTGTGTGTGTGTGTGTGTGTGTGTTATCGAGCGGGATGTGGGGATGAGCTGTGTGAATAATATGTCTGTGTGTTTGTTTGCATGACTGCATGCTCGTATGTGTCTGTGCGCGAACGCTCGGGAGTTTGAATGTTCGAGACAATCTCACTTTCAACAGCAAGAGAAGTTTTGTCCCTTTCTGTCCTTCTTCCCTTACATTCTGCTATTCTTCTTTTTTTTAAATTCCAAACCCTCCATGTTTCTTTAGTTTGATTTGTAATTCTGCAGAATATGATGGTATACACAAACACTGCCTGCCTGTGTTCGTTACAGCTGTGGGAGAGAGACCAATTTGATTACGCTTTGTACCTGTAGTTGTGGTCCACAGTTCTTGGATTTAAACTTCCATCAGAGCGTGGGCTTGGAGATGGGGGA
>JABMCL010003225.1:77500-80000 GCA_018857735.1 Alviniconcha marisindica
AGAAGAATGAAGAGAAGAAGAATGAAGAATGAATGAATAAGAAGAAGAGAAGAAGAAGAAGAAGAAAAAGAGAGAGAGTCCTACCAGATTACTTTTCGTTTT
Source organism: Alviniconcha marisindica (assembly GCA_018857735.1). Lineage (NCBI taxonomy): Eukaryota > Metazoa > Mollusca > Gastropoda > Provannidae > Alviniconcha > Alviniconcha marisindica. The sequence continues at coordinate 77,603 of JABMCL010003225.1, forward strand.
ATCACATCTTAAAATGTTTTGAACCTGATGAATGCGTGCATCTCTTGCTTTGTGTAAGCGCTCCGAGCTCTTATGAGATATATGGCACCCTAACTAACCTACTCTAGTAGTAGCAACAGCAGAGTAGCAGTAGGCAGTAGCCGTAGTAGTAATAGGTTAGTAGTAGCAACAGCAGAGTAGCAGTAGGCAGTAGCCGTAGTAGTAATAGGTTAGTAGTAGCAACAGCAGAGTAGCAGTAGGCAGTAGCCGTAGTAGTAATAGGTTAGATAATTTATTTACCTGAGGTAGCTTTTCTTTCTTCTTCTTCTTTGTTTTTGTTTTTGTTGTTGTTGTTGTTGAGATGGTGTGGTGAAGTGGTAAAATCATTTGTGAGCTAGTCTTAGTGAAATAGTAGGTACTTAACGGTTGTTTCTCGCCCTGATATAACCGTACTGGTTGAAAGGGTGCAAAACCAGATTACTTACTTCCTTACGGGTGGTGGAAATTACAAAATTCAATGTCTGTCAACATCTGTAAGCAATGAACATACTACTAAGCCAAAAAAAAGTTGATATAATATTGAAGCAAAAAAAAAATATATATATATATATTTTGCATTTGGCCTTAAATGTTGACGGAAACCCCATCCATATTAAAGTAAACATAACGTCCACAGAAACCATAAGGCTTATTAGGGACGAGGAGAAGGGGGGAAGGGGGTATGGAGGTGGGGAGGGGGGGTGGGGAGAGAGATTATATACCTATCGCTACACTGTCACCACCAGAATGACTTATGCATTAAGGTGGGCAGCGATAAGAGCCATTTTAATGTTTCGTAATTGTGAGGGACAAAGTCACAAGACAGTGTCCACAGACCACAGCTTTTGAAGAGAAGGGAGAGCCGAAGCGGATTCGAACCGAGGTCCCTCCGCTTACCAGCCTAACGCCTTACCGCTAGGCCAAACCGGCTCACAAGCCACATCACAGCTCGCCTTCCGTCCCTTTAAGCTGAGGCAGCTCAGTGTCTGCTTTGTGGGAGGCTTTGTCTGTCTCTTACTCAAGCTCCGGAACAATCATAGCCTATCTATGGGTCACAACCCGCGTCATCTAAATGGGGTAATCACCATCAGACCTCTGTAAAATGTATAGGTCTGACACGACCCATGTCATGTAAATGGGGTAATCACTGTCAGATTTCTGTAAAATGCACGGGTCTTACTCGACCCATTTCATCTAAATGGGGTAATCACTGTCAGACCTCTGTAAAATGTATAGGTCTGACACGACCCATGTCATCTAAAATGGGGTAATCACTGTCAGACCTCTGTAAAATGTGTGAGTCTTACACGACCCATGTCATCTAAATGGGGTAATCACTGTCAGACCTCTGTAAAATGTACGGGTCTTACTCGACCCATTTCATCTAAATGGGGCTAACTACCGTCAGACCTCTGTAAAATGTACGGGTCTTACTCGACCAATTTCATCTAAATGGGCTAACTACCGTCAGACCTCTGTAAAATGTATGGGTCTTACTCGACCCATGTCATCTGAATGGGGTAATCACTCTGAGACCTCTGTGAAACTTATGGGTCATGTAGAACCCATGTCATTGGAATACAAATATACTCCTGTTAGGTCTCAATATAAAGTATGTGTCCTACCCGACCCACGTTCTCGGCATGCGTATACTCATTGCCATGTCTCGATATAAAGTATGGGTCCTACTCGACCCAAGTTATCGACAAAGCGATACTCACTGTCAAGTCTCAATATAAATCACAGGTCCTACCCGACCCACGTTATCGGCAGAGCGCTACCCACTGTAAAGTCTCAATATAAAGTATGGGTCCTACCCGATCCACGTTATCGACATAGGGATACTACCTGTGAAGCCTCGATATAAATTATGGGTCCTATACCACCCACGTTATTGCGACTGTGAAATCCAAAGCGAGATATGGGGAAGGTTAAGTATAATCAACTTCTTCTTCTTCTTCTTTTTTTCTTTTTCTCCACAAGTGTACCAGAAAGGCCTACTCAATGCAAATACGAGCTTGAATAATGTGCTGATCCTCTCAGAAACTCTCGGCCATTAAAAAGGGGTTGTTTTCATCATTAAGTACTCATACGTTGCTATCAATAAAAGAAGCAGCCCTTCCTACAAAAAAAGAAAAGAAAGAAAGAAAAAAAAGAGAAAAAAAAGAGCGGCGGTGGGAACACTACAAAATACTATTCCAGTCTGTAACATCCACAACAAAACAACAATGCATAATTTGTCTCTATCGTGTCACATTGAAACTTAAGCATTTAAAACTATGACAGGCCCAGGTAAACTTTAGGGATTTTGTAGGCCTATTTGTAAAGATCAGGTTTCAGGAATACAAGAGTGCGTCCTGTGACAACAGATTGTTCATGA
>JABMCL010003225.1:85000-117500 GCA_018857735.1 Alviniconcha marisindica
TTCGGGTCGTCTTACCTAGGCCGGTAAGGCTACAGAAGCCGCAAGAGGAGCGCTACCCATTCCTATCCAGCGTATTCAGTAGCCTGCTTTCGAATGTCCGAACAATGATAACATCACATGCGTGCAAATATTGATGTATGCGGATTGCACACAGGGCCGTACGAACACCGTAAGATAGTCTGCACGGTGATGATGCAGAGCTTAACGTCCTCGGATGTCGGGCTGACATATTAGGGACAAACTGTGACCAGTGCCTAAGCATGGTTCAATGTTGCTTTACGTCCAAAGAAGCCATAAGGCTCTTGAGGACGGAAAGCCCAGGACGGCCACCTCGACTTTCACACAGCTCCTGAACTCGTAGTCTGCACTCAAAACCATGGCAGTATATAGACATAGGTCCATGCTCAAAGCTGGCGGAAAAACAACAACCTCTTGCGGTACAGGGGCATTGAACCCGCATCGATATTGCGCTCTTCGGTAAGCGCTCTACCGGCTGAGCTATCGCGTCGCCGTTGAGCGCGTATAAGGCCCCATGTCGACGTTTCGATAAGAGCAGTTGAAACAGCAATTCTGTAGTACACTAGTTGTGAGCCGGTTTGGCCTAGCGGTAAGGCGTTAGGCTGATAAGCAGAGGGACCTCGGTTCGAATCCGCTTCGGTTCTCCTTTCTCTTCAGAAGTTGTGGTCTGTGGACACTGTCTTGTGACTTTGTCCCTCACAATTAATGAAAACATTAAAATGGCTCTCATCGCTGCCCATCTTAATGCAGGAGTCATTCTGGTGGTGACAGTGTAGCGATAGTATATAATCTCCCTCTTCCCCACCTCCATATCCTCCCCCCCCCCCCTCCCCGTCCCTAATAAGCCTTATGGTTTCTGTGGACGTTAAGCACCATGTTTACTTACACTAGTTGCTGCGCAATGGCGAGGTCCCCACTGACTTAACATAGTTGTTCTGGCGGTGGTCCACGGCCTCCTCGGTCTTTCCGGGTCGGATTGGGCGGACGAGTCACTCACTCTTTGTCCCTCCACCACACCTCCACTCCACGTCCCTAATAAGCCACCTCGCTTCTGTGGACGTAAAGCAACATGTTTACTAACTTCGACAAGAAGTCAGCCGGTTTGGCTTAGTGGTAAGGCGTTAGATTGGTAAGCAGAGAGACCTCGGTCTCTTCAAAAGTTGTGGTCTGTGAACACTGTGTGAAAGTCGAGGTGGCCGTCCTGGGCTCCCCGTCCTAATGAGCCTTACGGTTTCTGTGGACGTAAAGCAACACTGAACCATGCACACGCATTGGTCAAAGTTTGTCCCTAATGTGTCAACCCGACATCCGAGGACATTAAGCTCCACACCATCATCATCATATTATTTAACTTCAGTTCAAGAGCTGTGTGAAAGTCGAGGTGGCCGTCCTGGGTTTCCCGTCCTAATGAGCCTTACGGTTTCTGTGGACGTAAAGCAACATTAAACCATGCACACGCATTGGTCACAGTTTTTTCCCTAATATGTCAACCCGATATCCGAGGACATGAAGCTCTACATCAACATCATCATATTTGATTTTTAAAGTTCACTCAACCATGATCGAATATATCAGGGCGATGTAGCCATCATCAGACCTCTTACAGTTTGTCCCTAAAAAGATTTAAGAATGAAGATACATGTGAAACACCAACAGGATAATGTCTGCTGATCAACATGTGTTCTGTGCCTGAATTCTAAACACGACCTTCGGACCCTGATCAGTCTTTGACCCGATAACATGATAGCCTATATGTTTGTTGGCAGCCCACAATTGTGGGCCGCACATGGTAGGCCCACTTTAAGATTACCTTCTCAAAGGGACATTACAGAGCAAAAAGACTGACTAGGCTATATATCTGTTTGTTTGCTAAGGAGTGTGTATGTGTGTGTGTGGGGGGAGAGGGTGGCGGAGATTATGTGTGTGAGTGTTCATGTGTGTGTGTGTGTGTGTGTGTGTGTGTGTGTGTGTGTGTGTGTGTGTGTGTGTGTTGTGTGTGTGTGTGTGTGTGTGTGATTTGTGTGTGTGTGTAGTTGTGTGTGTGTGTGTGTGTGTGTGTGTGTGTGTGTGTGTGTGTGTGTGTGTGTGTGTGTGTGTGTGTGTGTGTGTGTGTGTGTGTGTGAGTGTGTGTGTGTGTGTGTGTGTGTGTGTGTGAATGTATGTGAGTGCGTTCATCCATAGCTTCATAAATATGGCTTGTCGATAGTGTTATATTACACACAGAGGTGGTATCAACCGAGTTTGTTATTATCATCAACGTGTCCGGACCTTCCCCTCTCCCCCCCCCCCCTTTGGCCCCTGGCATTGAACACAACTGCGAATAACATAAAATCCAAAATCCGAAAAAGATTATATATAAGCACTGGTTTACGACATTTTTCCTCCAACCACTGCCATAGTTGATAGTTGGGGGGCGGAGATGGCTCAGTGGTTAGAGCGCCGGACTCATAGTGATTGCCTAAGGTCGCGGCCGTTCGAATCCCGGCTGGAGCGGCTGGAGAATGTTCTTCTCCAGGGTCGACTTTCTGTGCTGACTCTTACTTCTGTACCCGTTCCACCCCCGTGTTACCGCAGTAGTACGTAAAGATCCCGGTCATTCTACCAAAAGTGCAGGTGGCAGGTTACAGCTAAACACGCATCACCTAACGTATGTGGCTTTGCATGACTCAGTGACATGGTGCATGGTTGTATGGTGTACATAGAACTTGCGCCGAGACGGCAGCAGTTTCGTGTGACAACAGCCATGCCAGCGCTGTAAGTACACCACTTCGCGGCGGATATTCAAAAAACGCTCTATAAAAAGTTAGTCACTAATGTAGAATCACTGACATGCAAGCGCAGTGAGTCTGTTCAACTGAGAGAGCGGAGAATAGCGCTATATAAGCGATCATCAATCATCAATCATCAATCAATAGGTGGCCTACCGGTAAGGCGTTAGCGGGGCTGGTAAGCAGAAGGACTTCGGTTCGAATCTGCTTCGGCTGTCCTTTCTCTTCAAAAGTTGTGGTATGTGGACACTGTCTTGTGGCTTTGTCCCTCACAATTATGAAACATTAAAATGGCTCTCGTCGCTGCCCCTTAGTGCAGAAGTCATTCTGGTGGTGACAGTGTAGCGATAGGTATAATTATAATCTTCCCCCCCCCCCCCCCTCCCCCCTCCCCCCTTCTCCCTGTCCTAATAAAGCCTCATGGTTTCTGTCGACGTCAACACCATGTTTACTTGCCCCCTTGCTTACTCCCTTGCAGCCACTTACCCTTGCCGCCACTTCCTTTCCACCGCTCCCCTTACCTGCCCTTGCCTGCTTACTTACCCTACTTACCTTGCTTCCTTTCTTCCCTTGCCTTACCTTACTTCTTACTTGCTTGCTTGCTTGCTTGCTTGCTTGCTTGCTTGCTTACTTCAATCAATCGGGTCTCCAAAAACTGTCAGCTCAGTAACGAACAGTTTTTTGATGATGCTCAAACTGTGGCTGTAAGTCTGTAACAGATAACTCAAATAGTAAGTAAACATGGTGCTTAACGTCCACAGAAACCATAAGGCTTATTAGGGACGGGCATAACTCAAATTATATCAGACGTTTTTTTATAACTGACCACCGTGCACGTTGCTTACGCCAGCACAAATAAAACTAACATTGTCACAGCCGGTTGAATCGAGACGAAACTTTTTTTCCCTCCTTTCTTTTTTAACTCAGTCGGGGCAGATGCGTCTCGTGTTTACCTGCGTGCTTGGAAGCTATGCTGTTTCCACAGTTTTACTAGCACCCACTGAAACCTCAGTCAGTTTCGGAGGGTGCTGCTCAGTCTGACAGCGTCCCCGTGGACAGCTGCGCGGAGATAAAGAGTGCCCCTTTAGTGGCGTAACCAATTCTGGCAGGGTTTGGAGAAAGGTGCCGGAGAACGATGCTCGGAGTGTGTGTTCTGTTTATGTTGGACGGTGGTGGTGGAACTCAATGTCAGGTCAGTCAATTCTTGATTTTGTTGGTTTTCAGTTAGTTTTTTCTTTTTTTCTTTTTTTTCTTTTTTAAGTGACTGCTGCACAAAGGTTACCCTAGGGAAACTTCTGAGAGACGGGATGAAGAGCACGTGGCCTTTTCCGAACGCACAAACACCATCATGAACTGAACTGAGCACACTGCCTTAGTGACAGGAACTGCAGAGATCTAGTTGGTGGGGAACGCAAATTGTTTTTGAGCAACTTGATATTCAGGGGAAGTAATTCTACAGAGGGATCACCAGGGGTAGAGCGGGCGTCCGGGTGAACAAGGTCCAAACTGACGAAACAGGATCTGTGATTACCAGAATGGCTTTTGAGTCGTCCCCACGACTGATGGTGTTCATTTTTTTCACAGTTGTCTTTTATATACTTCTCTCGGGGTTGCTGACAGCAGTTGTTGCTTTACCAGTTACGGCAATACTGACTTGCTTTCTTCACTTTCAACGCTTCGAACAGCTTCCACAAGAACGGCTTCGCAAGTTCGCATCCCTGTTCAGTTTGGCATCAGGGAAGCAAAACGTTGAACATCCGACTGGTAATGGTCTTGGTAAGGAAGACCGACGGAACCGGATCATTCTTCACCGAGGAGGCTGCATCGATGCTCCAGAGAACACAGTGGAAGCTATTCAAGAGGTAGGCTTTATAAAGTAACACTTTCATCGCGAGCAGTATCCAAAGTACCAAACACATAAAACTTAAAAGGTTCCAAAGAACGCTATTTATTAGGACAAAAACACAATCTGAAAATTTTCGGGGTAATCGCCGATTCTTCCAAGCACTGGACAGGAAAACAACATAGCTCTTGAACCAAGAACAGATTTAAGTGATTTTCATCCAAAAAAAAAAATTCATTTTTCACTGTAGACTGTTTACTGAACATATTGTTTAAGTGTCGGTTTGTACAATTGTAGTTCAGTTGACCTTGGGGATTACCCCGAAAATTTGGAGATACTATTGTGTTTTTGGTCCTAATAAACAGCATTCTTTATGTGTTTGGATCTTATTTTAGAACACTAGCACTAGCAGTAGCAGTCATTCTTGTTTCAGGTTTTTGTTTTTGTTTCTTTCATCGCCAAAAGTGCATGCAAAGTATACTCGCATTTGGAAACCAGCAGTGCAAAATCACACTGCAGCTCAGAACCAGATGAGCATGAGTGCTCCTTTGCACATCACTACCTACCTACTTTAAACTGCTGTATCTTCCCAATGACTCATCCAACCTTAATTATTATGCATCCATACATCAGTTTAAGGACAATTCAATGGAGCACTAAATGTTAAAATGGCTGGTTTATTTATATTAATTTTGATTTTGATGTCACAGAGTTGATGGAATGTACATGTTTCATTGTTTGGTGTTTTTGCATTGTTTACAATTCATTAACTAGTAACTATCAAGTCAACAAATAAAATCTCAAACTGAACCACTGTCAGTGTCACTAGTGTCAGCAGCAAGTACATAAACTTTATAAATGATAAAGTGACTTATCATCAATAGCCATGCTCATTGCTCTCTCTCTACTGTAACAAACTGTTGCATGTGAGGAACAGCTCATTGACAAAGTGCAAGCTATTTTCACAAGTGGGAAAAATGTTGAAATGCTGTAAAAATTGAACAAAGAGATTTTAGCACCAAATGAAAACCAGTCTTGCTTTTGTCATGTGACTAACTTTGAGTTTGAGACATATAAATGTGGTTTCGTTCTCAAAAATTCAAGTGGTTTAGTAACTTTGCTGACCCAAGTTATTGATCAGTGACAGCAATGTCCTCGTTACAAGTCACTGCTCAACAATATTGGCATTCTTGCTACAAGTACAATAGTACAAGTCACTGCTCTGTGACATCAGTGTCAATGACAAAAGCGTTAACACAACAACACTGTTAGACTAACTTAGAGGTAACAGGGATTGCAAATTAGACACAAAAAATGGTATATTGTACACAAAATAAGATTATCTGACACACCTGCTCTCTCTCTCTCTCTCTCTCTCTCTCTCTCTCTCTCTCTCTCTCTCTCTCTCTCTCTCTCTCTCTCTCTCTCAGGTGCCAGGTAGGTTACCAGAAGGTATCAACTTTGACACCCGGCATGCCAGACAATGACCTGCATATGTTCACTTTTTTCTTTCTTTTTTTCTTCTTCTGCTCTCCAAGAAATGGACTGAACAATGGGGATACAAGGCAATACATAGGGGGTGGGGGTGGGGGGTAAACCAGCACTTTAATTGCATTAATAGTAAACAGAAAAACAAACTTTTACCTACCCTGAAAGACACACACACACACACACACACACACACACACACACACACACAACACACACACACACACAGTCTCTCTCTCTCTCTCCCCCCCCCTCTCTCTCTCTCTCTCTCTTCTCTCTCTCTCTCTCTCTCTCTCTCTCTCTCTCTCTCTCATAATGTTAACAATAACATACTATATCTTTTTTTCTTTTTTTTCTTTTTTTTCTCCTTTGAATGTGAGTCATTGGAACTTGCTCTTCTGACATTGTTATTGTACTAAATACTTCAACTTCTACTTCTATTTCCTCAGGCAGCAAAGCAGGGCGTTGCAGGAGTGGAAATTGATCTGCAATTTACATCCGATGGTGTTGGTATTTTGCTGCACGATAACACGCTTGATCGCACCACCGATGCCTCAGGGGATGTTCGTGAAAAGACATTTTCTGAGATTTGTAAAGTGAATGCTGCTGCCAAGCATATAAGCAGGTGATGTGTATTCCAGCTTAACCTGTTTCTGGAAGAAAAGATGAATTTTTTTATAACTCGTTTATTGTAATATGTATAATTATGTACAATTCATAAAATTTTACATTGCATAAAGTATTAACAAAACTCATTAAGACTAACATTGTAACAGGCTGTTAATTAACATATTTCTAGACTGCAAAACAAGAAATGAACAGTCCATAATAATTAATATTATGTCTGAAAATTATAAGTAGTAATTGGCTTTTGTTAAGTTGCTTAAAGCTGAACTGTCTTTTTGTGTATGACTTGCTTTCTATGATTTGTACAGCATAAATTAAAATGATAACTCATATTAACTGCCTGTTCATTTTTGTTTGTTTTTGATCTCATCATATTTAGGCACAAGTACAATGAGCTTGTGAAGATTCCTACCCTGGAAGAATGTCTAACAGAGTGTCTACGTCTTGACCTTTTGGTCTTCATTGACTGCAAGGCATTTGCCACAAAGGTATTTGGACATTCATCTCAAATCAGAAAACATCATGAATAATAATAATGATAATTATGTTAATTATTATAGTTATATAATCATGACTAATAATTATAATATAATATGAGTAATAACTATTTTTGATAACCCCTCTGCTCTCTGCTTGGCAGTGTGGGCCAAAAATCAGATTCAGTTCCGGGGGGAACTGATGCACCCAATAAGCTCTTTACAAAGGGAGTACGACTTTCTGTCTCTGTTTAAAAAAAAAAAAAAAAAAAAAATCCCCGTCAGATTTGCTCTGTTTAAGGGCTTCCACTATTCCAGATCTAAATATAATGCCTAGACAACTACTACTTGCTTGTTTTTTTCTACACTTCGACTTTAAAAAGAAAAGAAAAAGAAAATAATAATTATAGCTGTTGAGTCTGAGAGCTTCTGCTTCTTTAGTCTTTTCTCTTGTCTCTCTCTCTACAACAGTACAAACACAGTGATCTTGTACTGTAGAGATCCCCACACTAAGACGAATGACCAGTGATTTCTTTTTTAATACTTTTTAATACCTCACTAATACTAATAATACTTTAGTGGGCTATGTAAGTATTTTGAGCACAGGTTTGAGGCTAATACAGTAATAGCTATTATGTTTTAATCAAAACTTTCATTTAGATATATCACATTCGTTATACTGATCATGGGATTGTTTTATAACAATGTTCATAGATCATTAAGTTGAACTTTCTTCGTAATTAGATTTAGATAATTAATACAACATATGGTCCATACATGTACATGATGCAAGGACGTGTTTGGACGTGGAGGAGTGTGGGTGGGGTGGGGTGGTGCAGCAAGGGATTTTATCTCCCTTGGCCAACTTTCACTGAAAGTTTCAGTGCAGACTCTTACAGTATTCATACAACCCCTGAGCGATCGTTTGTGTGCACTTTAAAAATCCCAAACACTGGAGTCATGGTCCATAACAAAAAAATAACATTGTTTGGACGTGTACATGGGGGTGGATGAGGGTGTGTGTGTGTGTGTGTGTGTGTGGGGGGGGGGGGGTGGGGTGTTATATTATGCAGCTGTGTATAAATATATATACAAATATATACATGTATGACTGTGAGTGTCTTGGAAATGTGTCGTCTACTGTGTGTATTAATGAGTTTTAAATTGCCTTTGCGTGACTAATTAAATTTTATGCCAGATCCCCAATAGTGATTGCTGCTTGTCTGTTAATTACATAGGTGGTGTGTGTGTGTGTGTGTTAATTAGAGTTTAATGTTACATAATCTATAGACAAGAGACACATTTCCATGCATGGTTTTAGCATGGAAAATAAAGTCTTATCTCTTAATTTTATCTTGTCTTAAAATTAAATCCCTTGTAAAACAAATTGGATAATTTTACCTGGGTAAGCTAGACTACAGCGGCTGCAAGAGCAGCACTACACATCCCTACCTGTGTGTGTAGTATTTTGTGTACACATCCAAACAACACTATGGACGATGGCTGCAGTGTTTGGGATTTTTAAAGTGCGCACACATGATTTGTTTTTCTTTCTTTTTTTTCTTTTTTCTTTCCCCTTTTGGGGCTTTTATTCATTAACATGCATCCATCCATTACAATACAGTTTCTCTCTCTCTCTCCCTCCCTCCCTCTCTCTTTCTCTCTCTCTCTCCATTCATATACCTAAGACAAAGTACGAAGAAAACAAAACAAAAAAACAAAAACAAAATGCACACACACACACACACACACACTCACAGAAGAAAAGAAGAAGAAAAAAAGAGAGAAAAAAAGGACCATGGCAATAAATACAATTTACAAGATTATTAACGTCATTAACAACCTCGTCTAAATTTGTATCAGCTTTTTGTAATACAACCATTCGGTTGCAATCTTGTCATATGACATCATTAATATCGCATTATATTTGTCTACATCAAATGTATTTTCTAAATAGAGTTTGAACAGGTGCAGCTGAGGTGTGCACACACACGATTGCTTGCAGGGGCTGCATGAATGCCGTAAGAGTCTGCATGGAAACTTTCAGTGAAAGTTGACCCAGGGAGATAAAATCCCTTACTGCACCTGCAGATGAATCAAACCTGCATCAGTATTGCACCTTTTTGCTTTTCTTTTCATATAGCACTCTAAACAGCTGAACTATCCTACCACCCATCTGCATCTCCCAGTTTTTACGTTTGTCAGTGAAAGTTGACCCAGGGAGATAAAATCCCTTGCTGCACCTGCAGATGAATCAAACCTGCATCAGTATTGCACCTTTTTTTCATTTGTTTTTCATATATATATAGCACTCTAAACAGCTGAACCACCCATCTGCATCTCCCAGTTTTTACGTTTGATAAAAAAATTGTTAAGCATTTTTGTCAGATTAGAAAATTCAAGATGGAAATTGAATGACGTGTCAGTTGAATTCATTGTGCCAACTTTGTCAGAGTAATAATAATAATAATGCACATTTATCATGCGCTCATCAACGCCCTGAGCGCTCACATGACACATATTAACCTAAATATGATATTCTGTACACATGTAGAGCATAGCCCTACCGAAACAATTTACATAAAGTATTACAGAGTAAATGTAGGGATGGCAAAATTTGTGTAGCTTACAGCAGAACTGATGTAAATTTTGGGGTAAATAGATACATATTTAGTTTTCAGTACCCAGAGTGAGCGGTGTATTTACTGTGAATTGTCTTTGTCTTTGCACTAGTCCTACATTCTCCAGAATAAAAAGAAAGAAAAACACTACTGGATAGTAAACTGACAGATTTTGTTTGTTTGTTTGTTTGTTTTTTCTTTATGAATACTTTGTAATAAGATTATGGATTTTTTTGGTTTTGTTTTGTCCTCTCTCCTTTCTATTAGGGTTAGATCACTTACAATCTTCTTTGGTATGCACGCATGTATAGAGATGTATGTTGTGAACACATGTGCTTTGAATTTCAGACAGCAGACCTTGTGGACGAACTGTTCAATAAATATCCTGAGCTGTATGACAAGGCTGCTGTTTGCTCCTTCCACCCACACATCATCTACAGTGTGAGTTTTCAGCTCCATTGGTATCGCTTTGCCTTCTACAAACAGTCCAGATGTACCAGTCTTCAATGAGTCTGCCTCTCACCCCCGGCCCCCCCCAACCCCACCCACCCACACTCAAAAAGTATTTTTTTTAAAGGGGCGGGGGGGTGGGGGGAGGGGGGGGGGGAGCCCCCCAAAAGACCAGTCTTCCGAAAATCAAGGATCTTTCATTGCCAACAAGATGATGGAAATACTCATTTGAACTTTGGTGTAAAACAAGAGAGCCATCAAAGTTAACTCACTGGTGACATAGTTTTTTGGCCCCTTGTTTCCTAGGAGACGCACAGTTTTTTAACAGTTTAAAAAAAAATCATTAAAAACAAAACAGTTACAGCTAGGACAAAAAACTGAAGTATTTCACAGAAGTGATTACCTCTCTTTATATGGGCTAAAATTTCTTACCATGAATCTAAGTCTTCAGTTTTCCACTGAACAGTGCTGTAAAATATGTAACTAAAACGTGGAAAAGACTTTATTCAGAAGCATACTGACTGGCATGTTGCGACAGCTACCTCTTCATCCAAGCTCTGAATACCTGAATTATGCTGTCTGAAAACATTTAACTACATTTACTATCTAAAATAAGTTGTGTAGCTTCAGCGGCGACAGTATCATCAACAAAATGATGTTGGCTGCTTTTTGGAAGAAGAAGAAGAAGTCATACAGCGTTGCTGGTAGCCATTCTGGATCAGCGCTTCAGCGTCACCTCCCCTAACTTCAAAACAACCACATTTCTGTTCTCCATCACTGTTGTTTCGTCAAAGGGAGGATACACACGTATTGCGAATACATGTGAGGCTTTCCGAGTTTTCATCCTTTGTACCACCACCACCCACGACTTTTCACACACAATTATGGAAAATGGTCATGTCGTATGATGCGCCACATCGCCAAGCGTGCAATGAGTAATCGCATCATATGAAGCTATACGTCGCCAATGAGTTCATGGACCATTTTCAGATGGTTTAACAGACTGAGCAGGTCATTTCCTTTTGGGAATTTGATCAGTGTATTTATATATATATATATATATATATATATATATATATATATATATATATATATATATATATGTGTGTGTATATATGTGTGTGTATATATAGGTTTACTTACTTCAGAGAATGAATTGTTTGTGGTGTATGTGTGCGTTGCAGTTCTGGTATGCCTCTGCTGTCAGTGTTATTGTTGAAATGCATGACACAGTGGAGCCTCTGCGTGAAGATCACCCTGAAAATCAAGCGAAGGTGGTCTTACTCTTAAAAAAGGAGGGGTCCTTTTGAGGGTTTCATCTACATGAAAACATGAAGGAAAAGGATTCAGAAAATTGGGTCTTAAGGGGGAGGGGGGGGGGGGGGCTTTGGGATTCATCTACATAAAGGAAAATGATTCAGAAAATGTGGTCTTAAAAGCAAGAGGGGGGGTTCTTTGCAGTTCATTTACATGAAAAAATGAAGGAAAGGGAATCAGAAAATGTCTTGTGTGGGGGGGGGGGGGGATTCATCTACATGAAAGAAAAGGATTTAGAAAATGTGGTCGTGAAGGGGTGGGTGGGTGTTCCTTGTGGTTCATTTACATGAAAACATGAAGCAAAAAGTTCCAGAGGATGTGGTCGGGGAGGGGGGTGGGGCTTTGGGCCTCATTTACATGAAAACATAAAGGGAAAGGTTCCAGATAATGTGATCTTCCAAGAGGGGTGGTTTTTCATCAGCAGTTCCACTGTAGCAGACGATGGGGTTAACTGTGCGGGTTTCCTTGCAGTGATCCCGTTTTTGTTCCTGCAGCTGGCTTCAGAAAGATGAAGGTGCCTTTTGCCCTGCGCCGGTACAGTTTGCCTGTACTTTCATTAAAAATCCACGCCTGCCTCTAGGTGCAGTTGGATAACCTTGACTCTGTATTACAGCGTAAACTGTAAGGTTATCTGAAGGTTGTAGATGCTTATAGATGACGGGTTTTCAAACGTGGCAACCTTGCAAAGTTTCCAGGTTATTTTTGAAAATTTGAAAAGCAAATGGAAAAAAAATAATCAATAACATTAACAACAAACAACACAAACTGCACTCAGTGAATCATTTCTTTGAATTCACCATTATAATTTCACTAAGGCCACAAAAATGCACTCGTAAGCATGTGCCTTCTCTAGCCTGTTGATTGCTGCTCACTTCCTAGAGATGGCCCCCTGCACATCATCAGACTTCAGAAAGTTCTTTAAAAGTGAAATAGCATTGCTCAACCCATCCTTGAGAGTTTCTTAAATTGGCCTCACTTACAAGAATCAAGTGCAAAATGTATTATCTCTGTTTCACAGCTGTCACCAGTACCTTACTGACCTACCTGTGATATATATGTTACAGATGGACCGGAAAATTTATCATGATTGTTTCCGGGTTTTTGTTTGTTTGTTTTTTCAACATTACCATGGTCAGTCATTCCATAAAACAACTGAAATGATGCATCAGTTTGTTTTTTGGGTCCCATTTTCCAGTTGATTCACAGATTTGCTCAGACTTTTTTTTTAGAAAAGATTTTAATTGATTAATTGAGCCTTGCTTTTTGTGGTTGTCAGGATGTTTTTGTGGGAGGATTGGCATGCCTGAAAGAAAACTGTATGCAAGTGCATTTGAAGAAGGCCAGGAACGTAGTTCTGCTTGCAGTTCTAATGTGTTCAACATTTTTCTCTTCTCTTCTCTTTTCCAGTCTGACGCAGTCTGTGGTGGTGCGTCGTCACGCCGACCCTGTTCCCTTTTGCAGTGTTCGCTTCATTTCAGATGAGGAAGAAGAACCCGCGGGTGATCACAGCCTTGACCTACAGGAAGATGTCAATGTCGTGTCAGCAGGACTGCATAACCCCACTGTTCACCGGCTTCAAGCACTACTTCTTGACCTGCCTGGACTACGTCAACATCTGGGTAACATACGCCTGGACATGGCGACTGTGTGGCAACTCTTTCCTCCTCATCAACAAGGAGAGTGTTTGCAGGTGGGCAACTATAAACTTGACCTACAGTTGGCATCTCTGTCTGTCTGTGTTCTCTCTCTCTCTCTCTCTCTCTCTCTCTCTCTCTCTCTCTCTCTCTCTCTCTCTCTCTCTCTCTCTCTCTCTCTGTGTGTGTCTCTCTCTGTCTGTCTGTCTGGCTCTCTTTCTCTCTCTGTCTGTCTGTCTGGCTCTCTCTCTCTCTCTCTCTCTCTCTCTCTCTCTCTCTCTCTCTCTCTCTGACCGACCACATTTTGCAGCCCAGCATGATGTCATAAGAGACAGTGCAGAAAACTCTGACTTGCTTGTGTGTGTTTTTTAAAGTCATGAGTTTCTTCCACTAGTTCTGAGCCAGTTGGCAATAGGCCACCTACTCAAGAAGGTAAACAAAGCAGCCAGGAACCTGCCAGTACCCACAAAAGGCTGAGACCTCACTCGGCACCAGTGAACAAAGTTGACTGCCAGGGAGGGTCCCGAGCTCAAGGACACCAAAAGCAGTGAAGTTATCTGTCAAGCTTGCACATAATTCTGCAGTAGGTGGGAGAGTGAGTGAGTTTTTGCTGCTTAACGTCCATGGAGGCGAGAAGGCCTATTGGGGATAGGGATGAGTGGGAAGAAGGGGACAGAAGAATGAAACCTCGAAACAGGCGCCAACCTGGAAGACCAAGGCTGCCGTGGACCATCGCCAGAACAACAGTATGTTAAGGCAGTGTCCGGCCGGCATTGCACAGTGACCACCGCACCGCACAATTGCTGTCCCAACTGCTATGCAGAACAGTCACAAGGACAATGTCCGTAGCTCCGCCGATGGGAAACAACTGAAGCAAAAGAAGTCCAACTCTCCAGCCCAGCACCACCTCCCTGCTCTTGATCTCTTCTGGGATAACTTCTTCTTGAGAGTCCAGCTCACCTCCCTCTTCTTGATCTCACCTGGTCTCTGGGTGGGAGAGGCAGAATTTCAACTAGATAAGTGCAGGACTGTTCTTAAAAAATCACTCTACGTGTGCCTAGCATCATCTTTGGTTGTACGCATTTTTTTTCTCAAGATGCTGCATGCACAGTATGCAAGTTCTAAGATGTGACCCTAAACCATCAGTGTGTTTCCCAGAATGTTGTAAACTGATTGTGGACAGAAGCAGTAAGTACTTCTTACAACAAAACATTTTGCTTGCGCATGCCGCCACCATCACGGTTTCAGGAGTGGTCTCCCATGCTGGAATTCATTGTTTTTATCACTTTCATATCTGGATTAATTAAGACTTATGAAGTCGTTTCCCAACTCAGAAAAAAAAATTGTGGTTTTTAGAACTGATCAGTTTCTTTTTTGTTTTCTTTTTTTATTGTGGGCACCGTCTGATCATTGACCGTGGCAATTTACAAGATTATTAAAGATTATAAGATTATCAAAAACAGTAACATTTCCAGAAGAAAAAAACTGCATCACACCTCCATCCAAAAGTCTCAGGACTACAGGAAAACAAACAAACAATCAAATGCAAAGCAAAAAAGAAGAGAGCGGATGAACTCTTCTACTTTTGGTGAAACAGTTTGAAAGTCCACTGTGCTGGTTAGATTTGGCTCACATGTACCACAGAGCTGTCCTGCTGAGTAAGGGACATAACCTCAGATGGTGGAGTGAACAATGACAAGAGTTTTGTTCCTTCATATGCTTTCTCAGCAAGCCAAGAGCAAATAATTATATCACAACATTAATTACAGGGTCTACTTTATTATGACTGTTGTATGGCGAAATGGTCTATTTAAAAACAAACAAACCCAAAGCTGTGTCATGTACTCTAGAGTGATTCTGATTTTGAGAAAAAATATCTCAACATTACAGGGTCTATTTTATTATATGACTGTTGTATAGCGAGATGGTCTAAAAAAAAAGAAGAAGAAAAAAAAGAAGACCCCAAGGCTGTGCCGTGTACTCTAGAATGATTCTGATTTTGATTTTGAGAAAAAATATCACAACAATACAGGGTCTATTTTATTATATGACTGTTGTATAGCGAGATGGTCTAAAAAAAGAAAGACCCCAAGGCTGTGCCATGTACTCTAGAGCGATTCTGATTTTGATTTTGAGAAAAAAATACTACAACAATACAGGTGTCTACTTTATTATATGACGTTTGTATAGTGAGATGGTCTAAAAAAAAAGAAAGACCCCAAGGCTGTGCCATGTACTACAGAATGATTCTGATTCTTGATCACAGTGGGATCAGACAGTATATGTGGGAATTGAACCTTTATTTGAATATTTCCAGCCTAGAAATGCAATGTTCTTGCTTGTACCAAATCACAACAAAGAAATTGCATTTGATTAAAAACAATAACTGCAAAGGACATGTCCTAGAGCACTCCATCGGCACCAAGTACCTTAGACATCACTTGTGATGGAACTTGGGTTGACTTTGTCACCCAAAATGCATACACACATAGTATGAGTGTGTATGTGTATGTAGTTTGGGTGACAGTCATTCTCTCTCTCTCTCTCTCTCTCTCTCTCTCTCTCTCTCTCTCTCTCTCTCTCTCTCTCTCTCTCACACGCACACACACACACACACACACACACACACACACACACACACACACACACACACACTCACACACACACCACACACACACACACACACACACACACTGGCAAGAGTCATATTTTGTAGTTCTGAGAAATATAGCTGTTGAAAAGAAGACATGAGATGTTGTTTTTCCCCTTAATGTTTCTATACATTTGCTGCTGCTTGTTTCCCACTATGTGTAGAAAAAAAACTGCTGTCAGAGTAAGCCTTAATGTTGTTTGATACAAAATATCATCCTGTACAGGTCAATTTTTCAAACTTACAAGTGGCACCATATTCAGTAATTATACATTTCTTTGAGTATTGGAGCAGGGGGCATGTCCAAATGACAATTTATTACCTACCCAGACCTTATCTTCATGCTCAAAATAATGCGCACTTGGCTAAAGTGAACACAACAAAAACTACCCCAATACATAGATAATAAGATTAAAACAAAGCACACAAATATTATGTTACGAACTTTGTGTTTGTTAGAATGTTTTGAAACTTGTGTGGTGCAGCTTGGAGTTTACACAACATCTTTGGCATGACAGTTGGTTCAGAAAATTAATTGTCCTCCACTTTTTCATGCCTTGGTGGTAATAAGGAAAATCAGGTGATGGCAATGGTGTTGTTACATTGTATCTTGACAGCAGAAACACTGGATGTTGTGTCCACGGTGGCAGTCAGTAAGCGGTGTTGGTACATTGTATCTTGACAGCAGAAACACTGGATGTTGTGTCCACGGTGGCAGTCAGTAAGCGGTGTTGGTACATTGTATCTTGACAGCAGAAACACTGGATGTTGTGTCCGTGGCAGTCAGGAGATGGTGTTGGTACATTGTATCTTGACAGCAGAAACACTGGATGTTGTGTCCGTGGCAGTCAGGAGATGGTGTTGGTACATTGTATCTTGACAGCAGAAACACAGGATGTTGTGTCCATGGCCGTCAGTACACTATATTAAATCTTGAGAACGTTACAGTCTGTAGGCTAATCTGGCAATGTATTTTGCGCAATGAACACTGAATTCAACATGACAGACTTTGTAAGCTTAATGCCAAACATGGAGCATACTCTTGTACTTTGTGCAAACAAAGCAATGTTGATTACCATCCATGATGTCTGTATTCATTCAAGAGGACAGCTGCATGTTTTTATCCATCTCAGACTATATTTCGCTGTACTTCAACATGGTTTAGGGAATGGCATGAATCTTGCCCCACCTTCTTGTCAATTTTGGTATCATATGTCTGAGTTACATAGCTACGTGCACATGGTTTCACTATTGCTGGGTTTTTTCACTTCTCTGAAGATTGGGTTAGGCCTGTAGCTCCCTTTATTTGTCAGAAGATTGGCTGAAGGTGTGTCTTGTCTGCATGCACTGATTGGCTAACTACTAATGTTAGTCATAAAAGCTCATTTCATAACATTCAGTTTTCTTCCCCCCCCCCCCATCCTGCCCTTCCCTTTTTCTCTCTCTTCTTTTTATTTTTTATACTTAATTGTTTGATGATTCTTTTCTTTTTTTTGGTTTTTCTTCTTGTCAACATACTATTCATTTACATGTTTATTTATTCATCTGTCAAAGGTGATTTGATTATGTGTAATGTGCTGACCTCTTTTGTGCAGCATGTTGATTGGTTGTTTCAGGAATGAGGTCGTCTGGTGGAATCTACTGGGAATCTACCTCTTGCCTTGGACAGTCAACTCGGAGGCAGAGAAAGGATTCTGCATGGATCACCTGGGCCTGCCTATCATCACTGATGGACTCAGTAAAAATTTAGGCTCTTCACAGACCTGCATTTCCCCCAGCTTTGCTAAAACTGGTTGATACTGTGATCTGTGGCACACTCCTTCCTTCTGCAAGTATGTGCCAAAGAAAGTCTTGGAAATTCAGTTTAATGATCTGTGTTTACCTGGCCTGGAAGCCATTCATGGTGTAAACTTTAGCATTAGCTTCTTCTTTTTTTTCTTTTCTTTTTTCTGTATCAAAGTTTGCACCAAAAAACACAAAAAGCATTACACTTCCATTCCACTTTTTGTTACCTTGGCCAGATTTCATGGCTACGGTCATCAGAAAGATAACCCAGAAGATGCTTTTTGCAGGGGTAGGCTTTCATTTGCTGACATTCAGCTTTGTATGGTTGTTCCGAAAGTGAGCACGGTTATTCACATTATGCTTTGTGTCATAATTTTCAGGCCATAAAGCAGTCATTTTTGTTTTTCTCAGTTTTGGCCCCGTGTTTTGTAGTCAGTAGCACCTTATTATATAAAGTTAGGGGCATATACTGGAATCACCATGTCTGTCTGTCTGTGTCCAGCTTTGTCCAGAAGATATCTTCTCAACCTTATGTAACCAAACCTGGTATGGTGATGCATCATCGAGGGGTGGAGTGTCATGTGAAAAAAATTGGTTATGGTGAGGGCTTATATACTATCAAGATAATATTTTCTACCATAGCTTCTGAACTAATGATTCTTTTGCAATCAAACTTAGTCTGATGGCAGATCATCATAAGCCGAAGTGTTCAGTGAATATATTGGATCTGTTCAGTGTCAGTGTCGCAGCAAATGTTCAAAATTTTGAATTCCTCTGTCCGATGATATCTTCTGAACCACTAAACCTTTTGTAACCAAACTTGGTACGGCAATTAATAAGTTTGGATTTATAAATAAATAAATGTATAAATATATTTATTAATGAATAAACTGGGATTAATAAAGTATAGTGTTATTGTTATTAATACATCATATTAAGCTGGAGTGTCAGGCAGAGACAAAAAAGAAAAGGGTTGCTATGTTCAAGATAAAGGTCACAGTGGGGGCTTATTTTCATCAAAATATGACTATTTCTACTGTAGCTTTTGAATTAATGCTTCTTTTGCAACCAAATATAGTTGGGTGATAGATCATCATAAGTCAAAGTGTACAGTAAACATATTGGACTGATGTGTTCAAGGTCTAGGTCACAGCGAATGTTCAACATTTCAGTGAATGTTTTTATCTTGATGACATCTTTTGAACTGCTAAACTTGGAGTTGGAGTTGTTATGCGAAAAAAGAATGGGTTGCTTTCTTCAGGGTCAAGGTCAAAAGACTGTCTTGTAATTTATTTATTTTCAAATGCTTGTGTGTTTTCAAGGTCAATGATAATAATATTAATAAATTATTTTTTTGTGCCCCATTTTGTAAGAGCCCAGAGCACTTACAAAAGCATAAGGATATGCCCATTTCATCACATGCACACTCACACACACACACATAGTGAAGATTATAATGAAGGATCAAAATTTCATTGAATGATTTTGTCTGGGCAATATCTTCTGAACTATTAAAACATTTGTATCCAAACTTAGCATGGTGATGCATCATCATAAGCCAAATTGTCTTGCAAAAGGTTTTGTTTTGCTACCACCAAGGTCAAGGTCACAATGAGGGCTCATATAATCAAAATACATTTTTTTCCTATAAGCTCAGAGCTTCTGATTCTTTTGTAACCAGACTTAGTTTCATGGTACTTCATGAGCTGGAATGTCTTGTGAAAAGACTGCATTGCTGTGTATCAAAGTCAAGGTCACAGTGATGGTTCAAAACTTTGTTGACTGTTTATCAAATCTGTCTTTTCTGTACTGCTGATATCTGTGTGACTGAACTAGGTATGTGGATGTACTGTTACTAATAACCAACAAAGTGAGCATGTATTTATAGTATACTGCCAATATCTGCTGACTCTTATTTTGGTATCCGTTCCACCCCCACGTTACCGCAGTAGCACGTAAAAGATCCCAGTCATTCTGCCAAAAGTGCAGGTGGCAGGTTACAGCTAAACACACATACACCTTACTTATGTGGCTTTGCATGAAGTGACTTGGAGCATGGTTGTATGGTGTACACAGACCTTGCGCCGAGACGGCAGCAGTTTCATGTGGCACCAGCCATGCCAGCGCTGTAAGTACACCACTTCGGTGGATATTTAAAAAAACGTGCTATAAAAAGCTAGTCACTCATGTAGAATTACATGCGAGCACAGTGAGTCTGCTCAAGAGAGCGGAGAATAGCGCTGTATAAGCGATCATCAATCAATCAGTGAGTTACAGTATGTAGACACTCAACAGTGGGTATTTGGCTGCTCTAGGAGACAAACCTTGTGCGTGGCTACGTTTGGCATGCTTTCATTTCTAATGATTAACATTAGTTGTTATGAACACCTGTCAGCAAGGAACGGAATTGTCATACCTTGGTAAACTAATCTCTTCAGTCAACACGGTAGACAGATCAGTTGGTCCCAGAAAGAGGGTATCAAACATTACTAGTTATATTGTCTAGCCAAAAAGAAAGAGGGTATCAAACATTACTAGTTATATTATCTAGCCAAAAAGAAAGAGGGTGTCAAACATTACTAGTTATATTGTCTAGCCAAAAAGAAAGGGGGTATCAAACATTGCTAGTTATATTGTCTAGCCAAAAAGAAAGAGGTGTCAAACATTACAAGTTGTCTAGCCAAAAAGAAAGAGGGTGTCAAACATTGCTAGTTATATTGTCTAGCCAAAAAGAAAGAGGGTATCAAACATTGCTAGTTATATTGTCTAGCCAAAAAGAAAGAGGTGTCAAACATTACTAGTTATATTGTCTAGCCAAAAAGAAAGAGGGTATCAAACATTACTAGTTATATTGACTAGCCAAAAAGAAAGAGGGTATCAAACATTACTAGTTATATTGTCTAGCCAAAAAGAAAGAGGGTGTCAAACATTACTAGTTATATTGTCTAGCCAAAAAGAAAGAGGGTATCAAACATTGCTAGTTATATTGTCTAGCCAAAACGAAAGAGGTATCAAACATTACTAGTTATATTGTCTAGCCAAAAAGAAAGAGGGTGTCAAACATTACTAGTTATATTGTCTAGCCAAAAAGAAAGAGGGTGTCAAACATTACTAGTTATATTGTCTAGCCAAAAAGAAAGAGGGTATCAAACATTGCTAGTTATATTGTCTAGCCAAAACGAAAGAGGTATCAAACATTACTAGTTATATTGTCTAGCCAAAAAGAAAGAGGGTATCAAACATTGCTCGTTATATTGTCTAGCCAAAAGGAAAGAGGTATCAAACATTACTAGTTATATTGTCTTGCTAGTTATATTGTCAGGAGCTGTGTGAAAGTTGAGATGGACATCCAGGGCTCCCAGTCCCTAATAGTCCTTCTGGTCTCTGTGGACGTAAAGCAACACTGAATGAATAATTGTCATACTACAGCAGTGTTCACAATAGCGTGTAAGGTCAAAGATTCAGTAGCATAAAACAAAGCACATATCAGATGGAGCTCAATTTGAACATATTTTTAGATGGTGATGGCCTCATCGTCAGCATCAACCATGGCCTTATTAACCGAGTCCTGCTGATGAAAACTTGGTTGGCCAAACATTTTGTCTGCTGCCGTGTTGATGTCCTAGGAAGGACATTTCATGCCTAATTTGTGTCCTAGGAGGGACACTTTATGCCTAATTTGTGTCCTAGGAAGGACACTTCATGCCAAAAATGCACTGCGTAATTTAACTTTTGGACTTCAGTTTTCTGTGTGCTTCACATATGTCCATCAATTTATCTTACTTTTTTTTTTTTTTTTTTACTTATTGATGAAGCCAATTTTGCACCTTATAGCTGGTAATGCAAAGTTCTTTTCTGTCACATTTCACCTAGAGCCCACAAATCAGGTGGGATGTAAAAAGCTGCAAGTGCACTCTGCAGTAAAATTATTTGCAGTACATTCTGGTTTGGAAATTACATAACTGATGTATTTCCAAAATCAGTGAAAGTGTTGATATTCTTTGTTGTTGTTGTTGTTGTTGTTGTTGTTGTTGTTGTTGTTGTTGTTGTTGTTGTTGTTGTTGTTGTGTTTGTTGTTGTTGTTGTTGTTGTTGTTGTTGTTGTTGTTGTTGTTTGGTTGGTTGTTGTTAGTGGTGGTAGTGGTGGTGGTGGTGATTTGTTTGTTTGTTTGTTGGTTGTTGTTGTTTGGTTGTTGTTGTTGTTGTTTGGTTGTTGTTGTTGGTTGTTGTTTGTTTGTTTGTTTTGTTGCTGTTGTTATTGGTTTTCCACAAGAATAAGCTCCAAAGAGCTTTGCACATTTGCACCAGTGCTGGTGACTTTGACTGATTTTCAAAGGCACATACAGTGGCATCATTAAGAT
Source organism: Alviniconcha marisindica (assembly GCA_018857735.1). Classification (NCBI taxonomy): domain Eukaryota; kingdom Metazoa; phylum Mollusca; class Gastropoda; family Provannidae; genus Alviniconcha; species Alviniconcha marisindica. Next base: position 107,038 of record JABMCL010003225.1, read on the forward strand.
TAAAGCAAAAGTTACTTATAATGTAATGTACAGAGCATGTATAATACTTCCATATTCACAGAACATGTTCACATTGCTTGAAAAAATAAAAAGAGGTGAATGTGCCAACACAGGGAAGAAAAACTACTACAATAAAATCAAAACATATTTTTTTAAATAGTGACAAAACTGAAAACGTGCTAAACACCTGGTAGCAGCCATGACGAAAAACTAACTTTTCTTAGAAAGTTTGAGTCGGGTTCAAACTGTGTAAGATTGTTGGTTACGTGTTACGTATGTGGACATGGCTTTGCACATGCTTTTGGCACATTGAGCATATTGATTGAATCACTCTGTACCACATCACAATCTTTAATAGTTTGAAGGGTTACCTGGTGGGTTGGTTGGGGGGGGGGGGCAGTTATAGTCTGTTTAAATGCTATCTTTGTATCTCGACATAATGATCGTATCTGTTGAACTTTACATATTCAAATGGGTGTTGGTGACCATGACCTTTTCTCTTAGCCACAAGAAAGTATGAAACAATTTGTGTTTGAATGTAAATCGAGCTGGTGTTTGCCATTCCTGTTTCAAGATAGAGTAGTTTTGTTGCTGTTTTTCTGTTGTTCTTGATATCCCCTTATAGCAAAGGGGGAGTATGCTGTAACCAAAGTTGATATGACATTGAGCCAGAGTGCTATACAAAATGTGAGTTGCTGTTATTACAATTTGCCAAGACATAATTGATTGTGTAAACTTGTGTAACCTCATTCCCAGTTAAGTTACGATTTTGCCCAAAGATGTGTCCAGTACGCCCCACACAGCTTAGAAGTAACAATGAAAAATCTGAAATTGTTTATCTGCTAGTTTTAGTCTTGGGGAAGGTAGAGGATTTGTGGTCATGGTGCACCAAGAAAGCATGTTGTCTCAGTGAACCCAGTAGTCTTGGAATCAGCTTGCTTCTGCACAGCGTGGTAACTTTGTGACTGGCCGTTGTCATGATTTGACCCAACTGGGGCAATGCAATGTGATGGTTCAAAGATGGCTTTCCGAACCAACATTGTTCAATGCGATGGTGGCTTTTGCAGTAAACAGTGTAGTTACAGATGAGGGCACAGAATGGTACTGAACTGGCAAAGCAGAGTGGAAAATCTTCTTTGACAATGCCTCAGGGGCTAAAAAATGACTGGGTATCGAGGTAAAAACCTGTCAGAATCAGTGAATTAAGCTTCGTGGCCCGCAACTACTCGTATACACGCTACAACAAATTTGAAACATAGTAGTTGACCGCCACTGCAACCAAAGTTAGACAGTACATCAGCATGAACCAGAGTGCCTTGTGACAAGATTGAATCGCTGTGTCTGAGGTTAAGGTCACAGTGATGGTTCAAGACTTCATTGAATGTCTGTCAGTCCTGTTTTCCGTACCACTGTTATCTTTGCAACCAAACTAGGTGTGTCAATGGAATGTTAGTAATGTTCAGACCTAATGAATACAAAGTAGGCATAATAAAATAATAATTAACCCCTTCACTGCCATGAAGTCACTTCAAAACAACCGATAAAAGTGAAATTTGAAACCCTTTCTGTCTTCTTTTTCGCACTGGCTTATGAAAAGATTTTCATCAAAAGGCTTAGCATTGAAAGTAGATGTTATAGGACTGGAAAATGTACTGTGTGCTGGCACGTCCATGCATCTTTCAGCCTGGAAATTTTACAGGCTGGGGCAGTGAAGGGGTTAATATATAATATACTGACAATAAGAGTGACTTACAGTATCTAGGCACATTACCAGAGGCATTCTGCATGCTATGCAAGGTGGCAAACCTGGGGGGAGGGGGAGGGGGGGGGCAAACCTGGGGGGAGGGGGGGGGGGAGGGCAAACCTGGGGGGAGGGGGGATGTTGTAGTGTTGTTGTTTTTTGCACATGGATCAATTTTGTTTCAACCACATTTAGATGGACACCTTTAAGACGAAGTACTGCTGATTCTAAGTCATTCTTTGACCTTAGAATATTTTCATACATTGCCTTTGGCAAAGTGCTTCCCAGGTGTGTTTAGTAATATTACTGTGTTAGTGTTGCATCCCAAATGTGTTTGTTACTACGTTAGTGTTGGTCACAAGTGTGTCTGTTACTATGTTAATAGCGAGGGTTAGTACACGAGTGGTAGTGGTTAGGGAACTATTTTCTCTTGTGACGTCAGCGATTTGTGTGCGGATCAGAGGTCACAGGTCAGAGGTTACGAGGATTGTTTACCACATGGCTCCAGTTTTCGTCTACTGCTGCATTCTTACCACAGTGGATTCGTAGGGACATTTCCACTTTATTTTGCTATGTAAACATTAAACTTATACATTTCTTTGTATATTAGCATCATATGCTTGTATGAGATTGTAATTTGGGTTGTTTTTGTTGATTTTATTGCTGTTTTAGCTTTATGATGGAACCTTATCGATTTCATCCGAGATCAAAATGGTGGACCGTAGCTGTGCAACTGACTGAGTGCCGCTGCCAGCAAGTGCATCTTTGTTGTCAGTTTTATGAGCATAACAACTACCTGACAAGTGATGCCACAAAAGACTGATTTGTAAAGTTCGTCGCTGGATGAACTTTCTCAAGTGACTCTTCTGTGTGAAGGGGCAGGTGTTTAGGTAGCGATCTGTGCGACTTCGGCTGCGTTACGCTTGAGGCGCGCGCACAAGTGTAGGTAGACAGTCGTGTTGCGCCACTACCACCACCACTACCACTACCACCCGTGTACTCACCCTCTCTAATGTTGGTCTCAAGTGTGTTTGTTACTATGTTAGTGTTGGTCCCAAGTGTGTTTGTTACTATGCCAGTGTTGCACCCCAAGTGTGTTTGTTACTATGCCAGTGTTACACCCTAAATGTGTGTGTTACTGTCAGTGTTGCACCCCAAGTGTGTTTGTTACTATGTTAGTGTTGCTTCCCAAATGTGTTTGTTACTATGTTAGTGTTCCTCAGCTCAGGTCTCACTAACGCTGAGTGAGAAAGTCGTGTGTGCAACCATTTCCCCACACCTGTGCACACTGTTGTGAATATGAGTGCAGTCTTACCCAGCTCTTGGACAGCTGCATTCTGACTTCCATGATTTCAATAATGAAGTTTGTCATGTCACGAACATTACTTTAGCTGAAGTAACCCATCCATGGGACACTTAACACAACGGACATTTCACTTTTAGCAAGAAGGTCCTGGAGACGGACAGTCAGACACCAGTTACGGCAATGACAGTTGCCTCAGATCAGGGTCTGACCTGCTCTGACTTTTTTTGCACAGTCATGAGAAGTGGGGTTCTCAAAAGGGAACATTTCTGGTTGGCATACCATGTTTTCAAGACCATTCTTGAAAGGCAGTTGCGCATACAAAGACTTTGTCTCGATGTGTGTGTGTCTGTCTGTCTGCCTGTAGACGTTTTGTGTTAGTGGGGATGGGGGTGTGAGGTGGAGCAGTGATGGGGAGGGGATGGGCTGGTGTTGATGTGCGTGTTTGTAGGACATGGGTGTTTGCTTGTTTAACTGATGTATTTGTGATGGAATGGAGTACCCGGTGGTTCTGGTTGTAATGATAATGCATACTATTGTGTGTTATTTCTCCACATTGGAGCGGATACAAAGCAGATAACGGATAATCAAAACAGTCAGACCAAACTAATGTGGGTGCATGAATGCATGCAAGCACGCACGCATGCATGCATGTGCAAACACACACACACACTCACGCACACACGCATGCACGTGCACACACACACACACGCACGCGCGCACACACTCGGTAGGAGAGCTTTAAGGGGTGAGGTTTCAGAGATCTAGAATCTGAGAGTGTTTTTGGTGACCTAAATTTGCTAGGGCAAGAGTTCCAGATTGACACTGCAGCACAAGAAAAAGACCTCTGACCAAGTAAGTGCCTGCATGCAGAGGGAAGACACAGTGAGTGGAAGTATCAGAAGAAGAGTACAGCTGGTATGTTTGTTTGCAAATCTTAAAGAGTTTGGTCAACAGGCCAGGAGCAACTGAGCTGAGTTAGTTGCAGCACAGAGAAGAGAGTCTGTGTTGTTTTCATGAATCAGTGGGCAGAAAATGGAGAGGAGCAAGATGAAGAGAAATATGAGTTTTGGGAACTCTCATGATAAGACAAGCAACATTCTTTTGTAGTTTGCTTAGTAGATACTGAGGACGGTCAGACTGGAGAAAATTGCAGTAGTCAGGGTGCATAAGAACAAATGCAGAGACCATGTTTTTGGGGCATATGTGGACAGAAGATTACAAATGGAACTAATTTGATGGAGTTCAAAGTTATCCAAGCATACCATATTAGAGAAATAAGTTTTCATGGACAAGTGGAAATCGGGTGTAACACCACCCACGGTTTTTGATAGATTCGGAAATGTGAGCATATGCACTGCCTGTAGTCATAGAGTCTAGGAAGGAAAAAAAGAGAGTTGGACTTTCTGCTATGTGACACCAACATTGCTTCAGTATTGTCATCTGTGAGTTTAAATTTGTACAGTGTCGTCCAAGTCTTGACAGAGTTCAGGAGCTGTGTGAAAGTTGAGGTGGCCGTCCTGGGCTCCCCATCCCTAATAGTCCTTATGGTCTCTGTGAACGTAAAGCAAAATTGAACCTGAACAAAGTTTTGACATTATCAGTACACTTCGACATGGAGCAAGGAGATCTGAGGTTTGAGGATGGAGTACAGATTATCAGAGTTGAGAGTCCTCGGCATGTGAGCGGTGAAGGAGAGAATGCTTTTCGGTGACAATGGAAGGAGAAGCTGAAAAATGCCAAAGAGGAGAGGTCCAAGGACTGATCCTTGTAGAACACCGAAGGAGGTGGGAGCTGGCTCAGAGGGTGGCAGTGGATGCTGACAGACTGATGGATTATTGTTACTGCTATTCTCCTTGTTGCCAACCTTTCAGTTGTGCTCGGTGATTGTTGTTGGTGAATATTTTGTTCACATGAAAAATGTACAATAATTGTTACAGAATGCTCTGCTCTCCAAGGATGGCCAAGAGATTACCCAAAGAAGGCAGATGATGCATGTCACTGTGGCTTGTACCGGTGTGTTTTTGACCTCAGAAAATACTCACTGTTGGCATTTTCTCAGACACCTTACAGGCAAGAGCTTTGTCAGACTGAATCTCAGGTGTGATGATTTTTTTCTGAGTGTTCCATTTCTGGCTACCTCAACCAATCAGTAATTTCAGTCATACCATGGCATTGGAATGGTAAAACTGGCAATTGCGTTGTTGTGTATATTATTTTCTTTCTAACTGAGTTCATTATTCATTAATAAGATTGTATAAATAGATTTTCATTACTGTGTGCCTTAGTCAACTGTTGGTGATTCATAAGATTGTGTACATGTTGCAACTGCATTTGACTGTAGTGTATATACATGCATTCTAAAGACAATTCATGATTATAGAGCCTTACCTACAATCTTAACCAAGGCAGTTTCCAGATACAGATGAAGCAAGATCAGAGTCTTGCCTAGCATCTTAACCATGGTGTTTTCCAGACACAGCTGAAGCAAGATCAGAATCTTGCCTAGCATCTTAACCATGGTGTTTTCCAGACACAGCTGAAGCAAGATCAGAGTCTTGCCTAGCATCTTAACCATGGTGTTTTCCAGACACAGCTGAAGCAAGATCCTACAATAATAATAATAATAGTAAATGCATTGGTAATGGACCAGATCTCTCTGTGATACATGTATGAGGCTCAAAGTGCAATACATGAAACGTAACAATACACAACCCAATTTAATAGCAGATAATAGGATAATGGTGTTCATTTCAACTGCACCCGTCCTTTAGCACGACTTTGACTTATTGTCAATTGTTAGCTCACTTATTGTCAAGGTCACAGAAGAGCTTGTAAGAAAACTGAATGGTGTACATTCCTGTTTTCAGTGTAGATGATCAACTGGTTTTGATTTGATTTTTATCAACTGGTTTTGATTTGATTTTTATCAACTGGTTTTGATTTGATTTTTATTACACAGACCTGTGACTGTCTAGCAGCTGCATTTTTAACTTGGATTTGTTTGTTTTTTGGGTGGTAGTTTTTTTGTTGTGTGTACACAGACCTGTGACTGTCTAGCAGCTGTATTTTTAACTTGGATTTTTGTTTTTGTTTTTTGGGTGGTAGTTTGTGTTTGTGTGTGTGTGTGTGTGTGTGAAAAATGTGCATTTAAAAAAAAAAATTGACACCAGTTGCAACTTTTTCCAATGCAATGTATCCATGCATAGGCCCCACCATGTTCGGCCTTAGTTCTGAGTTGAATATTGAGTTGACTTGTATTGTCTACCTAAGTGTTCTTTCTAACCTTTTGTGTGTTTTGATCTGAGTTGTGCAGTGTTGTGAAACAGAATTGTTTTACACTTTTTCTGTTGGCTATTTTCACTGGAGTATCACCCATCGAACTGGAAGACTTCTGATACCATTGTTCAAGGCAATTATTTATTCCATGCCATGGGTCAGGAAAATTGTAAATAAGCATCATCCATGTCAAACATGGTGTGTTATATATTAGTGCTTAGTGTCCTTTGATCATTAATAGCAGCCAGTGACCTTGACCTTTATCAAGATCAAAAACGATGTTGAACTGAAAGTTAGTAAGTTCTTACCCAGTCAAATTAAAACATTTTTGTATGAAGGGTAAGTAGATGATTATACTAGTAACTGGCATGTTTCCTGATGAGAGAAACGGTTGTCAGATTTGTCTTTCAGACTGTGTGAGCAGGTGTTCACACACTTGCATGATTGTCAGTACATTCCATTTTGATGTCCTTGACCTTACTTTGAGGTCCCAGGTGCATTGGAAAGGTCATGCAGGTGTCTGTTCTTGGTTTGTTTTTTGGAAGGGATCATCTGGTTCTGACAGATGCTCTGTTCATTGGTTATGGAGGGAGCGTTTTAAAGCTTCATTCTGATAATTGCAAAATATTTTACGCACCAATTTTTTCCTTTAATGCATATTTGTTTTGTTTTTTTAGTTTCGAGGAGGAGGTAAGGGTATTCCAGAAACATGTGGAGTGAATAGAGAAGATCAGGCGCAGACATGTTAAAGAAGCGTGTGGCTTTAGAGTCGCAAGAACTATTTGTAAACCTACAGACCTTAATGAATTACGATGCAATGCAGTGGTCCTCTGTCATTTTTATAAAAGTAAATGGCAATAATATCTAGAACTTTGGGGCCTACATGTTCCATCTGTATATGGTTAAATTCTACACCGTTATGTGGTTTCCTATACCATCTACGTGAAAAACGAGGATATTTATTGTTCACTGGAGACAAAAAGCTCTTTATATAATTTCTTCTGTCTCGGCATTTTTTCCCTTTTTTCAATGTGTCTGACCTTGACTTTCATAAGCTGCGTCAACAGTGCCCTAATCTGGCACAAACACCAGTGGAAAAATGGGCTGTTTTATGGTTGTCTCTTCTATCTGTAGTTTTTCTTGTTATCGTTTGGTTGTGCAATGTAATCATTATAGAATACGTTTTACTGATCTCTTGATTGTAAGTCTATTGAACATTTGCTGCTCTTGTTTTATCAATACTTTACGCTTTCTTTTGTTTTTTTTTGTAACACTTGTCCAGTTCCGTAATAAAATATCTCCAGTATCCCTTACCATTGTTGTTGTTGTACAAATCATGAAGTGTGCTTGTTTGATATTTAAAAATGCATTTTTGAATGTTAGAAAAAGAAGACAAATAAAGACAGGAAAAGGGTATTGAAAACAGCAGGCTCTCTAACTTTAAAATCTTTCAGCTGTGAAGAATAAGGCTAAGAAAGTAAGTAACTTGGTTTTTTACACCCAGTCAACCAGTGTGGTTATATTACGGTGAAAGAATAAGGCTGTTAGAATTTTTTTTATAAAAAAGTATTGAAAATAGCAGGCTCTCTAACTTTGAAATCTTTCAGCTGTGAAGAATAAGGCTAAGTAGGTAAGTAACTTGGTGTTTTACACCCAGTCAACCAGTGTGGTTATATCAGGGCGAAAGAATAAGTGGGTGAGATAAGGCTGTCATAATGATTTCATATAAAACTAAGTCCCCACATTCCCCCTTTCGTATGGCTGCACAAGACTGTTTGTAGAGAAAGGAAGGAGTGTGATGGTGAGGGAATGAAAGAACCGGCATAGTCGTTACGTTTGTAGAGAAAGGAAGGAGTGTGACGGTGAGGGAGTGAAAGAACCAGCATAGTTATTTGTAGAGAAAGGAAGGAGTGTGACGGTGAGGGAGTGAAAGAACCAGCATAGTTATTTGCAGAGAAAGGAAGGAGTGTGGTGGTGAGGGAATGAAAGAACCGGCATAGTCGTTACGTTTGTAGAGAAAGGAAGGAGTGTGACGGTGAGGGAGTGAAAGAACCAGCATAGTTATTTGTAGAGAAAGGAAGGAGTGTGACGGTGAGGGAGTGAAAGAACCAGCATAGTTATTTGTAGAGAAAGGAAGGAGTGTGGTGGTGAGGGAATGAAAGAACCGGCATAGTCGTTACGTTTGTAGAGAAAGGAAGGAGTGTGATGGTGGGGGAATGAAAGAACCGCCATAGTCATTATGTTCGTAGAGAAAGGAAGGAATGTGGTGGTGAGGGAATGAAAGAACCGGCATAGTTTTGTGTTTGTAGAGAAAGGAAGGAGTGTGGTGATGAGGGAATAAAAGAACCACCATAGTTTGTAGAGAAAGGAAGGAGTGTGGTGGTGAGGGAATAAAAGAACCGCCATAGTTACTATGTAGAGAAAGGAAGGAGTGTGACGGTGAGGGAATGAAAGAACCGGCATAGTTACTATGTAAAGAAAGGAAGGAGTGTGACGGTGAGGGAGTGAAAGAACCAGCATAGTTATTTGTAGAGAAAGGAAGGAGTGTGCTGGTGAGGGAATGAAAGAACCGGCATAGTTATTATGTAGTCACAACTCCCAGAAGTGCTCGTTCTCTCTCTGCCTTTACTGCAGGAGAAGCGGGACACATTTTGCGTTAACAAAAATCCATTTGCAGAAATAGAGTGGTATGGGAGCCATCCTTGGGAAAGCCTTCCGTGTTCAGGTTTATCTTTTGATGTCTGTCCATTGAGGTTATTATTCGGTGCCATTAGTGCCCCCACCTCTCTCTCTCTCTCTCTCTCTCTCTCTCTCTCTCTCTCTCTCTCTCTCTCTCTCTCTCTCTCTCTCTCTCTCTCTCTCTCACACACACACACACACACACACACACACACACACACACTCGTGCCCTTAACCATCCAGATTCATTTTGACAGTGATCCCGTTTGCCTGAATAGGAGCATATCAGACAGGAAATATCAGTTGATTGCACCATTGATCATCCTTAATCGAATTCATCGCGCGCTGGAAATAGTTCCGGTGTCAACTTGCATACTTTCGTTTGCTTTTGTTTCCCCCTCTAGATGGTTAATCTACGAGTAGAATAGTGCTGTAGGGGGGCCCGGATCTCTGGCAGCTTGAATAATTTTAATACTGAACAATCGGGGCATTTCTGTTCAAGTGAGATAATTGGCAGATATCAATGTTTGCATGTTATGATGGTGGTCCATCCAGTCGCCCCCCCCCCCCCCCCCCCCCCCCCCCCCCCCCCCCCCCCCCACCCCAACACCCCTTTTTTTCAGAGGGGGTGAGGGCGTTTTTGTGTGTCTGTTTGATGGAATTCTCAGGCACTGTCCCACCGAGGGGTAGTGCTATGGCAGAAAATTGTGGTGCCCTCTGCTGAGATCCCAGGTCTGTCTCTGTATAGCCTAGAGCAGTTCAGAATATAGCCATGCATGCTTTGCCTCCTGCCAAAGAAATCATCTCTTCCAGGTCCATTAAACTTCTTTCTTTTTTTCTTCTCCAAATCCTCTTTCCACCTTTTCTGCGTGTTCGATGGGTAGAGCATATTATCGCATGGTCCCACGCAATAAAATAGGCCACCTTGCTCAACGTTACAGATGATTGATACAGGTTCCCGTGTTGGAAACCCAACAGGAGGAAAAACGGGCTCCAGAATGGGCCATTTTCCGTCTACAACAGCTGGACGTTCATAACTGGGTCAGGTAGGCCAATGGCTGATGGGACTGTGTGATGTGCATTTTAGGTTTTTGGTTTATTTTATTGTTCTCCTCTCTCTCTCTCTCTCTCTCTCTCTCTCTCTCTCTCTCTCTCTCTCTCTCTCTCTCAAAAAAGCACGACAATCTTTATCCCTGTGTAATAAAGTATTATCTTATCTCTCTCTCTCTCTCTCTCTCTCTCTCTCTCTCTCTCTCTCTCTCTCTCTCTCTCTCTCTCTCTCTCTCTCTCTCACACACACACACACACACACACACACATTTCTCGTCCTGTTTGTTAAAAATCGACGTTTAAAGTCACGAAAACATGACCGTGAGTGCTGCCATTTTGTGTCCAGCAATCTGTATCAGTGACGTCATAAACAGGGCTGGTATGTTTGGCAACAGAACTCTCTCTCTCTCT
>JABMCL010003225.1:127500-137500 GCA_018857735.1 Alviniconcha marisindica
CATTAGCTGCCAGGTCTGAATACATCAACAGGCATTCAAAGACACATTAGCTGCCAGGTCTGAATACATCAACAGGCATTCAAAGACACATTAGCTGCCAGGTCTGAATACATCAACAGGCATTCAAAGACACATTAGCTGCCAGGTCTGAATACATCAACAGGCATTCAAAGACACATTAGCTGCCAGGTCTGAATACATCAACGGGCATTCAAAGACACATTAGCTGCCAGGTCTGAATACATCAACAAGCATTCAAAGACTCATTAGCTGCCAGGTCTGAATACATCAACAGGCGTCCGAGAATACATCATTCGGTTCTTGCAACAGTACGCGAAAAACACAAAGGTGGCGGATTACTGCTGTTCTGGTGCAGTCAGTAGCGTGCGCTTTCTTCTCTCTCTCTCTCTCTCTCTCTCTCTCTCTCTCTCTCTCTCTCTCTCTCTCTCTCTCTCTCTCTCTCTCTCTCTCTCTCTCTCTCTCTCTTTTCCCCTGCTTTTCTTTCGTTCTGGTGTTTGTCTATTTCTTCTCCATCTCTATATTGTAGGCTAGCTAACTGGTTCAGAATGTTCACATTAACTTTGTGTGTATCCTTGGTTTTGATTTTTCCCCCTTTTTTATGTTACTATAAACTGTTACCATTTTAACTCAGTTTTTAGGCATATGAACATATATACAGAAACCAAGGTGCTTAACGTCCACAAAAAACAAAACAAAAATAAACAAAAACAACAACAACTTTTATTAGGGACGGGGAGAAGGGGGTATGGAGGTGGGGGAAGAGGGAGATTATAATTATACCTATCGCTACACCTTCACCACCAGAATGACTCCTGCATTAAGATGTGCAGCGATGAAAGCCAGTTTAATTGTTCATTAATTGTGAGGGACAAAGTCACAAGACAGTGTCACAGACCACAGCTTTTGAAGAGAAAGGAGAACCGAAGCGGATTCGAACCGTGGTCCCTCTGCTTACCAGCCTGACGCCTTGCAGCTAAGCCAAACCGGCTCACAAGAGAGAGAGAGAGAGAGAGAGAGAGAGAGAGAGAGAGAGAGAGAGAGAGAGAGAGAGAGAGAGAGAGAATGCGTATAGTTCTACGCTAATCACTGAACAATTACCTCAAGCTTCGCTCTGTTATGTCCTTTCCCTTCTGGTTGTGTTAGTGGTATTGGTAAAAGTGCAGACGCGAGCAAACAACAGCCACGAACGCTTTGCTACAATTTCCTTAACGCCACCCAATCGATGCTGACCGGCGTAAGGCATATACACACAGCACCCGTAACGCTGGATGCTTTAATTCCAACAGGGTTGAGCATGTTACCGAACCGCTCCGATCGATGAAGACACACGCGCTGACCGTCACCTTCAGGGGCACAATAAACAAGCACCCCCCCCCTCCCCCCAGCTCTCCCCTCCCTCCCTAACCCCCCCCCCACCCCCCCACCAGCCCCCCCCCACCCCCACCCCCGCCGCCCCCCTCACACCGCCTCCCATCCTTCCAGTGACGCACCTGAGATGGCTCAGCTGCTGTCGTTGCCCAAATCTTGATCCTCCCGCTGTCAGAGGGGATGGTAATACCCCCCCCCCCCCCTACCCCCCAACCCGCCAGCTCCAAGCTTTGCGTGAGGCTGGCATCTGATTCCAAATTCGTCATCGTTTTCTTGCGGTCTTGCTGGTGTTATGTTCTGCTGCTGCTGATGCTGCTGGTGTTGTTGTTGCTGCTGTTTCTGCTGGTGCTGTTGTTGCTACTGGTGTTGGTGGTGGTGGTGCTGTTGCTGATACTGCTGGTGTCGTTGTTGCTGCTGTTTCTGCTGGTGCTGTTGTTGCTACTGGTGGTGGTGGTGCTGTTGCTGATGTTGCTGGTGTTGTTGTTGCTGCTGTTTCTGCTGGTGCTGTTGTTGCTGCTGTTTCTGCTGGTGCTGTTGTTGCTACTGCTGTTGCTGGTGGTGGTGCTGCTGCTACTGGTGGTGGTGCTGTTGCTGCTGCTGCTGGTGTTGTTGTTGCTGCTGTTGCTGGTGGTGCTGTTGCTGCTGCTGCTCTTGTTGCTGTTGATGTTGCTGATGTTACTGGTGATGCTGTTGCTGCTGCTGCTGTTTCTGCTGGTGTTGTTGTTGCCACTGCTGTTGTTGATGTTGCTGGTTTTGCAGTTGCTGCTGCTACTGCTCTTGCTACTGGTCTGCTGGTACTGTTGTTGCTGGTGCTGCTTCTGTTGATGCTGGTACTGATGTGGCTGCAGATGCCGTGTTAGATGTACATCAGTTACGCACCCTCCCGTACTTTCCGCTCTGCTTCTGATACTCTCAGACTCCAGATTCCTCCTACCACCAGACTTTCCACTGTTGGTTCCCGCGCCTTTTCTGTCTTCGGTCCCTCTACATGGAATGTCCTACCCCTTCCTCTGCGACTGAAACCCTCGCTGGAGTCTTTCAAATCAAACCTCAAACCTCATTCTTTTCCCAACACTACAGACCTGCCATGTTTTCCCATCCGTGCTGCTGTCTTCCTCCGCCCCGAGTCTCTGCTGCCAGTTTTAAGTTGTGCATGAAATGTGTTTTATGATTGTAGTCAGTGTGCTCGTGTGTGTGTGTGGGGGGGGGGGGGGGGGGGGGGGCTGTCGGTGTTTGAGTGTATGTGGGAGGATACGCGCGTAGAACAGTCTCTATGGACAAAGAGTCTGCGCTTTATTAATACTTTTACTATTATTATTAGTATTTCTGGAGCCGACAGTTGAAATGGAATAGATGTCAGTGTGATTAACGGAAGCTATGATTATGGTTAACAGGCACGGTGGCACTGTACCCTTCCAGCAAGAGGAAAGAAACAGGCAAAGAGGCAAGCAGGCGGAATAAATGTTATAATAACGTAACCGAATGCATCTGCACATTGTGTTTGTGTTGTATGTACTCCGTGTGTCGCTCTGTCGGTTTCGTGTGTGTACGCCATTCGATCTTTTACGTATGTGTTACGTGTTGTGATTTAGACGTCACTATAAGTCAATGAGAGAGGGCGAGAGAAAGCGAGAGGCAATTCCAACGCCTTCACGTATGTACCATCCAAAAGAAAAGAAGAAATAAAATCAGGAACCTCTGGCTGTTGCTCGTTTGTTGTTCCTTACTTCCAACCTAATTCCATCGACCATTTACATCTGAGCTGGGTGGTGGGGGGTGTAACCGAGTGCATCTGCACATTGTGTTGTGTGATGTTGACTCTGTGTGTTGCTCTGTGGTGTTCTTTTGTGTGTGTACGTCATTCGGTCTTTTACGTATGTGTTACGTGTTGTGATTTAGACGTCACTACAAGTCTGAGTGAGACAGAGCGCGAGAGAATGCGAGAGGGAATGAAATCAGGAACCTCTGGCTGTGGCTCGTTTGTTCTTCCTTACTTCCAACCTGCATCTTCCTCCGACCGTTTCAATAATAATAATAATACGAGGAATCTGTAGGCTGAGAGTAGCCGAGTGGAGAGCATGGGAGGGTGTGTAAAGTTGAAAATAGTCACAGACATGAGACGCAGCAGTATGCGTAACACATTTATAGCAGAGAGTGTTTATCTTGTACTGAATTCTTTGTGGGGTAGGGAGCCAGTGGAGATATTGAATGAGAGGAGTGATCTGGTCAGTTTCACGTGTGTGTTTTTTCAGTATGAGACGAGCAGCACAGTTCTGTACGCGACGAAGGCTATGGACAGAGGAAGCTGGCAGGCCAGAAAGGAGAGAAATGCAGTAGTCGAGGCGTGACAGAATGAGTCTGTTGACCTACGCACACGGAATGTAACTGCGTCAGTCTGTTAGTCTGTCTGCCTGCCTGCCTGCCTGCCTGCCTGCCTGCGCTCGTGTGTGTGTGTGTGTGTGTGTGTGTGTGTGTGTGTGTGTGTGTGTGTGTGTGTGTGTGTGTGTGTGTGTGTGTGTGTGTGTGTGTGTGTGTGTTGTGTGTGTGTGTGTGAGTGTGTTGTTGTGTGTGTGTGTGTGTGTGTGAGTGTGTGTGTGTTGTGTGTGTGTGTGTGTGTGTGTGTGTGTGTGTGTGTGTGTGTGTGTGTGTGTGTGTGTGTGTGTGTGTGTGTGTGTGTGTGTGTGTGTGTGTGTGTGCATCTTCAGATAAGTAATTAATGAGTATGTTTAAATACTTTGCTCTGTACTTCATGCTGACGCATTTTGTTTGAGAGCTTACAGGGAAACCGAACCGAAGACAAAAGTTTTCAACAGCCTGTTGTCCGGACTCTGTCTTTGTGACTTCGTTCCCCACAGCTGTTGTTGATGGTCGCGTTTATATAGCGCTATTCTCCGCTCTCGAGCGGACTCGCTGAGCTCTTGTCCCATGTGATTATAAATAACTAAGTAGGCATGGTGCTTAACGTCCACAGCAACCATAAGGTTTATTAGGGACGGGGAGAAGGGGGTGGGGGGGAGGGGGTTTGCAGGTGGGGTAAGAGGGAGATTATATACCTATCGCTACACTGTCACCACCAGAATGATTCCTGCATTAAGATGGGCAGCGATGAGAACCACTTTAATGTTTCATTAATAATCTATTGTGAGAGACAAAGTCACAAGACAGTGTCCACAGACCACACTTTTTGAAGAGAAAGGAGAGCTGAAGCGGAATCGAGCCGATGCCCTGCTTACCAGCCTAACGCCTCACCGCTAGGCCAAGCCGGCTCACAAGTTCTAAATGAGTGACTGTCGCTTTTTTATAGCGCGTTATGAATATCCGTCCACCAAAGTGGTGTACTTACAGCGCTGTTTGGTTGTTACGTGGCTGGTGTCACGTGAAACTGCTGCCATCTTGGCGCACGTTCTGTGAACACCATCCAACCATGCACCGGTTGTTACACGGTTGGTGCCACATGAAACTGCTGCCGTCTCGGTGCGTTCTGAGTACATCGTATAATCACGCACCATGTCACGTCACTTCATGAAAATCCACAAGCGTAGTGTGCATGCCACCTGCCACTTGCACTTTGGGCAGAATGACGAGGATGTTTTACGTGCTACTGCGGTAACAACGGGGTGAAACGGATATCAAATAAGAGTCAGCACAGAGCGTTGACCCCGGAGAGTAAAATTCTCCCGCCGTTTCTGCCGGGACTCGAACTCGCGACCCTTCGATCACGGGTCCGGCGTTCTGACCACTGAGCTGTCCCGGTTCCCAAGTTGCGGAGTACACAAGCTGGTTAACCCCTTCACTGCCATGATGTCACTGGAAAACGACCCATAAAAGTGCAACATTTGAAACCTTTCACGTTTTTTGTCTTCTTGTTCGCACTGGCATGTGAAAGGATTTTCACAAAACACCTAGCATTGAAAGTAGATGTTACAGGACCGGAAAATAGACTGTTTGCAGGCTCGTCCGTGCATCATTCAGCCCGCAAATTTTACCGGCTGGGGCAGTGAAGGGGTTAATTCGCACTGGCGGGGTCCCCACCACCTTAGCAGCCATTGTTCTGGCGGTGGTTGACGGTCTCTTCGGTCTTTGCGGGTCAGAGTGCTTGGAATGAGCTATTCATAGGTCTCCGGGGGTCCCACCCACCGCCCCTCTTTACCCCGTCCCTAATCAACCGTGTGTGGTCTATGCGGACGTTAAGCTCTACAACTCATTCAATCAGACAAAAAAAAGTTGTCCTAAAAAGGCGGAGAAAAAATATACTTCTATTTCTCTCTGCATGTTTGCTTGCTTTTTTTTTCTTTTTTTCTTCTTCTTCTTCTTTTGTTGTTGTTTGTTTTTGTTTGATTGTTTGTTTGTTTGTTTGTTGTTGATTTTATCAATAATTGTTCGAAATATTTTTTTTCATTCTTTCTTTTTTATATCGAAATTGCAGTTCCTCTGAGCACAGGGTTTTGTTTCGCTCTTTCATAATGAAGAGCAGGAAATATATAATGCATATTCAAATACAAAAGAACGTTGTTAGGTGAAGAAAGGTGAAAGTATACAAATCAAATCAAACAGAGTAAAACGTAATAAAAATATTGCTTCTGGGATCGATCAAGTGCATCGATTACTCATTTTCTACCCTCCACTGCCGATCCATCGCAGCCAAAACAACGCCCACATACCCTTAAACACAGCCACACTTACACCCGAATTAAAAACTAAAACTCATATCGCCCCCGAACCCCCCCCCCCCCCCCACACACACACACACACACACGCACACACACACGCATAGAGAGAGAGAGGGAGAGAGAGACACACACACACACACACACACACACACACACACTTCGCTTGGCTCGTGACGTTTGTACACTTTTGCTGCACGTGCCGGGTTTGTTTGTGACGTCAATGATTTCTGGCAGCACTCACGGTCCTGTTTTTGTGACCTTCAAAAAATGGATTATTTTGTTTTTTGTTTTTAAAAAACAAGACGAGAAATCACGTGCATAAACTGCTGCCTTTTTATTTTATTTTTTTAACTAACAAGACGAGACATCTCTCTCTCTCTAGTTTTCGTTTTGTTTTTAAGTCGCTTTTTCCCGCATAATTTTATTAATTGTATTCTTGTTTGATGTATTGAGTGTTGCTGTGTTTGTCATCACGGACAGATTTGCAAGAAAGCCGAAACGTGCTTAAATCATTATCCTTGTGTAATAAAGTATTATTTTTTCCTCTCTCTCTCTCTCTCTCTCTCTCTCTCTCTCTCTCTCTCTCTCTCTCTCTCTCTCTCTCTCTCTCTCTCTCTCTCTCTCTCTCTCTCTCTCTCTCTGCAATCTAAACTACAATCCTTGTAGAATAAAGTTTTCGAGTTCAAGTTCGAGTACTCTCTCTCTCTCTCTCTCTCTCTCTCTCTCTCTCTCTCTCTCTCTCTCTCTCTCTCTCTCTCTCTCTCTCTCTCAATGAGAGGACACTTGAGAGACGCATTACTAAGATTTAGGGCAGGAGTGTCGTGGATAAAAGTCCACAGATTCCGTTTTAAGCCTGGAGCTGATACCTCATGCCCGTTTTGCCCACACGAGACAGAGGACGAGCTGCATGTTCTGTGCAAATGTACAACGTACAATAATATTAGACCTGACTTTTTAAGGCGTGACGGTCTGCGGAGTAGTGTTCCTTACCATTCAGTTATGGAAACAACTAATCAATGCCGTTTGCAGCAGATTGCATTGTTTCTTATCAAGGCAGGGAAAATGAGACAGATAACTGACTGATTTGGAATAGTAGCGGCACGTAGTTGTATGTGTAGGTGCTGTGTGTGTGTGTGTGTGGGGGGGGGTGGGGGGGGGGTGGGAAATCAGTAAACTCTTTGTCACTAGAAGCATGTTTAAAAAATGTATTGTGCAGCCTAAATATGCAGTGTGTTCATGTTCTTTGTGAAAGAGGCTAATGGCCTAAAAACAAATAAACTTTCTTGTTCTTGTTCTCTCTCTCTCTCTCTCTCTCTCTCTCTCTCTCTCTCTCTCTCTCTCTCTCTCTCTCTCTCTCTCTCTCTCTCTCTCTCTCTCTCTCTCTCTTAACTTCTTTATTATTATTATTTCATTTATAGACTTTGTATTCCATTGCTATCAGTAGGGCTCTCGGTAGTGTTCCCCTTTCAGAGAGAACTCGAACACGAACTCTATTATTTTTTTATTTTTTTATTTTT
Source organism: Alviniconcha marisindica (assembly GCA_018857735.1). Classification (NCBI taxonomy): domain Eukaryota; kingdom Metazoa; phylum Mollusca; class Gastropoda; family Provannidae; genus Alviniconcha; species Alviniconcha marisindica. The sequence continues at coordinate 135,077 of JABMCL010003225.1, forward strand.
TACAAGGATTGTAGTTTAGGTTCAGTCAAAAACCTGTCTAACAACTTGTCCTTGCTAAGCTACTGATGAGTGAATATAAAATTACAGGCATCATTCATCATCATTTATTATCATTATCTCTCAGAGAGAGACAGACAGACAGAGAGACAGACACACAGAGATAGAGACAGACTGAGAGACAGACACACAGAGATAGAGACAGACGGAGACAGATACAGAGAGACAGAGATAGAGACAGAGACAGACAGAGAGACAGAGACAGACAGAGAGACAGCGGTGGGGGGAGAGACGGAGAGAGAAATTTTGTACTTTAAAGTAAAAAATTAACAACAACAAAAAATACCCCCCCCCCAAAACAAAACAAAACACACACACACACAAAAAACACACACAAAAAACAAACAAACAAAAAAACAAAACAAAAACACACACACAACAACAACTATCAAATTGTTTGAAAACCTCTCATGACTTGTATACAACCGCGGTATAAATATGTATAGGGTGGCCACACATACATAACGGCGTGAATTATAGATCATCATCATGGGTTGCACCATTGATCCCTACGGTGCGTCCACACCCGTTGCCTGGTACCAGCCGTGTGCCTTCTTTCTCTCCATTGTCCTCCTGCCCTTTGTTGCTTTAGACTCCGGCTGGCACTACGGACCACCCGCCAGATCTCGGGTACAGTTCGCCCGGCTCCACATCTATATGCCGGGTAGATGCCGATCAATGCATAAACTTACAGACCTTATTGAAGAAAGCTGTTTGCATGCGGTTTTAACTCTGATCCATTCGGGGCACGGGTGACGATCGATGTGGAACTGAAAGGCACGAAAAGATGTGGTGGGGGGGGGGGGGGGGCAGGGGCGGATGGAGGTGGGGGGCCGGGGGCAGGGGCCCGGATGGAGGTGGGGGGGCCCGGGGGCCCGGATGGAGGTGGGTGGGCCCGGGGGCCCGGATGGTGGTGGGGGGGCCCCGGATGGAAGTGGGGGGGGCCGGATGGAGGTTGGGGGGGGGGGGGGGGGGGGGCGGATGGAGGTGGTGGGAGGGGAAGGGGGGAGGGTGTACTTCGATCAAAATCTGTTCGGTTTAGTATAACTTAATCTACATTGATTTTTTGTTTGCTTGTTTCTTTTTAATTTGTTTTGTTTCACCGTTTGTTCCCAGTGCCTTAAAATTATCGATCTTCCCCTGTCGGTTTAAAGTAGATTTAAGCCTAAATACGTATACGCACTTTTAAGGACTTTCTAACACTTTCAAGTTCTTTTTAGTAACATACCGATCAACATCTGCCGGTTAGATGAGAGTGACCAGACCACGACTTGGCTTAATATAGCTGTTGATCAACACGCAAAACTTCCAGAAAGGCTCAAAGATTATCGGGTTGGTTATATTAGCTTAAACACTCTGATGTGCACTCGGCAATCCAAGTCGGTGTGTGAATAAACGGGAACAGTCCAGCATATGCGCATTAACGTAACCAGGTTGCACTTGATAACTTACAGCGATTGGGTGATAGCTTCTACGACATTTAGTGTGTATGAATGTGTTAGCATATGCGCATTAACATAACCAGGTTGCGCTTGATAACTTACAGCGATTGGGTGATAGCTTCTACGACATTTAGTGTGTATGAATGTGTTAGCATATGCGCATTAACGTAACCAGGTTGCGCTTGATAACTTACAGCGATTGGGTGATAGCTTCTACGACATTTAGTGTGTATGAATGTGTTAGCATATGCGCATTAACGTAACCAGGTTGCGCTTGATAACTTACAGCGATTGGGTGATAGCTTCTACGACATTTAGTGTGTATGAATGTGTTAGCATATACGCGTATATGTGGTCCTGTGTGTATGAGATCAAGTGAAACTAATTATCAGTATGGGTACAGATACAAATGTACGTAATTACATAACAGCTTTGTTGGCTGCGCTTTTTTTTTTTTTTTTTTTAACGTAAATTTATATTGGTGCAACTTACTGACGCATGTTGTTAGCATGATAATTGTAAGATCAGTCTAATATCACTTATGTGAAGACTTTAATTTTTTTTTTTTTTAAAGATGAAAAAGAACTGACAACTTCTGTCTATTGTCATTGGTCGAAGGAGCCACAACTACGATTTTTTGTCGCGACAAACATACTTCTGTGGCGACAATCACAGGTTTTGTCGCGACAAAAATCGTAGTTGTGGCAACTGCATCCAATGAAAGTCTATAGCCCGCAGAATAGTGAGAATGCGTTTACCAAATGCAGACTGCATGTGTCACGGGTGAAATATCTCCAAAAGGAGGAATGGGGGTGTGGAGTGTGGGGTAATCAGTGCTCGAAAAACGTCGCAGAATGGACCAAGAAATACCTCAATCACCTACGGTCACTCTCACCTGTCATGCGAGTGAATATAAGCTACATAA
>JABMCL010003225.1:142500-150000 GCA_018857735.1 Alviniconcha marisindica
AACGGGACGCAAAACGAAACAAACGAACCCTTGTCCCCAGTCGATAGAGCGTGGACAAGGACGTCATCAACTGGTCCCAGTGCTAACTCCCTAGTGACAGTGCTAGCACGTGACACGGCTCAGCCAATGGGCGGGCGAGCTGACGGAATGCAAATGAGCGGAGAATGTCAAGTTTCTTGCAGGGTGCAGAGATAGTGGACATTCAGACAGGGACAGTACCAGCAGACACTGACATGCTCTGATGGCGACGAACAAACTGCTATGGGTGTCCCTGCTTCTTGTGAGTAATCTGTCGTTCTAGTTGAGTTGTCTGAAATTAACCGTCTTTGACTCTGACGTAATGTTTGTTCTAATGGGTTTAAACAATACAGCATTATTGTGTGTCACAGAGTAAGCGTTATTAATCTTTTTTTTTGTACTCGCCCTGATGTAACCGTACTGGTTCACTGGACGTAAGACATCAAGTTACTTACTCATTTTTGTACCGATTTCAGGAGACCAGTCAAATGTCTGATGCAGAGTATATGATATGTACTCGGACATATATGTATATATTGTATCTGAAAAAACACAACACACACACACACACACACACACACACACACACAACACACACACAACACCACACACACACACCAACCCCACACAACACACACACATACATTTCAGCAGGAATATAATATATATATATATATAATACTATATATATATATATATATATACTTATGTATACATAGGGTGTGTGTCCGAGTGTACGATCCACTCAAGCAGTATTTAAATATTCACATTGATGCATATATACCCGGATCTTCTTGTTAATTTATTTTTAACGTGAATCAGTCCTTCATTAAACTCTTTATTATAATTTACCGTAACAGTTAATATTGAAAAAAAAAGTACAAGAAAACAAATACGGGAAAACGACTAGATACGCAAAAGCCCAATTTGAGTTCCCTTTTCCTTTTTGTCTAAATATCTTTCCTTTGCATATGCTTCTCTGTGAGCAACGCTCTCTTGTAGTGGTGTATCTGTTTTCTGTTGCTTTTTGTATTTTTTCTTCTGTTTTTTCTTTCTTTCTTTCCTCTTCTTTTTCATTTTTCTAAGTTTGTGTGTGTGTGTGTGTGTGTGTGTGTGTGTGTTGTTGTGTGTGTGTGTGTGTGTGTGTGTGTGTGTGTGTGTGTGTCTGCGCGCGCGCGCGCGCGTTTACAAGGTACGCTATGTACGCTTTTTGCTGTTGTTCTTGTATTTGTTGTTGTTAGTGTTGTTGTTGTGTGTTTGTTTGTTTGTTTGTGTTTTTTGTTGTTGTTGTCGTTGTTTTTGTTGCTTTTTTTCCTGGTAATTGTTGTACGAAACTCAATTACTGACTTAAAAAAAAACACACCTATATATTGCATATCCCTCCTCTAGTTATCGATCAAGCAAATCTTCATGGTATACTTAGTGTGTTTTTCTTCTCTCTTTTTTCAGATACAAGCTTTTCGATCAACAGAATGTGGTGGTAAGTACAGCACAAATCAACTTTTTCTACCCCCTTTTCCCCCTTTTGTGTGTGTGTGTTTGTGTGTGTGTGTGGGGGGGGGGGGGGCACTATGTTTCTATTCTCGGTTTATGGGTTTCAAAAAAATGTGTTAGTGTGTGTGTGTGTGTGTGTGTGTGTGTGTGTGTGTGTGTGTGTGTGTGTGTGTGTGTGTGTGTGTGTGTGTGTTGGTGTCGTTGTTGTTGTTGTTGTTGTTGTTGTTCGTTGTTGTTTAATTTGTGTTTTTCTTCGTATTTCGAAGAGGGTGGGTCTGTGATTTGTATTCCTCTCTCTCTCTCTCTCTCTCTCTCTCTCTCTCTCTCTCTCTCTCTCTCTCTCTCTCTCTCTCTCTCTCTCTCTCTCTATTTGATTGTGGGAAATTCGTCGATCTGTTTTTAATCCAGACGACATTAAGCTGCTCCGTCAGTGTGTCGATGGAAGTAATGGCCATGCGACACTCCACACCGAACCCTTGACTGCAGTCACGATTTTATCAGCACGTGCAAAAGGCCACGGATCCGTCAACTTTTAATCACCTTGAAACCCCCAGTTGCCCTCCTCCCCTCCCGACGCACGCACGCTCGCGCGCGCGCGGGCACACACACACACATGCACGATTGCACGCACGCACGCACACTTATGCCCGCACGCACGCACGCACACACATACACATGAACGCACGCTCTCATATAGGCATGCACCTCTCCCCCCCCCCCCCCCCACACACACACATACTCACCACTCTCTTTACGTCTCTGTCTCTTAGTCTCTGTCTGTCTGTCTGTCTGTCTGTCTGTCTGTCTGTCTGTCTGTCTGTCTGTCTGTCTGTCTGTCTGTCTCTCTCTCTCTCTCTCTCTCTCTCTCTTCTCTCTCTCTCTCTCTCTCTCTCTCTCTCTCTCCCCTTCCTCCCCCTCTCTCTCTCTCTCTCTCTCTTCTCTCTCTCTCTCTCTCTCTCTCTCTCTCTCTCTCTCTCTCTCTCTCTCTCTCTCTCTATACACAGCACAAGCATGCAAAATACTAGCGATGCAATAAAGGTTTCCGGGTACTCGATACTGATTGGACTCACCAGATAAATATATTGCTCCATTTTTACTTCGTGTTTTACAACGCACCTTCCTGCAGCTGTTATGCACAATGTCATGAGGTAAAACCACTTGAGTTCCACTGCTCATCCCAGGTTGTCTGGGTATGTCTTGAATAACATGGTTCAGGAGCTGTGTGAGAGTCGAGGTGGACGTCCTGGACTGTCCGTCCTAACGAGCCTTCTGGTTTCCGTGGACGTAAAGATTTATTGCACCGTGCTTCGGCATTGGTCACAACTTGTCCCTAATATGTCAACTGACATCTGAGGACATAAAGCATCACTTCATCATCATCATGTCTTGAATAACCCTCGTGAGCGCCCCACGTGCACCTTTGGCGCTCCCAAGCAGGATGCCTTAAGCGAAGCCGCTTTAATTCCACTTCTAGATAACGGGAAAAAGTCCCACTGGGAGAGGTCTGAAAAACCAGTAGTCACGAATCTGTCTCAGTGTACCTTCATAGTCGAAACCAACTTATAACACTCTTTAGACAAAGCCATTCGTCGACAGTTGATTGAAGTGTTGTCTAAGACTAAGCCAAGAATTTAAACAACCTGACAAAAATTAATGAGGTACACTGCAACATCAAACCGTTTAAGCCAAGACAAACACCTTAAACGATTTTTTTAAAATATTTTTACTGACTCTCTCTCTCTCTCTCTCTCTCTCTCTCTCTCTCTCTCTCTCTCTCTCTCTCTCTCTCTCTCTCGTACCAGTTGACTGGCGTAAACATCAACTTACTACAACTATCCTCTCTCTCTCTCTCTCTCTCTCTCTCTCTCTCTCTCTCTCTCTCTCTCTCTCTCTCTCTCTCTCTCTCTCTCTCTCTCTCAAAGTAAATAGATGTTGTATTGATGCGGTATATTAAGAATCATGTATTCACAAGTCTCAGCGACATTCAGGCAATGTCAAGATGTATGTTCAACCAGACTAGTTTTTCTTGGTTTTCGTGTAAACTGCCTGGCAGTTTCTGTGCACATACTACATACAAAAGACGTAACATTATGTGTTAATTTTACGCAATCATTTCGCATTACTGTCTTACACAGTTTAAAAAAAAAAAAAAAAGCCCAGGGAAACGCAAACTCAAAATTTCAAGCAAGTGAGAGATTCAGGCAATGGTATAGGATAATGTTCCAGTGAAAACGTTGGTGCGGCAAAGGAAAGAGATAAAGAACCATACAAGGAAACGCTGACTGTACTCACTGAACCAAACACAAGAACAAAAACGGGTATAACAAAAGCAGTGAAAAAAGTGATTGGTGCATAGTACTTTCGTATCGATTTGTCAGAGGCTATATCGACAGACAGCAGTAGTAGTATAATGGTGTTCAGAACTAAGCAACAAGGGTCTTTTCGTCCATAGGACAGTGTACTGAATTGGTTTTTTCGTTTTTTTGTTTGTTTGTTTTTTGTCCCTTCTTTTTCTTCCCTTTGCTGTCTGTCAAACACCATCTAAAAAGGAAAATTTGCATTGCAAAGGCAGAAGCACGATTTTTCCAGCAGTGCAATTTGCAGTCTAGGATCGATACTGCATTTTTCCTTTTTATACCTTCTCTATCCATTAACTGTTTCCATCCAACAACTCTGAAACGCTATATTATTCGTTGCATTCTTCCGGTATGTAAATTATTGAGTGACAAAAATGACCCTTCAGAACAAAACCAACGTGTTTTATGTCTGTCTGTCATTCTCTATACTCTGTTTATGTCTGTCTGTCAGTCATTCTGTATACGTTCATGTGCAGGGCTGGGGGCGGGAGTGTGGGGGTGGTGGTGGTGCCTCTGTGTGCGTGTGTGTTGTGTGGTGTGTGTGTGTGTGTGTGTTGGACTGCTGTATATGTGTGTGTGTGCTGCATGTGTGTGTATGTGTGTGTGTGTGTGTGTGTGTGTGTGTGTGTGTGTGTGTGTGTGTGTGTGTGTGTGTGGTGTGTGTGTGTGTGTGTGTGTGTGTGTGTGTGTGTGTGTGTGTGTGTGTGTGTGTGTGTGTTGTGTGTGTGTGTGTGTGTGTGTGTGTGTGTGTGTGTGGTTGTGTGTGTGTGTGTGTGTGTGTGTGTGTGTGTGTGTGTGTGTGTGTGTGTGTGTGTGTGTGTATGTGTGTGTGTGTGTGTGTGTGTGTGTGTGTGTGTGTTGTGTGTGTGTGCTGTGTGTGTGTGTGTGTGTGTGTGTGTGTGTGTGTGTGTGTGTGTGTGTGTGTGACCTGCATGTGTGTGTGTGTGTGTGTGTGTGTGTGTCTGTCTGTCTGTCTGTCTGTCTGTCTGTCTGTCTGTCTGTACTATACGAAACAAACGTCAGGGAGAAGTGGGGGTCTCTACCGACATACGATCTCGCAGAGCTACGCACCCGTTTCTTGAAATCGTTAGCACAGACCTGCCTGCTCGGCCGTGTTTGCTTACACCCTATTGTGAAAACAACAAAACGCTTTCCGGCAACAAGAGAACTCCATTTAGTGGGCGCTGGTCGTCATAGTGGATGTTGCTGTCGGCTTTTCTTGCAGTTTTACTTGATCAGGACGAAGATATTTCAGTTCAAAGAACGCGGTGAAGCTTTCTTTCTCTTTCATTTCATCTTTCTTTCTCCATATTCCTACAATATGGAACACGCTGAGTTGTAACGCGGTGCATAGACTGACAAAGCTTGGCTTGCGTAACAGCTGTGAAAACTTAACCCCTTCACTGCCGGAGCCTGTAACAATGTCGGGCTGAAAGACACACGGACGTGCCTACAAACAGTATATCTTCCGGTCCTATAACGCATCTGCTTTCAGTGCTATGCGTTTGGATGAAAATCCTTTCACATGCCAGATTTTTGCGCTTTCACTGGTCGTTTTTGAGTGACATCATGGCAGTGAAGGGGTTAAAGGAGCTCGCCTTCTCAGAGCTTGCTTTGTACCACAGGTAAAAGAGATGAAAAATAAAACTATAAATTAATCATTTGTTTTAAAGTACATCGATGACTTTATGTGGAATTTTTAATTTCGGGTTGCGCCGTACAACTGGACAATAACAAATTAACACTGTCGTGGCATAACGAGTGTGTCGTCCTTCACGGCTTCTTTGACGTCTGAAAGCGCGTTGCCTGTCGTCCTTCACGGCCTCTTTGATGTCTGAAAGCGAGTTGCATGTCGTCCTTCGCGGCCTCTTTGACGTCTGAAAGCGAGTTGCCTGTCGTCTTTCACGGCCTCTTTGATGCCTGAAAGTGCGTTGCCTGTCGTCTTTTCTGGCCTCTTTGACGTCTGAAAGCGAGTTGCCTGTCGTCCTTCACGACCTCTTTGATGTCTGAAATCGAGTTGCCTGTCGTCCTTCACGGCCTCTTTGATGTCTGAAAGCGAGTTGCCTGTCGTCCTTCACGGCCTCTTTGATGTCTGAAAGCGAGTTGCTTGTCGTCCTTTCGGCCTCTTTGATGTATGAAAGCGAGTTGCCTGTCGTCCTTCACGGCCTCTTCGATAGCTAAAATCGAGTTGCCTGTCGTCCTTTACGGCCTCTTTGATGTCTGAAATCGAGTTGCCTGTTGTCCTTTATGGCCTCTTTGATGTCTGAAATCGAGTTGCCTAGCGTCCTTTACGGCCTTTACGGCCTCTTTGATGTCTGAAATCGAGTTGCCTGTCGTCCTTTACGACCTCTTTGACCTCTTTGACTTTGGCTGCAAGCGTATTGCCTGTCGTCTTTTGCGGCCTCTTTACTGTCTGGCTTCTTGAAACTCAGCAAAGCGAAATATTTAATAATTTCCGTTAATTTTAGTCTAGGTTTTTAGTATTTCGAAACATTCGTTAGGAAAAGGAAAGAAAAATGACTTATATCACGTAGGCCTACATTTAAAGTGAAGGGAAAGGTTGTATGGCATTCTCTCTCTCTCTCTCTCTCTCTCTCTCTCTCTCTCTCTCTCTCTCTCTCTCTCTCTCTCTCTCTCTCTCTCTCTCTCTCTCTCTCTCTCACACACACACCACACACACACATCCACACACACACACACACCACACACACACACACACACACACACACACACACACACACACACGCACACGCACACACACACACACACACGCACGCACGCACGCACGCACGCACACACGCACGCACGCACGCACGCACACACACACACACACAGAGTCGCATACCAGGGCACTGGGACTGAAGAAAAGGGTTGTTTTTTTAAGAGAAAGGTTTTCAAAGAATATTTAAAAGAGCTCACAGACTGTCGTTACGCAATGTTGCAGTCTCCGGGTTCAGACGGCTCGATCGTTTCGTTCTCATTGGGCACGCGTGAAAGTTTCCGTTGACCAATGACATTCCTTTGCAAATAAACCTTCAGTCTGAACACAGCTCTCCTTTCACCGCCGTTTGCACTCTCGCCCATAAAGACAGACCAGGCGAAGCTCGCTTCACAGAGTCCAGGAGCTGCGTGAAAGTCGAGGTGGCCGTCTGGGCTTTCCGTTTTAATGAACCTTACGGTTTCTGTGGGCGTAAAGCAACATTGAACCGTGCTTCGGCATTGGTCACAGTTTGTCCCTAATATGTCAACCGACATCCGAGGAGATGAAGCTTGTATACATTATCATCATCATCATCATCAGCTCGCCTCACGACAGTAGCTCAAGTGTTTTTTCCAAGGCGGACTATTTCGTTCCACACGGAGCACGTCCCATATGCTACGCATGGTTCTGGACCCTGTCAAAATGCGTGGGATGCGTGGGATGCCGTCTTCAAACTGAAACAGTTAACACAGCAGACGAGGTTGTAGTGCAAATGTGCAAAGATTTTCATCAGCATGCTTGACTCGGTTGTTCCATCAATACTTATGCAAAGGGAGCATTATTTTGCTTCGAACTTAAATGCCTCAAAGAGCAGCCATGTTTTGCTTTGCTCATTCCCAATAGAAAGCAGCAAAAGGGTGGCTCGTGGCA
>JABMCL010003225.1:167500-187500 GCA_018857735.1 Alviniconcha marisindica
GTGTACAGACCCGGTAACAGTGCCATGTTGTGTGTGTACAGACCCGGTAACAGTGCCATGTTGTGTGTGTACAGACCCGGTAACAATGCCATGTTGTGTGTGTACAGACCCGGTAACAATGCCATGTTGTGTGTGTACAGACCCGGTAACAATGCCACGTTGTGTGTGTACAGACCCGGTAACAATGCCAGGTTGTGTTTGTACGGACCCGGTAACACTGCCATGTTGTGTGTGTACAGACCCGATAAAAATGTGTACAGACCCGGTAACAATGCCATGCTGTGTGTACAAACCCGGTAACCATGCCACGTTGTGTGTGTACAGACCCGGTAACAATGCCATGCTGTGTGTGTACAGACCCGGTAACAATGCCATGCTGTGTGTGTACAGACCCGGTAACAATGCCATGTTGTGTGTGTGTACAGACCCGGTAACAATGCCATGCTGTGTGTGTACAGACCCGGTGCTGACGCAGGTAGGACCAGGTGTGCCGGCCAAGGGTGAGTTCCCAGGCGATCTCCTGGACCCCGGACACAGCGGCACCGTTGTGGCCTTGGGCTCTCTGGTGGAGAATCCTGGACGTGTTGTTGGCTGGGAGCTGAGCGTCAAGACTGCTGGCACCTTCAAAGTCCTGGTCAGTGTCTGCATGCAGTTAGCCATGCATGCGTGGTGTGTGTTGTACACGCACAAGGTCCACGAGTCTCACTGGGCAGCGTCACGCGCGCGCGCGCGCACGTGCGCACACACACTTACAAATATACGCGCGCGCGCACGCACGCACGTACTCACGCACGCACGCACACACATTGACTAAATCACACACACACACACACACACACACACACACACACACACACATGACGCGCACACACACGCACGCACGCACGCACACGAGCAAGCGCGCGCAAACTGAACAGGACGCACATACCGTCCCACACTCACACACAAATGCACGCACACACACACACACACACACACACACACACACACACACACACACACACACACACACACACACACACACACACACACACACACGCACGCACGCACGCACGCGCGCACGCACGCATGCACACACGCACATGCACACGCACATAATTCTTCTCTCTCTTCTCTCTCTCTCTCTCTCTCTCTCTCTCTCTCTCTCTCTCTCTCTCTCTCTCTCTCTTATTTACTTGTAAGAGATATTCCCTCAGGGGCGATAATTCGATGTAAATGGACCCTGTGTGCATCATACCTTGCAAAATAAAACTTCTCTCTCTCTCTCTCTCTCTCTCTCTCTCCATCTCGTCTCCTCTCTCTCCACTGCTAACTCTCTCACTTCTCTTCACTGTCTTCATACTAGATCTTCAGCGTCGGATCGAGGAAGATTGACAAACAGGAAACGCTGACACACGTGAATAACTGTCCACTTTTGTATGTTTGAAACAAATTCAGATCTTGGCCTCGGCCTGTGGAGGTAGCCAGTACAACACGGGAATAACTGTCCACGTGAATAACTGTCCACGTGAATAACTGTCCACTTTTGTATGTTTGAAACAAATTCAGATCTTGGCCCCGGACTGTGGAGGTAGCCAGTACAGCACGAGAATAACTGTCCACGTGAATAACTGTCCACGTGAATAACTGTCCACTTTTGTATGTTTGAAACAAATTCAGATCTTGGCCCCGGACTGTGGAGGTAGCCAGTACAGCACGGGAATAACTGTCCACGTGAATAACTGTCCACGTGAATAACTGTCCACTTTTGTATGTTTGAAACAAATTCAGATCTTGGCCCCGGCCTGTGGAGGTAGCCAGTACAGCACGGGAATAACTGTCCACGTGAATAACTGTCCACGTGAATAACTGTCCACTTTTGTATGTTTGAAACAAATTCAGATCTTGGCCCCGGACTGTGGAGGTAGCCAGTACAACACGGGAATAACTGTCCACGTGAATAACTGTCCACGTGAATAACTGTCCACTTTTGTATGTTTGAAACAAATTCAGATCTTGGCCCCGGCCTGTGGAGGTAGCCAGTACAGCACGGGAATAACTGTCCACGTGAATAACTGTCCACGTGAATAACTGTCCACTTTTGTATGTTTGAAACAAATTCAGATCTTGGCCCCGGCCTGTGGAGGTAGCCAGTACAGCACGGGAAAACTGTCCACGTGAATAACTGTCCACGTGAATAACTGTCCACTTTCGTATGTTTGAAACAAATTCAGATCTTGGCCCCTGACTGTGGAGGTAGCCAGTACAGCACGGGAACAACTGTCCACGTGAATAACTGTCCACGTGAATAACTGTCCACTTTTGTACGTTTGAAACAAATTCAGATCTTGGCCCCGGCCTGTGGAGGTAGCCAGTACAGCACGGGAATAACTGTCCACGTGAATAACTGTCCACGTGAATAACTGTCCACTTTTGTATGTTTGAAACAAATTCAGATCTTGGCCCCGGACTGTGGAGGTAGCCAGTACAGCACGGAATAACTGTCCACGTGAATAACTGTCCACGTGAATAACTGTCCACTTTTGTATGTTTGAAACAAATTCAGATCTTGGCCCCCTGTGGAGGTAGCCAGTACAACACGGGAATAACTGTCCACGTGAATAACTGTCCACGTGAATAACTGTCCACTTTTGTATGTTTGAAACAAATTCAGATCTTGGCCCCGGACTGTGGAGGTAGCCAGTACAGCACGGGAATAACTGTCCACGTGAATAACTGTCCACTTTTGTATGTTTGAAACAAATTCAGATCTTGGCCCCGGACTGTGGAGGTAGCCAGTACAGCACGGGAATAACTGTCCACGTGAATAACTGTCCACTTTTGTATGTTTGAAACAAATTCAGATCTTGGCCCCGGCCTGTGGAGGTAGCCAGTACAGCACGGGAATAACTGTCCACGTGAATAACTGTCCACTTTTGTATGTTTGAAACAAATTCAGATCTTGGCCCCGGACTGTGGAGGTAGCCAGTACAGCACGGGAATAACTGTCCACGTGAATAACTGTCCACTTTTGTATGTTTGAAACAAATTCAGATCTTGGCCCCGGCCTGTGGAGGTAGCCAGTACAGCACGGGAATAACTGTCCACGTGAATAACTGTCCACTTTTGTATGTTTGAAACAAATCAGATCTTGGCCCCGGACTGTGGAGGTAGCCAGTACAGCACGGTAGAATAACTGTCCACGTGAATAACTGTCCACTTTTGTATGTTTGAAACAAATTCAGATCTTGGCCCCGGACTGTGGAGGTAGCCAGTACAGCACGGGAATAACTGTCCACGTGAATAACTGTCCACTTTTGTATGTTTGAAACAAATTCAGATCTTGGCCCCGGACTGTGGAGGTAGCCAGTACACACGGGAATAACTGTCCACGTGAATAACTGTCCACTTTTGTATGTTTGAAACAAATTCAGATCTTGGCCCCGGACTGTGGAGGTAGCCAGTACAGCACGGGCACATAACTGTCCACGTGAATAACTGTCCACTTTTGTATGTTTGAAACAAATTCAGATCTTGGCCCCGGACTGTGGAGGTAGCCAGTACAGCCACAGGTGAATAACTGTCCACGTGAATAACTGTCCACTTTTGTATGTTTGAAACAAATTCAGATCTTGGCCCCGGACCTGTGGAGGTAGCCAGTACAGCCAACGTAGGAAAAGCTGTCCACGTGATAACCCACTTTTGTAGTTGTGAAACAGTGTCAGCACCTGCCCCAGGTAAGACATGTGTAGCACACTACCCACAAACGTGTAAGACATCGTGTAGCACACTACCACAGGTTGCATGTGTAGCACACTACCCCAGGACTGTGGAGAACCAGTAAGCAGTAGTAGCACACTACCCACAACGTAAGACATGTGTAGCCACTACCCCCAAGTAAGACATATGTAGCACACTACCCCAAGGTAAGACATGTGTAGCACACTACCCCAAGGTAAGACATGTGTAGCAACTACCCACAAGGTAGACATGTGTAGCACACTACCCCAAGTAGACATGTGTAGCACACTACCCCCAAGGTAGGACATTGTAGCACACTACCCCCAAGGTAAACATGTGTAGCACACTAACGCCACAAGGTAAGACATTGTAGCACACTACCTCCAAGGTAAGACATGTGTAGCACACTACCCCAGGTAAGACATGTGTAGCACACTACCCCATGGTAGGACATGTGTAGCACACTACCCAAGGTAGCACATGTGTAGCACACTACCCCCAAGGTAAGACATGTGTAGCACACTACCCACAAGGTAGACAGTACACCTCCAGAGACATGTGTAGCACACTACCCCAAGGTAAGACATGTGTAGCACACTACCCCAAGGTAGGACATGTAGCACACTACCCACAAGGTAAGACATGTGTAGCACACTACCCCCAAGGTAAGACATGTGTAGCACACTACCCACAAGGTAAGACATGTGTAGCACACTACCCACAAGGTAAGGGCATGTGTAGCACACTACCCCAAGGTAAGACATGTGTAGCACACTACCCACAAGGTAAGACATGTGTAGCACACTACCCACAAGGTAAGACATGTGTAGCACACTACCCACAAGGTAAGACATGTGTAGCACACTACCCCAAGGTAGGACATGTGTAGCACACTACCCACAAGGTAGGACATGTGTAGCACACTACCCACAAGGTAGACATGTGTAGCACACTACCCCAAGGTAGGACATTGTAGCACACTACCCCCAAGGTAAGACATGTGTAGCACACTACCCACAAGGTAAGACATGTGTAGCACACTACCCAAAAGATAGGACATGTGTAGCACACTACCCCCAAGGTAAGACATGTGTAGCACACTACCCCCAAGGTAAGACATGTGTAGCACACTACCCCCAAGGTAGGACATGTGTAGCACTACCCACAAGGTAGGACATGTGTAGCACACTACCCCCAAGGTAAGACATGTGTAGCACACTACCCACAAGGTAAGACATGTGTAGCACACTACCCCCAAGGTAGGACATGTGTAGCACACTACCCCCCAGGTAGGACATGTGTAGCACACTACCCCCCAGGTAAGTCATGTGTAGTACACTACCCACAAGGTAGGACACGTGTAGCACACTACCCAAAATGTAGGACACGTGTAGCACACTACCCCCAAGGTAGGACATGTGTAGCACACTACCCCAAGGTAGGACATGTGTAGCACACTACCCCAAGGTAGGACATGTGTAGCACACTACCCACAAGGTAGGACACGTGTAGCACACTACCCACAAGGTAGGACATGTGTAGCACACTACCCCCAAGGTAAGACATGTGTAGCACACTACCCACAAGGTAGGACATGTGTAGCACACTACCCACAAGGTAAGACATGTGTAGCACACTACCCACAAGGTAGGACATGTGTAGCACACTACCCACAAGGTAGGACATGTGTAGCACACTACCCCCCAGGTAAGGCATGTGTAGCACACTACCCACAAGGTAAGACACGTGTAACACACTACCCACAAGGTAGGACACGTGTAGCACACTACCCACAAGGTAAGACACGTGTAGCACACTACCCACAAGGTAGGACATGTGTAGCACATTACCCACAAAGTAAGACATGTGTAGCACACTATCCACAAAGTAAGACATGTGTAGCACACTACCTACAAGGTAGGACATGTGTAGCACACTACCCCCAAGGTAAGACATGTGTAGCACACTACCCCCAAGGTAGGACATGTGTAGCACTCTACCCACACGGTAGGACATGTGTAGCACACTACCCCCAAGGTAGGACATGTGTAGCACACTACCCCCAAGGTAGGACATGTGTAGCACATTACCTACAAGGTAAGACATGTGTAGCACACTACCCCCCAGGTAAGACATGTGTAGTACACTACCCACAAGGTAAGACATGTGTAGCACACTACCCCCAAGGTAGGACATGTGTAGCACACTACCCACAAGGTAGGACATGTGTAGCACACTACCCCCCAGGTAAGACATGTGTAGCACACTACCCACAAGATAAGACACGTGTACACACTGTCTGCGCCAGTGGACGGACCATTCTCTCTACTGTAACTGGACCACGTTTTAATGTGTCGTCGGGAGAAAGAACATTTTGCCCAATGACGCAACATCTGACAAAATAAATGTGTGGCTGGGGCGACGTATTCTCTCCCACTCATGTACAGTCAGCGCGAGAATTCACCGAATGGAAACGCGTATAAACTGTAGTATAAAATTGCCGTTCGGAAAGAGTTGTGTGTCTCGTCTGCGCGTGCTGATTGGCTAATCGCCGTCTGTCATTCAAATCACGGCGACACGTGAATTGGTGGCACGAGCGACGGTCGACGCTGTGACTGTTGGGCGAACCGCCCAACAGTGAAGCTGGTTTGCAGGAGTGACTGCCCTTTGTAATCTTTCGCGCAAGAAGTCGCGAGAGGCCGCAGCGTCACTTCCTGGTCGATTTCTGAGTAGGCGTTGCTTCACGCTGTGTATAACAATGGAAGTTGAACCTAAAATTTCGAAGCAGTACAAATATATGCCACCACTATTGCAGTTGCAAAAATTACCGGGGAAAGGGGATGCAGGGTGGGGGGAAAAAAAGTGCCTTTTCGTCGTTTTTGACTGACCAGAAGATCTCGAGTTCGTGGAAAAAAATACGTTTTGGGGCATCCTATAGCACGAGCAACAAATTATTGCTTGTTGCCAGACACATTCTGACTACGGGCCTCCAAAAATGCCTCTAAAGTTGGCAGTGTAAAATTCGCGAATTCACTGTCACCGTCTTCCGTTGTGAAGAAAGTACGCACCGGAAATAAATCAGCCAAGGGACTTAAGCGATGCTGAGCAAAAGTCAAGGGAGTTAACAACCCCGCCTGAGCCGCCCAATAACGATGGGGCGATGGTTGCAGGTGGCCACGTACTCGGTGAAGGCGGTGGTGGACGTGACGGCCAGCGGCACAGGCTACCAGTACGTGGCGGAGACGGGTCAAGTGGAAGTGGCTGCAGGAGACGTGCTGGGCCTGGACATTGCCTCGTCGGGAGGCGCCGCCCTGTACTCGCTGGATTGCCCGCCTACACAGACTGATTTCTCCAAGGCCGGGGCTTCGACTTTTGGCACCTCTATTACTACGTCTAGTCTTACGCCTACTGGTGGGTTCTCTCTCTCTCTCTCTCTCTCTCTCTCTCTCTCTCTCTCTCTCTCTCTCTCTCTCTCTCTCTCTCTCTCTCTCTCTCTCTCTCTCTCTCTCTCTCTCTCTCGGTTTTCCGTGTATGTATTAATGTAATTAATGTATCTGTCAAGCGGAAAAGCTTGTCCGTAGAGACTATTCTAAGGGCATACATACACGCACACACACACACACACACACACACACACACACCGCGCGCGCGCGCGCGCGCATACACATACAGGCACCAGCATACATGGACATACTGACCATGCAAAACTTAATTTATACAGAAAACGGGCTGGAAGCAAGCAAGCAAGCGTGTGTGTGTGTGTGTGTGTGTATGTGTGTGTGTGTGTGTGTGTGTGTGTGTGTGTGTGTGTGTGTGTGTGTGTGTGTGTGTGTGTGTGTGTGTGTGTGTGTGTGTGTGTGTGTGTGTGTGTGTGTGTGTGTGAGTGAGAGAGAGAGAGAGACGACTTGTACGTTGCAGGTGGCGACTTCTATTTTGCATGTGGCTACTTCTGTCTTGCAGGTGGCTAATTGTGTCTTGAAGGCGGCAACATTTGAAGGTGGTGCCTTCAGTCTGTCAAGGAGCGCGTGCCTCGGCTTTTGTGCCAAAGTTAAGAAGCAAGACCTTTCTCTTGCAAGCGGCAACCGAGCGCTTTTCGTGCCAGTGTTAACAGAGATGATCTCTCTTGCAGGTGATGACTGACTTGCTGTCTTGGAGGTATGGGTGGCGTTGTTGTCTTGCGCCACTCCTAAGAACAAATAGCCTCTGTCCTTCAGGTGGTGACTGCATTGCCTTCCGTGCCTGGGTTAACAGATACGAACAGCTTTCACTATCTGCCTTAACAACAGATGGTGACTGCCTTGTTGATTGTAGCCAGCGACTGCCCGGTCTTCTATGCCTACTTTGGCAGAGACGATCTTCGTCTAGTTGTTAGCTGGCGACTGTATGGCATTCGTGCACTGACCTGCCTTCCGTGCCTACATGTGTTAACAAAGACGACCTCTGTCGAGTTGCAGGTGGCGACTGTATTGTCTTCTGCGCCTGTGTTAACAGACGACCTGCCTCCCTTGTCTCTGTTAACAGAGGCAGCCTCTGTCTAACTGCAGGTGGCGACTGCATTGTCTTCTGCGCCTGTGTTAACAGAGGCGACCTCTAACTGCAGGTGGGGACTGCATTGTCTTCTGCGCCTGTGTTAACAGAGGCGGCCTCTAACTGCAGGTGGCGACTGCATTGTCTTCTGTTCCTGTGTTAACAGAGGCGACCTGACTTCTGTGTTTCTGTTAACAGAGGCGACCTCTGTCTAACTGCAGATAGAGACTGCAATGTCTTCTGTGCCTGTGTTAATAGAGGCGACCTCTGTCTGGTGGAAAGATGGCGACTGCATTGTCTTCTGCGCCTGTGTTGATAGAGGCGACCTCTGTCTAGTTGCAGATGGCGACTGCATTGTCTTCTGTGCCTGTGTTAATAGAGGCGACCTCTGTCTAGTTGCAGGTGCATGGCGACTGCAATGTCTTCTGTGCGTGTGTTAATAGAGGCGACCTCTGTCTAGTTGCAGGTGCATGGCGACTGCATTGTCTTCTGTGCCTGTGTTAACAGAGGCGACTTCTGTCTAACTGCCGATAGAGACTGCATTGTCTTCTGCGCCTGTGTTAACAGAGGCGACTTCTGTCTAACTGCCGATAGAGACTGCATTGTCTTCTGTGCCTGTGTTAACAGAGGCGACTTCTGTCTAACTGCCGATAGAGACTGCATTGTCTTCTGTGCCTGTGTTATCAGAGGCGACTTCTGTCTAATTGCAGGTGGCGACTGTCTGGCTCTGCAGGCTGTAGTTTCTGAGGGGTCCGAGGTTTACCTGCCCTTCACCTTCAGCAACGAGGGCAACTTCACGCTGGACGTCACCGCCAGCGACACAGACGGCTCCAGCCCCGACGCCAGCAACTCCACCCAGATCGTGGTGTTCGAGGGCGTCAACTTCACCATCATCAGCGGACCTAGCTACGTTAAAGTCGGTGTCTCTGAGACTTTCAGCGTGGAACCGCACACAGGTGGGTATAATTATTATATACTCCTCCCTGTGGGCTGGTACAAGGTGCGTCTGCCTGGCAGCGTCAATGCAGACTAGAACTTCATTGTCCCTTGCGGGAAATTCGGGTCGCCTTACCTGGGTAAGTCTCAGCAACCGTATGAGCAGCGCTACTCATTCCTTCCAGCGTGCGCAGTATTTGTGTGTGTCCGAACAACGTGTGTGGCTGGCTGTGTTTGGGATTTTTAACGTGCGAACTGCTGTCGATGCATGCGATTGCACACGAGGGGCTGTACGGACACCGCGAGAGTGTTTGCTCTCGGCACTGGAACCCTCTCTGCACCGGTCAGTACTGCGTCTGGCTTTTCAGTCGAACGCTCTACCAACTGAGCTATCCCTACCCTAGTCAGGGCTTCCTATTTCTATACCTCTCTCTTTCACGCGATTAGTGTGATGTACTTCGCTTTATGCCTGCTGGTAGTGTTTCGTGCTCCTCAACACGTCGGATCTGTCGAGACGCAAGCTCTCAAAAATGTCTCATCCTATAATTTATAGGCAGAAGGAGGTTGTACATTAGCGGTTAATTTGTTGCGACGTTGTCAGTCAGAGGCGCTTCGTACACTTGTCTTCAGCTTACCGGGCAGACCAGCCTTCTAAATTGGGGTCAAGACTGTGTTGGCTTTGCCGGACAGACGAGCGTTGTAAACTTGGGACTAGCTTTTCAATATAATGCCTGTTTTGGTTTTTTAACGTTGCCAGACAGACAAACCTTGTACACGAGGGACTAAGTGTATTTTAATGTTGCCAGACAGACAAGCCTTATACACGACGACTGGTGTATTTTTTCAGCGTTGCCAGCACACACACAGGCAGACAAACGTTGTACACGAATAAGAGTATCTGTTTAACGTTGCCAGGAAGACAAGCCTTGTACACAAATGAGTATCTTTTTAACGTTGTCAGGAAGACAAGCTTTGTACACAAATGACTAGAGTATCTTTTTAACGTTGCCAGTAAGACAGGCCTTGTACACAAATGACTAGAGTATCTTTTTAACGTTGCCAGGAAGACAAGCCTTGTATACGAGGGACTAGAGTATATTTGCAACGTTACCAGGCAGACAAGCCTTGTGCACGAATGACTAGTGTAGCTTTTAATGTTACCAGGTAGACAAGCCTTGTACACGAATGACTAGTGTAGCTTTTAATGTTACCAGGTAGACAAGCCTTGTACACGAGGCACTAGTGTAGTTTTTAATGTTATCAGGTAGACAAGCCTTGTACACGAGGCACTAGTGTCGTTTTTAATGCTACCAGGTAGACAAACCTTGTACACGAATGACTAGTGTAGTTTTTAATGTTACCAGGTAGACAAGCCTTGTACGCGAATGACTAGTGTAGTTTTTAATGATACCAGGTAGACAAGCCTTGTACACGAGGGACTAGTGTATATTTTCAACGTTGCCAGGCAGACAATTAAACCTTGTATACGAGGGACTAGTGTATATTTTCAACGTTACCAGGTAGACAAGTCTTGTACACGAGGGATAAGTGTAATCTTAATAATTAACGTTGCCAGGCTCACAAGCCTTGTATACTGGGGATTAGTGCATTTTAACGTTGCCAGGTTCACAAGCCTTGTATACTGGGGATTAGTGCATTTTAACGTTGCCAGGCTTACAAGCCTTGTACACGAAGGCTTATTGTATTCTAATGTCCCCAGGCAGAGGCGCCTTGTACACATGGGACGACGGTGCGGGGACGGTGGAAACCAACACGACGTTCCAGAGCAAGAGTCTGACGTATGCCGCCAAAGGCACCTACAACCTCACCGTCACCACGGTCAACGCCGTCAGCAGCAAGACCAACACCACCATCGTCATCGCACAAGTGGCGGTCACTGGACTTAACGTCACCGGCACGACTGCTGCAACCTCTGGTGAAATACACACCTTCCAGGTGAGAGATCGGGAAGTGAGTTAAAAATCACCACCTTGTTTTGCTGCAGTCACAGGTAAATAACACACCTTCCAGGTGAGAGATCGAGAAATGAGTTAAACATCACCACCCCGATTGCCGCAGCCACATGTAAAGCACACTTCGTTCTGGAGATTCTTTTTCTTTTTCTCACCACTTCGACTGCTGCAGCGACGAAAAAAGAGCCCTCCTTCCAGGTAAGAGATCGGGAAATGCGTTAAGAATCACCACCTTGACTATTGCAGTTACAGGTAAAGAACACGTCTTTCAGCAGATGGATTAAATACCTCTTTAATTAAGTTTGCAGCTGAGTGAGCTGTTTCTGCTTCTGTAACTAAACTTGACTGAACTGTTTCTGCTTCTCTTACTAACTCTACAACTGACTGAGCTGTTTCTGCTTCTGTAACTAAACTTGACTGAACTGTTTCTGCTTCTCTTACTAACTCTACAACTGACTGAACTGTTTCTGCTTCTCTTACTAACTCTACAAATGACTGAGCTGTTTCTGCTTCTGTAACTAAACTTGACTGAACTGTTTCTGCTTCTCTTACTAACTCTACAACTGACTGAACTGTTTCTGCTTCTGAAGCTAACTCTACACCTAACTGAGCTGTTTCTGCTTCTGTAACTAACTCTACACCTAACTGAGCTGTTTCTGCTTCTGTAACTAACTCTACACCTAACTGAACTGTTTCTGCTTCTCTTACTAACTCTACAACTGACTGAACTGTTTCTGCTTCTGTAACTAACTCTACACCTAACTGAGCTGTTTCTGCTTCTGTAACTAACTCTACACCTAACTGAGCTGTTTCTGCTTCTGTAACTAACTCTACACCTAACTGAGCTGTTTCTGCTTCTGGAACTAACTCTACAAATGACTGAACTGTTTCTGCTTCTGTACTAATTCTACACCTGACTGTGCTATTCCTGTTTCTGTTACTAAGTCTACACCTGACTGAGCTGCTTCTGCTTCTGTTAATAACTCTACAACTGAATGAAGTGTTTCTGCTTATGTAACTAACTCTACTCCTAACTGAGCTGTTCTTGCTTCTGTAACTAAGTCTACACCTGACTAAGCTGTTTCTGCTTCTGTAACTAACTCTTCAACTGACTGAACTGTTTCTGCTTCTGTTAATAACTCTACAACTGACTGAGCTGTTTCTGCTTCTGTAATTAACTCTACACCTGACTGAACTATTTCGGCCTTAGTTCACACTTACTGCTGGGTCCGACTACACCTGTGAATGGACACTGGGGGACGGCACAGTGACCACAACGGATGAGGTGAGCACACCGGCCGGTTCCACAACGGGCTTCGACCACACCTACAACACCATCGGCGACAAGACCGTCACGGTGAACTGCAGCAACGATGTGAGCTGGGACTCGACGACGCTGACCCAAAAGGTGCAGGAGCGAATCACGAACCTCCGGCTGTCCAGGTTGGGTCAGGACTCGGGCGACCCTGTCATCATTCCTTGGGAGGTCGATACTGGGTCCGACATCGTCTGGTCGACCGCCGAAATGAACGCCGGTTCAGGAGCTATAGCTCTCATCGTGAACCCCGCGGATTCGAGCGGGCACAAGTGGAATTCGGACAACAAAGGCATGCTCGCTGGCGGCACCACTCTCACCATTAGCCTCACCGCCACCAACGACATCAACTCTGCCATTTTTTCGGGGCAGTACGTGATCACCACAGCCATACAAGGGTTCAGCGCTATGGCCAGCACGGACAATACCACCTCGGGCAAATCCATTACCTACACCGTGAGTTGGAGCGTCGGATCCGACGTCAACGTCACCCTCGTCTACACGGACGGGAACGTGGACTCTCAGATGTACAGCGGAGACTGGCCCAGTGGCAATACTGTCACCTTCACCCACGCCTTTCAGGATGGAGGCACGTTCGATGTGCAGGTAGGTCAAGCTTTTAATGTGAAGTGCTAGCTAACTGAGCTGTTTCTGCCTCTTTAACGTGAGGTGCTAGCTAACTGAGCTATTTCTTCCTCTTTAATGTGAGGTGCTAGCTAACTGAGCTGTTTCTGCCTCTTTAACGTGAGGTGCTAGATAATTGAGCTGTTTCTGCCTCTTTAACGTGAGGTGCTAGATAATTGAGCTGTTTCTGCCTCTTTAACGTGAGGTGCTAGCTAATTGAGCTGTTTCTGCCTCTTTAACGTGAGGTGCTAGCTAACTGAGCTGTTTCTGCCTCTTTAACGTGAGGTGCTAGCTAACTGAGCTGTTTCTGCCTCTTTAACGTGAGGTGCTAGCTAAATGTGTAGTTTCTGCCTCTTCAGTATGAGGTGCTAGCTAACTGAGCTGTTTCTGCCTTTATAAACGTGAGGTGCTGGCTAACTGAGCTGTTCCTGCCTCTTTAACGTGAGGTGCTAGCTCTTTTTTTTTTAAATGAGCTGTTTCTGCCTCTTTAACGTGAGGTGCTAGTTAACTAAGCTGTTCTTGCCTCTTTAACGTGAGGTGTTAGCTAACTGAGCTGTTTCTGCCTGTTTAATGTGAGGTGCTAGGTGAGTTGTTTCTTCCTTTCTAGGTAAATCCACGGCTGGCTGAGCTGTTTCTACCCCTGTAACTATAACC
This sequence comes from Alviniconcha marisindica, assembly GCA_018857735.1. NCBI lineage: Eukaryota > Metazoa > Mollusca > Gastropoda > Provannidae > Alviniconcha > Alviniconcha marisindica. Next base: position 181,250 of record JABMCL010003225.1, read on the forward strand.
ATGCAGCTATGTTTCTGCCCCTCAAACTGTAACCATGCAGCTATGTTTCTGCCCCTCTAACTGTAACCATGCAGCTATGTTTCTGCCCCTCTAACTATAACCATGCAGCTATGTTTCTGCCCCTCTAACTGTAACCATGCAGCTATGTTTCTGCCCCTCTAACTGTAACCATGCAGCTATGTTTCTGCCCCTCTAACTGTAACCATGCAGCTATGTTTCTGCCCCTCTAACTGTAACCATGCAGCTATGTTTCTGCCCCTCTAACTGTAACCATGCAGCTATGTTTCTGCCCCTCTAACTGTAACCATGCAGCTATGTTTCTGCCCCTCTAACTATAACCATGCAGCTACGTTTCTGCCCCTCTAACTGTAACCATGCAGCTATGTTTCTGCCCCTCTAACTGTAACCATGCAGCTATGTTTCTGCCTCTGTAACTAACTCTACAGCTGACTGAGCTGGTTTGCCTGTGAATCTAACCCTAGAATTATATTTGTGTGTGTGTGTGTGTGTGTGTGTGCGTGCGTGCGTGCGTGCGTGCGTGCGTGCGTGCGTGCGTGTGTGCGTGCGTGCGTGCGTGCGTGCGTGTGTGTGTGAGAGAGATAGAGAGAGAGAGAGAGAGAGAGAGAGAGAGAGAGAGAGAGAGAACGAATTCACCCCAAACTATTATCATACCCACTCAAAACAGGTGTCGGCATCCAATGCGGCCGGCGCCTTCAGCGACAGTCTGTATGTACTGGTCCGCCAAGGAGTGAACGACATCATGATGTTCTGCCCCGACTTCTCCCTCTACTCTCCGCCCTCCTTCATCGACGTGTGGTTTGAGATGCCGAGCGGGAAGGCCTCACCCACGGACCCCAGGCTGGAGCTGGACTATGACAAACCCCCTTATGACCGGAGTACAAACCCCAGGATTTACCCCGGGGATTTAACAAGAACCTACACTTCGGCAGTACAACGAGATGGGGTCCTACGACAGAGCAAGTCAGCAACGTTGTGGACAGCAAGGTAGGCTATAGTCCTCTCCGTGGTCTCTCTCTCTCTCTCTCTCTCTTCTCTCTCTCTCTCTCTCTCTCTCTCTCTCTCTCTCTCTCCCTCTCTCTCTCTCTCTCTCTCTCTCCTCGCTTGACGTTTTAGACAATAATAGTTTTTTGTTTTGTTCTTAAGATGTTACGTATTGTGCTTGCTGTGTTTGTCATCAGGGACAGACTTGTAAAAAAAGCCGACTTGTGCTTAAACCTTTATCCTTGTGTAATAAAGTATTATCTTACTAAAGTATTCTCTCTCTCTCTCTCTCTCTCTCTCTCTCTCTCTCTCTCCTCTCTCTCTCTCTCTCTCTCTCCTCTCTCTCTCTCTTCTCCTTGATTTTAGACAATAATAGTTTTTTGTTTTGTTCTTAAGATGTTCGTATTGTGCGTTGCTGTGTTTGTCATCAGGGACAGACTTGTAAAAAAAGCCGACTTGTGCTTAAACCTTTATCCTTGTGTAATAAAGTATTATCTTACTAAAGTACTCTCTCTCTCTCTCTCTCTCTCTCTCTCTCTCTCTCTCTCTCTCTCTCTCTCTCTCTCTCTCTCTCTCTCTCTCTCTCTCTCTCTCTCAGATAGCAATATCATGTCATCTGCAAATAACAGTATCACTAACTGGACAAAATCACTGCTCAGGCTTACCCCATGTTTGCCGTTGTTAATAATATCAAGGGCAAGTTCATTAATAAACAGTGATAACAAGCACCACATCTAATTCTAGCTTTCACATTTTCATGCACACTTCTAAACTGAAATGTCCATTGTGCCTGTCGGCTGTGGACAATAAAGTACATTTTGTTCTATGCTGTCCTGCATTTGATGATTTAAGATAAGAGTTTATAGCACCCAAATATTTCAATAACCCATGTGATTTTCGGTTGGCACTGCTCTTAGCTACGCAGAATAAACGCGCCCTGAAAAATCTTGCTTTGTTTGTGTATAAAGCATTCAACAGAAGAAAAACCCTGCTATTGTATAGAACTTGAAAAAGATATGATATACATAAGAATGAGATGAACTAATAATCATGGACAGTATTGTAATATTCTCCTCTACATAACGTTTCGCTTCGGCTTGTTCATTTGCAACATTCCAACGTCAGCAAATTGAATACTGTGTGTGCATTGCATTACAAGGTTTATTGTGCTTATACCCCTTCAAATGGGGCTGTGGCCTTATTGAATAAAATTTCCGTATTCCGTATTCTCTCTCTCTCTCTCTCTCTCTCTCTCTCTCTCTCTCTCTCTCTCTCTCTCTCTCTCTCTCTCTCTCTCTCTCCTCTCTCTCTCTCTCTCTGTGGTATGTTCCTTTTGTTTCTTTGTTTCATTTCTTGCTCTTTTTCTCAGAGGGGGCGGGGGCAGGACGTGGGGGGGAGCTCGTATCGTTGGCACTCAATGTCTGTGTATGTGTGTGTGCGTATGTGTGTGTGTGTGTGTGTGTGTGTGTGTGTGTGTGTGTGTGTGTGTGTGTGTGGTGTGTGTGTGTTTGTGTGTATGTGTGTGTGTGTGTGTGTGTGTGTGTGTGTGTGTGTGTGTGTGTGTGTGTGTGTGTGTGTGTATGTATGTGTGTGTGTGTGTGTGTGTGTGTGTGTGTGTGTGTGTGTGTGTGTGTGTGTGTGTGTGTGTGTTTGTGTTTATGTGTGTGTGTATGTGTGTGTGTGTGTGTGTGTGTGTGTCATGTGTGTGTGTTGTGTGTGTCAATGTGTGTGTGTGTGTGTGTGTGTGTGTGTGTGTGTGTGTGTGTGTGTGTTGTGTGTGTGTGTGTGTGTGTGTGTGTGTCAATGTGTGTGTGTGTGTGTGTGTGTCAATGTGTATGTGTGTGTGTGTGTGTGTGTGTGTGTGTGTGTGTGTGTGTGTGTGTGTGTGTGTGTGTGTGTGTGTGAATGTGTGTGTGTGTGTGTGTGTGTGTGTGTGTGTGTGTGTGTCTGTGTACCTCACAGATATTCACCTGCCCGGTGGTAATCATGGATGCACTGGAAGGCCCCAAGATTACAACCGAGTTTCCCAAGGCGCCCAGAGGCCAGCCTCTCAACGTCACCTTCAGTCTTTATCGTGGACCACAGGCTCCCTTCTGCAACCTCACCTGGACCTTTCAGGGAGGTGTGGCCGACCAAGTCACGGGCAGAAACGGTGAGTCACGCTAGGCTCTACGGTGTTACCGCCGCACACCCCATTAAGCCTCGCATTCCGGCACCTTTCCTCCAAACTCTGCCAGAACTGGTTACGCCACTGAAGGGGTACTCTTTATGTCCGCGCATATCTCATCACCGACGCTGTCAGCGCCCTCCGAAAGGTTTGGGTACTAATAAGACTGTGGGAGCACCATAGTGGAGAAACACTTACGTGAACATTAGGCGCGTCTCACCAGATGAAATCTTTATTCCACCTCGATGTAAACGAGTTTGTTGTTGTTGTTGATGATGATATGATGATGATGTTGTATTTGTGATGGCGTAAGTAATGTAGACGGTTAGAAAAGAAATGCCTGATACAAACTTAGTTGTCTGTTACAAGCTTACTGCTTTTGGAGCCAATTGAGCCCCAAAGAAAAACTGTTCGTTAGCCGACAATTTTTGGAGACCTATGGAGTGACCAACTATGGCAGTGGTTGGAGGAAGGATGTCGTAAACCAGTGCCTGGAGTTTATTATTGCCCTTCACCGTCCCGTTTTGAGGACAGACAGACACGTGAGTTAAGGAGCTGATGCACGAGCAGTTTCGGCCGTATGGTTTGAGGGGAAGTTCCGAATCTCGTGCCGTCAGATCTGTCCTTTCTGGACGTATACAGCCGTACTGACGGATTAAAGCAAGGGGAAGGTCGACTGTTCAGCTTTGCCGCTACTTGAGAGTTAACACCCCTTGTGACCTTTAGCCCTTTCCTCACTTCAGTCCAAACGGCGGGCTCTCATTGGCTGGCGGATGCCATTTGTCCGTTTGTAACACAGAATGTTGTGTACGGAACAAACAGGATAAAAGCTGATGTTCTGAGGCGTTGCAGCTGCACAGTTATATTGACACACGATCCATTGGAGATTGTAGGTTCGGACGGTCCCCCTCAACCACACGTCTCACTGACAACGTATTGCATCCACTAAAACAGCAAGACAGTCTGACACGGTGAGTTTGGTTTGGCTGGTGGTGTATCGCATCCACTAAAACAGCAAGACAGCCTGACACGGTGAAAAAAAGGTTTAACTGCTATGACTTCTTGCCCCTGCTCAAAAGACGAGAACGTTGACAAGGTGAGTTTGGTTTGGCTGGTGGTGTATCGCATCCACAAAATCAGTAAACAGGTAAGCACGGTGAGTTCGGGTTGACTGGTGACGTATCGCATCCGCTAAAACAATGAACAGGTAGGCTCGATGAGCCCGGTTTTACTGGTGACGTGTCGTATCCACTAAAACAGTAAGCAGGTAAGCACGATGAATTCGGTTTGGCTGGTGACGTATCGCATCCGCTAAAGAAATAAACAGGTAGGCATACAAATTTACTCGCCTAGCTAGCCTTTGCAGTAATAATAATGTACATTTATCATGCGCTCATCAACGCCCTGAGCGCTCACATGATACATATTAACCTAAATATGATATTCTATACACATGTAGAGCATAGTCCTACCAAAACAATTTACATAAAGTATTAGATTTTTTTTAACCCGCACTACAAACGCAAACACACACACACACACACACACACACACACACACACACACACACACACACACACACACACACACACACACACACACACACACAAAATGACTGTAGCAGAAACAGGGTACTGATATTAGTTAGGATGGAAATACTGTGAGAAGAGGAAGGTTTTCAGTTTGGCTTTAAAAGATGACAGGGTTGAGCAGTGTCTAAGCTCTTGGAGTGAATTCCAATGTGGGGTCCAAAGCAAGAGAAGGTGCGAAAGCCATGAGTCTTGCGTTTGTATTGTTGGATTTCCAGCATGCGGGTGTCAGAGGAAGAGCGTAGTGTACGAGACGGAGTGTAGACATGCAGCAGTTCAGAGAGGTAAGCAGGACCAGAACCATTTATATGATCAATCACCGTTAGCTGACGATACGCGCGCAAGGGAGCTTATCAACGGCTTCTCGCCTTTCAATGCATGTTCCCACTGGGTCACTGTCTGGTGAACGCCTGGACGCATTATCATCAAGACCGGCGCATTGTTACGCGATGCACGTGCGCTTTGCAGGACGTGGTCAGGATGGACAGGACACGACCCAAGTGACCTACACATCCGTCGGTACGAACACCATCACCGTCACGGCTTCTTCGCCCCTGCAGTCAGTCAGCGCCTCCATAACCATCGACGTCATCGAAGCCGTCGTTGAAAGCAGTCTATCCATCACCGTTGACAGTCCAACTTCGATCTGGACTTATCCTGGTACGTGGCGCTGTGTTCTTTATCAAGTATATTACGGGTCCTGTCAATACAAATAGAATTAAAAAAATTCTCTCTCTCTCTCTCTCTCTCTCTCTCTCTCTCTCTCTCTCTCTCTCTCTCTCTCTCTCTCTCCTCTCTCTCTCACACTATATATATATATATATATATATATATATATATATATATATATATAATATATATATATATATATATATATATATATATATATATAATGTCATGGATCCATACGTCAAGGATAGAATGTTCGTACTTGCAAAGTTGTTTTTTACATAGTAATCTCAAATTTCGATATTCAGCATTTAAAAAAATAATTCTTTCGTATCATTCAAGAATGAGTTCTAATTGTTGACAGTACTTTTTTGTTCAATTCTTTTGAAGTGTGAACCACTACGGCTCCGCCCCGAACATCTCAAATCGGACCCCCCCCCCCCCCCCCCCGCCCCGCCCCCCCCCCCCTACCGCCCCCCCGCCCCCCCACCGCCCCGCCCCCCCCCTAAATGTAATCTGTTGCATACATATTTGACGGTGTCCGTTTAACTGTTTGGTTGACAGGGCCAGTGACAGTGACCATCACGTGGACCAGTGCCAACATCCCGGACAATCCCCTTGTGGACATTTTGTGGGGAGACGGAGCGCTGGAGACAAAGTTATCCTTCCAAGTTACCTCCAATGGTTACAGCAAGAGCTTCCAACATACCTTTATCACAGACGGACTGATGCAGACTACCGTCACAGTCTACAATGATGCTTCCTCTGTGGCGAAGGTTCTCGACGTAAGTATGTGTACAATAATTCAGCAAGAACTTCCAACA
>JABMCL010003225.1:195000-197500 GCA_018857735.1 Alviniconcha marisindica
CGCCACTAGTAGCTTTAATTAAAACTGTTTCTGGTCACAGTTTATTATCCTGTTATACAGCTTGGCTTGAACAACGCCACTAGTAGCTTCATTTAAAGTTGTTTCTGGTCACAATTATTATGCTTATAACACATGTTCATATAATTATAGTTCTTTATTCTGTTGTTCTGCGTGCATTGCATAACACGACTACTAGTCACGTTTAAAATTAAATTGTTTCTGGATGCAGTTCATTGATCTGCAACACGTACTCATATAATTGTAGCCTACCTTGGACAGGTTACAGCTCATTGTTCAGGGAAGCAGTGAAAACACCACTGCCAGTCTCATTTAAAACTGTTTCTGGTCACAGTTTATTGTTCTGTTGCTGTACATGTTCCTATGCCTGCCTTAATCTGACTACAGTTCATGATTCTGTAAGAGATGTTCATATAAATACAATCTATTTTGGTCTGTTTACAGCTCATTATTCTGTAAGACGTGTTCGTATTTAAATGTAATCGACCTTGGTCTGTTTACAGTTCATGATGCTGTAATGTGTTCATATAAAAAATTAATATAATCTACCTTGGTCCATTTACAGTTCATTATTCTGTAAGACGTGTTCATATATAAACTTCCTTGGTCCGTTTGCAGTTCATTATTCTGTAATACATGTTCATATAAACTGCCTTGGCCCATCTACAGTTCATTATTCTGTAATACATGTTCATATAGACTATCTTGGTTCATTTACAGTTCATTATTCTGTAATACATGTTCATATAATTATAACATACCTTGGTCCATTTACAGTTCATTATTCTGTAATACATGTTCATATAGACTATCTTGGTTCATTTACAGTTCATCATTCTGTAATACATGTTCATACAGACTATCTTGGTTCTTTACAGTTCATTATTCTGTAATACATGTTCATATAAACTGCCTTGGCCCATCTACAGTTCATTATTCTGTAATACATGTTCATGTAGACTATCTTGGTTTATTTACAGTTCATCATTCTGTAATACATGTTCATACAGACTATCTTGGTTCATTTGCAGTTCATTATTCTGTAATACATGTTCATATACACTATCTTGGATCATTGACAGTTCATGTTCTGTAATACATGTTCATATACACTACCTTGGTTCATTTACAGTTCATTATTCTGTAATACATGTTCATATAGACTATCTTGGATCATTTACAATTCATTATTCTGTAACACATGTTCATATAGACTATCTTGGATCACTTAGAGTTCCTGTTTCTAGAACACAGTGTAGCCTTGGCAAAGCCACTACCCGTAGCGTTTAAAAGTGTTTCCTGATCACATACAAATCTGAAACAAGGATGGCTGCTAGTGTCCTAAAATAAAATCCGTGAAACGGTAAGAGCAGATATGTAGACTACATTTCATTGTTCACTGTTTTAACCGTTGTTTAAGTGTTGTTCTGGATTTCCTGGTCACAGTTCGTTATTGCGTCATGCAGGTCCGCATCCACAACGCCAGTACCATTTTCAAGTCACCCAACTACTACAGGAGGGGCGACATCATCAACTTCAATGGCATTCCCAGGATTGCCTGCAGTGTCTTTGAAAACCATAAGATATGGAGCATTGAGACCATCGACCCAGCCTGGGGCAACGTCAGTTCCTCGCCTCTCTCCTCCTCCTGTACCTCCTCCTCCTCCTCCTCCTCCTCTTCCACCTCCTGCTCTTCCTCCTCCTCTTCCACCTCCTGCTCTTCCTCCTCCTCTTCCTCCTCCTCTTCCTCCTCCTCCTCTTCCACCTCCTGCTTCTCATCCTTATCCTCCTCCACCTCCTCCTCCTTCCTTTTTTCTTTTCTTTTTTCTTTCTTTTTCCCCTTTGAGGGTTTAAACGGTTGTTTTTGACCTTTTTGTGAATTTTGGTCTGGTATGTGTGTGTGTGTGTGTGTGTGTGTGTGTGTGTGTGTGTGTGTGTGTGTGTGTGTGTCTGTCTGTCTGTCTGTCTGTCTGTCTGTCTGTCTGTCTGTCTGTCTCTCTGTCTGTCTCTCTGTTTGTGTGTTTTTGGCTGTGTTTGTGTGCCTGTGCCTGTCTGTCTGTGCGTGTCTATGTGTGTCTGTGTCTGTGTGTGTGCGTCATGAGTATGTAGGTGTGTGTGTGTGTGTGTGTGTGTGTGTGTGTGTGTGTGTGTGTGTGTGTGTGTGTGTGTGTGTGTGTGTGTGTGTTGTGTGTGTTGTGTGTGTGTGTGTGTGTGTGTGTGTGTGTGTGTGTGTGTGTGTGTGTGTGTGTGTGTGTGTGTGTGTGCTGCTGTGTGTGTGTTCTGTGTGTCTGTCTGTCTGTCTGTCTGTGTCTGTCTGTCTGTCTGTCTGTCTGTCTGTCTGTCTGTCTGTCGGTCTGTCTGTCTGTCTGTCGGTCTGTCTGTCGGTCTGTATCTGTGTGTCTCTGTGTGTCTCTGTACGTATGCACATGTGTGTGTATGTGTCTGTCTGTCAGTCTGTCTGTGTCTGTGTGCATGTCAGTGT
>JABMCL010003225.1:202500-205000 GCA_018857735.1 Alviniconcha marisindica
GCTCCTGAAACATTATTTCATTAAACAAAGCGTATCAGTAGACAACAGCGAAATAGTTGTTTGGAGCGTCAGAGATGTAAACCTATGTAAGATGCTCCAAATGACCAAACGATTTATTTAATGTGATGGATATATATGCTAACATGTGACTTTGAAAAGAGAGAGAGAGAGGGAGAGAACCCGAAATCGAAAACTTTAATACCCAAGGATAGTAGCGTTAGGTCCACTTGGACCATTTTAATACTCAAGGATATAGGTCCATTTGGACCATTTTAATACTCAAGGATAGCGGCGTTAGGTCCATTTGGACCATTTTAATACTCAAGGATAGCAGCGTTAGGTCCATTTGGACCATTTTAATACTCAAGGATAGCGGCGTTAGGTCCATTTGGACCATTTTAATACTCAAGGATAGCAGCGTTAGGTCCATTTGGACCATTTTAATACTCAAGGATATAGGTCCATTTGGACCATTTTAATACTCAAGGATAGCGGCGTTAGGTCCATTTGGACCATTTTAATACTCAAGGATAGCGGCGTTAGGTCCATTTGGACCATTTTAATACTCAAGGATAGCGGCGTTAGGTCCATTTGGACCATTTTAATACTCAAGGATAGCAGCGTTAGGTCCATTTGGACCATTTTAATACTCAAGGATAGCAGCGTTAGGTCCATTTGGACCATTTTAATACTCAAGGATATAGGTCCATTTGGACCATTTTAATACTCAAGGATAGCGGCGTTAGGTCCATTTGGACCATTTTAATACTCAAGGATAGCGGCGTTAGGTCCATTTGGACCATTTTAATACTCAAGGATAGCGGCGTTAGGTCCATTTGGACCATTTTAATACTCAAGGATAGCGGCGTTAGGTCCATTTGGACCATTTTAATACTCAAGAATAGCGGCGTTAGGTCCATTTGGACCATTTTAATACTCAAGAATAGCGGCGTTAGGTCCATTTGGACCTACCAGCCAGTCCTTGCTAGAGGTGGAAGTAGAGAGAGTAATAGAGGGTGAGGGAGAGCGAGACAGAGAGGAAGAAAGAGAGAAAGTGTGGAAGGGAGAAAGAGAGAGGGCTAGGGGGAGACAGCGAGAGAACAAAATGGGGGTGGGGGTGGAGGGGGGAGGGGGGTATGAAAGATCGATGGGAGCGAGAACGTAACAGAATAGGGGAGTCAGAGGTGAGAGTCGTAGCATTTTGGTTACGGTTCTGTTACTGCTGAATTTGCACCAGGAACACTGCCCCCGCTCCACACAGTCGCCCCCAAATTCCAAGCACTGGTTTACGACATCCTTCCTTCAACCACTGCCGTATTTAGTTACAGAAAACTGTCAGCTAACGAGCAGTTGTTGTTTTTTATAAATATTTTTATTTGCTGGTACTGAAACAGTAGTAAGTTCGTTACAAACAACTCAGGTTATACAAGACGTTTGTTTTATAATTGACCATCTTGCTTAAGCCAGCTCAAATAAAACCAAAATCGTTTGAATCGAGACGGAACTCTTCTTTTTACGGAACTCTTTTCTGTGGATGCGTCTCATGTTTACGTGCGTGCTTGGGCGCTAGGTTGCTTCCACAGCCTTTACCAGACCTTTTGGAGGGCGCTGACCGCGTCGGCGGACAGCTGCGCGGAAATGAAAGAGTGCCCCTGCAGTGGCGTAACCAATTCTGGCAGAGTTTGGAGGAAGGTGCCGGAAAGCGATGCTCGAAGTCACACTCCGAGCACCGCTTTCCGGCACCTTCCTCCAAACTCTGCCAGATTTAGTTACGCCACTGAAGGGTCCCTCTTTATCTTGAAGGAAGGATGTCGTAAACCAGTGCTTGGAGTTTGGCTCGAAGTGTGAGTCGCCCCGTTGCCCCGTAACCCGCTGTCTCTCTCTACAGATGCACAGCAGGCAGCGTGTGCCGCCAGCTCGCGAATGGGTACCTGGTGCTGGAGTCGGACCGCCTAAGCCTGACGGCGGAATGCAGCAACTGCGGGACCAATGAGGTCCTGGGCTACAACTGGACCATCTTCATCGACGACTACCGCTGGGCACTCTACGATGGCTGGAGGCCGCTGGAACCCATTGAACTCGAGAAGTACCAAACAGTTGGTGAGATGGGTTTGGGCTTTTGGGGGCTTGTTCAGTTGTGTGTGTGTGTGTGTGTGTGTGTGTGTGTGTGTGTGTGTGTGTGTGTGTGTGTGTGTGTGTGTGTGTGTGTGCGTGTGTGTGTGTGCGCGCGCGCGCGTGCGTGTTGTGTGTGTGTGTGCGTGAGAGACAGAGAGAGATGATGATGGTGGTGGTGGTGGTGGTGGTGGTGATGATGATGGTGATGATGATGATGGTGGTGGTGGTGGTGATGGTGACGACACTTTATTACACAAGGATACAGATTTAAGCACAAGTCCTGCCTGTGGTCAAGAGAAAAACGTAAAAGAAAAGGCGCTCGATGGTCTTCCTGGAAAGGACAAGAAAAAGAGTCATCGTCAACCCGACGAACACTAGAACCCTT
>JABMCL010003225.1:210000-212500 GCA_018857735.1 Alviniconcha marisindica
CGAAGAGCAAACTCTTTGCCTTTGGCGATGTTTTACATGGTCGTAGCTTGGTGTTAAATGACCCCATATGGTAAATTTGTTTCAAAGTTCGCTGCGGCAGCATGTATGTTCTTGTACACTTCAAAAATGAAAAAAATATAGTTTAAAAAATGTTCGCGCGCGCTCTTTTTTCTTCTTTTTTTCCCCCCGTTTTTTTCTCTCTTTTTTCTCTCTTTTTTCTTCTACTTTTTTTTCTTTTCTTCTTTTTTCTTTCTCTTCTTCTTCTTCTTCTTCTTCTTCTTCTTAACTTTCTTTCTGTCTTTAATTTTTTTTTTTTAATATGGATGTCATCACTGAAGAATATTTTCAGTAGTGAGCTCCTTCCTTTTCAGTCTCTAACTCACCGCCTCTTCTGTCACCCGTAGCCGTATTCACGTAACAGCACAAGCATGTCATGGCGTCTGTGTGTGTTTGTGTGCGAGCGTGCGTATGTGTGCCAGTGCGCGCGCGTGTGTATTTGCTCAATTGCAACCAAAACGTACTCACAGTCTACGGATCTTGACATAAGAAGGCAAATTTCAGCGATGGCCGATGGACATATAAATGACGCGGATTTCAGCGACTGTGTGTCTGAAGGCTGTGCGTGTTTTCAGGGCCCACGTCCAAGGCCATCTCCCTCCAGCCCGCCCTCTTCAAACATTACAAAGAAACTCACAAGCTGTACAAGGCCAAGTGCTCTGTCAATCGAAACGGCGTAGAGGGCTGGGCAGCAACCCTTGTCAGGCTGAATGAACCGCCCAAAGGAGGCCGCTGTACCGTAACACCCAAGGTAATCTCGTCTGGCTGTTGCCTGGTCCGTTGTGATATTAATATTCGTGAACAGGTTGTAACCTATCGTTGGCGGGAGCTGTCACAAGTATCGTTTTTGTCGAGACAAAGTTTTGTCGTGACGAAACACGTCTTTCGTCGCGACAAAGGTATGCTTTTCGTGACAAAATTATGTTTGTCGCGACTAATATGGCGCGACAGAACACGTCTTTTGTTTTCTTTGTCGCGACAGAACACGTCTTTTGTCGCGACAAAATTATGCAAGTATCATTTTTATCTCGACATGTTTGTCGCGACAAAACTTTTGTCGCGTCAGAAATTATGCTTGTTGCAGCTCCCGCCAATGATAGTAAGCATTCCCTTCTCAGCGAGCCGGCAAAGGAGGCAGTTGTACCGTTTGTGACAAACAAACTGAGGACAATTCTGGCTGACGGGACGCACCCACTCACACCTGATTTTGACAACAGACACATAGACAGAAGCGACAGACTTAGGATTGCACGTAGAAAAACTACACGATACCTGCAGTCAAACAGTCATCATTCCAACGGCCACTGGAACACTGTCGTTGTAAAACGCCCTGTGCTTCCACCTTGTGCGGTAGATGGGCTCTGTAGAAATCCTCTTTATTATTATTATTATCAACAAGCAGGCAGACAAACACAACACGTAACGGCTAGAGATAGGGTGCGGGGACGACGAGGCTTGGATAAAATAGAGGAATGTTTAGGAGTGAATGGGAGGCAGCTGTTTGCGCGAGTGGATTGTCATTTGAAAGAGTGAGAACAGGTGTTGTTGGTGCAATGTTTTATTATCTAATACGTTGTATGGCCGACAATGTAATTTCCGCAAAGGATTAATAAAGTAGTCATGTATCTTGCACCATAATACCCAAAATAATCTCGTCTGTTCTTTGGCACTTGACTGGTCAGTTGTGATATTAATATTCATGAAAAGGTCGTAACGATTCCTTGCTGAACGAGCTCACTGACTGAGACTGGTGAAATACTACTCACGTTTACACTTCTCTTCTGCGTGAGGCCCAGCATTTTCCAGTCACCGTTGATAGAGAAAGGTTTCACGAAAACCGAAAACGTTCAACACAGTAGCGTGTCACTGTTGTTTTTATTTACTCTAAATTCACTCTTCCCTTGTGACCTGGATATTAAACTGTAAGTAAACAACTTTCATAACGTTCAACACATTGGCGTGTCACTGTTGTTTTTATTTACTCTAAATTCACTCTTCCCTTGTGACCTGGATATTAACCCCTTCACTGCCCCGGCCTGTACAATTTCCGGGCTGCAAGATGCACGGACGCGCCTGAAAACAGTATATTTTCCGCCCCTGTAACACATCAACTGTCAGTGAAAACCCTTTCACATGCCAGAGCTAAAAAGGAGACAAAAATGCCAGTTTCAAATTTCGCATTTTTATTGGTTGTTTTCAAGTGACGTCATGGCATTGAAGGGGTTAAACTGTAAGTAAACAACTTTCATACATGTGACCTTCCCGTTGTGAGATTAGTAACCGTGAACGTATGCTAACCATTGGCTGCTGTTCGCCAGGAAATGACGGTCACGATGGACAAGCTGTTCCACATCGAATGCACTGACTGGGTCGACACCGACACCGGTATCAGCAAGTTCGAGTTCTACTGTGAGTGTCACGTCTTTTTGTTGTTGTTGTTTGT
>JABMCL010003225.1:215000-220000 GCA_018857735.1 Alviniconcha marisindica
GATGAGGAATCAAAGGAGGAGGAAAAGATGAAAGGAAACATTCAGTCCCGTCTGTCTGTCTGCCAGGTTACACCCGTGGATCCGGAGGAAGTTCGCCAGATAACGGCAAACCTCCGGAACAACCCCACCAGCGATCTCGAGAAGATGTTCCAGCAGGGCGACCCCAAGACGGTCACGGAGTTCATCACCACTGTCTCGGCCATGTTAAACTCGGACAGTAAGACGAGTCAAACAGGTGCATGTCGCATGCTTTGTTGCTTCTTACTAACACCTCGTAGCCGGGGGAAAAAGAAAACAAACAAAAAACACAGTAGCAATGGGATGGAGGTGACGAGTGTCAAGGGAGGTAATTATGTGGCGGGCAGATACGAAACTAAAATCGTGTGAAGACGTGTATTTGTTAGATCAAAACACTTAAAAGGTTCAGAAGAACGCTATTTATTCGGACAACATGCGAATTTCCGCGGTAATCTCCTTTATCAAGCTACGTGTAGTTTTAGGAAAACGCTTGTCTTTTTTTGTCTTTGTTTTTTCGTCTCGCCATGTTACGGTTAATGCTTGAGGTCTCGGCAAACCAAAGGCCAAGCATTATTTCACAGAATAAAGGAAGGAAGGAAGGAAACAGTTGTTTACATCCAGTCAACCATGACGGGTATATCAAGACGAATCTCAACAGCATGAAGGACCTCGGTTCGATACCACTTCGGCTCTCCTTTCTCTTCAAAAGGGTTGTGGTTTGTGGACACTGTCTTGTGACTTTGTCCATCACTTCCTACTGAAACATTAAAATGGCTCTCATCGCTGCCCATCTTAATGTAGAAATCATTCTGGTGGTGACAGTTTAGCGATAGGTATATAATCTCCCTCTCCCCCCCCCTCCCTACCCCCCCCCCCCCCCTTCTCCCCGTCCCTAATAAGCCGTACGGTTTCTGTGGACGTTAAGCACCATGTTCACTTACTTACTAGCATGGAGATTCTGAAATGTGTTGTGATACGTAATGCCACTACTTAAGGGGGGATAAGTCTGTGAATTAAGGTGCTGTGGATGTTTATTCGTAATGTATCATCATCGTCGCCATTCCTCAACGAATATGGGTATAAACGCGTACGGGTAGCAGGTATCGTGATGTTGATCAATCAGTGGCAATTTTCTCGAAATCCCAGTTGATGATTTTTACTGCTGAAGATCCCAGTCCTACTCCAATGCAAAGTTTCTGACGCACTTTGGGAGCACACATTATTTTCCAAACCTCTTTCTCCAAAGGGGCAGAATCCAGCTCCTGCTTAAGTTATAGCGAGTACAGGAGTTTGTGGTTAGCCAGATGCTAGATTTACCAACTCTAAAAATTATTTGTCTAAAAGCCTTTGGTCTTCCCTTTAAACTTACTTCAAAAAACAGAAATGGTGATTTATCAAATCATTTGCGCAAAGTCGTCAGCAGTTTTGATCGAAGGAATGAGGGTGTGTGTATGTGTGTGTGTGTGTGTGTGTGTGTGTGTGTTGTGTGTGTGTGTGTATGTGTGTGTGTGTGTGTGTGTGTGTGTTTCAAATTAGTCATTAACATTCACTGAAGTATGTATTTATAGGACAGTAAGATGTATGCAGACTTTTAGTGAACCCGGCTACTGAATCTGTGGTAAGCAATGTACTGTCGCAGTAACTAACAAACGCAATACTAATCCCCTTAAAAAAGCAAATTGTATGCTTTTATCATTCCTAACATCGATATTGCTTTGAGCACTTTCAGATTGTCATTGTTCTTATTAACAGTTTGAAATAGTCTAGTGTTTCAGCTACTTCACGTTAGATTGTAAACCTACTAACAGCATGGTCTATATTTCAGTTGAGCGTCTTTTTACTCAAATCAGTGACAAACTTCTTACAACTTGAACATTTAGTCTTAATGTTCTAATCCAAAGCTCTACATCACATGATGTGGTTCAACATCTGTCTGATAAACTGTGAATGAACGTATTGTGGATTTTTTCTTTGATTGTCTTCAGTATGTTTTTTCCGTCGGTTGTTTCTTCTTCATCGTGTTTTGTTGTTTCTCTTTTTGGTCAATACAGTTGTTCGTTCATTCTCTCACTCTTTCATAGTTTTCTTTCTCTGTTTCTGTTGTTTGTTCGTTTGTTTACGGTTTCCTTTGTGTTATTAATAAATTTCAAGACATTTTTCTCTCACCCGTGATTAGATTTTTTATTGTGTTTGTCTTTCTGATATTTTGATATATTTTAAACCGTTTTTGTTTTTTTCGTTTCTTTATTTCTTAGTTCGCTACCTTTACATCTATGTATAGCTGTCCTGTTGTTGTTTGTTTGTCGTTTTGTTTTTGTTTTTTATGCTGATTGTTTTGTAATCGTCTTCATGTCTTTTGTTTGTGACATTTGTATTTATATGTGTCCTTCTTTGTTACCATCAGTGGTGTGTGTGTATGTGTGCGTGTGTATGTGTGTGTGTGTGTGTGTGTGTGTGTGTGTATGTTTGTGTATGTGTATGTGTATGTGTGTGTGTGTGTGTGTGTGTGTGTGTGTGTGTGTGTGTGTGTGTGTGTGTGTGTGTGTGTGTGTGTGTGTGTGTGTGTGTGTGTGTGTGTGTGTGTGTGTGTGTGTGTGTGTGTGTGTGTGTGCACATCTGTGTTATAATCTTTATAATCATAAGCTTTGGTTTTGTTTTCATTCCTGTTTGTGAGCCTGTTTCTCCTTTTGATTCTTTCTGTGTACATTTTTGTCTACCAGTGGTATTAACATGTTACATTAAACCCACGTGTCCGTACGCTGCAGCAAAACGCTAACTAACACCTTTCCTTCTCGTATTGTTCTGTGAACATGCCTTATTCGTCAATCGGTTACAATGTGATATCGCTTACGGTTCATCCACAGGAGCGTGTAACAGGAGGAAATATGGTTACCTCTGCGCTGTCGAGTGCCACAACTTCCCATTTCCTGCACAAAACTGCATGAAAATTCTTTAGACAGTTGCCTGCTGCAGTCACACACTGAGCCATTGCAATCTCATGTCTGCTACTTCCTATGTGGATTCACTTTTAATATATAACGTCTGCCTCAAGAAACGTGAAATGCACGCTCGTGTAGTGAAACTACAAGGCGAGTCAGTTCGTGAAATAATGTAGGTAACCTACCTACCTACCTACCTACCTACCTACCTACCTACCTACCTACCTACCTACCTACCTACCTACCTACCTGACTACCTGCATGCCGGGCCGCATACCTACCTGCCCACCCATCTACCTACCTACACACCCATCTGCCTACCCATTTTTCTACCTAGCTACTCTCCAAGCGACCCACCACCAACATGCCCAGCTACCTACCTACCAACACACCTGTCTACCCACCTATGCATCCACCTACCTAACTACATAGCTACTCGTCCAGCTACCCGTCTACCCACCTATTTACCTGACGACCTACCCACGTACCTAACTACCTACCTATATACACGCCTAACTACCTGTCCAGCTGCCCACTCACCCACCTGCGTACACACCTACCTACCTACCCGCCCACCTACCTACCTGACTACCCACCTACCACCCCACACGCACCTACAGCTGCATCTCACCCCATGGACAGATCTGTTGATCACCGAGAATATTGTGCAAAGGATATGGGACACTGTGGCACTCTATAGCGCAGAGGTATATCTCTGCATCTTCTTCCTTCGCAAGCTAATGTGGCCCCGCCACTTGATGGTGACATTGTAACGCACAACGCATAGACTGATCCATCCAACATAAGAATGAATGAACTGCTATAGACTTTGATATGAATGCACACAGTTTCGCGCATTTGAGTGCCAACTTTTTAAACCGACGCATGCAGTACTGAAAGTTTGTCATTGTCGTGAATTTTTCCTTCAAAAGAACCCAAAGGGAAAAGTCGCAAGCTAGCGTGGAAATGTTGAAAATGTGCAGTTATAGCCATCTGCAAGCTTTGTATTACAGTTCTCTCATTGCATATGCAGCAAAACTACTTGCGTGATTCTAGTCCGTGTTGGTTCACTCTTTACCAGTGAAGAGCAGAAAAGGATTGGCTCATGACGTAATGTACACATAATTATCCATGACGTCAAATACGTGGCATGGCAGCGCTCACGGCTGAGTTGTCGCGACTTTCAAACGTCGATTATCGAACAAACCAGACCATAAATCGATTGAAAAAACAACAACTGCTGTGTGCCCACATGTTTAGTTCCATTCCTGTCGAAATACGGGGTTAGTGTTGCTTTCTTCGCCTTCACTCCCCTTTGATTTTTTTGGCGTTTCTAAAGAGTTAACTGAAGGACGACATACTATAGGTGTGTGTGTGTGTGTTGTGTGTGTGTGTGTGTGTGTGTGTGTGTGTGTGTGTGTGTGTGTGGGTGTGTGTGTGTGGTGTGTGTGTGTGTGTGTGTGTGTGTGGTGTGTGTGTTTTGTGTGTGTGTGGTGTGTGTGTGTGTGTGTCGTGTGTGTGTGTGTGTGTGTGTGTGTGTGTGTGTGTGTGTGTGTGTGTGTGTGTGTGTGTGTGTGTGTGTGTGTGTGTGTGTGTGTGTGTGTGTGTGTGTGTGTGTGTGTGTGTGTGTGTGTGTGTGTGTGTGTGTGTGTTGTGTGTGTGTGTGTGTGTGTGTGTGTGTGTGTGTGTGTGTGTGTGTGGTGTGTGTGTGTTGTGTCAGTGTGTTGGTGTGTGTGGTGTGTGTCAGTGTGTGTGTGTGTGTGTGTGTGTGTGTGTGTGTGGTGTGTGTGTGTGTGTGTGTGTGTGTGTGTGTGTGTGTGTGTGTGTGTGTGTGTGTGTGTGTGTGTGTGTGTAGTGTGTGGTGTGTGTGTGTGTGTGTGTGTGTCAGTGTGTGTGTGTGTGTGTGTGTGTGTGTGTGTGTGTGTGTGTGTGTGTGGGGTGTGTGTGTGTGTGTGTGTGTGTGTGTGTGTGTGTGTGTGTGGTGTGTGTGTGTGTGTGTGTGTGTGTGTGTGTGTGTGTGTGTGTGTGTGTGTGTGTGTGAGT
>JABMCL010003225.1:230000-252500 GCA_018857735.1 Alviniconcha marisindica
CCCGGGCCCGAGATTTACCTCCCCTGGACAACAAATATGTCAAGTAAGTACTTCCGGGTGAAAGGGCCCGTTTTTGTGCCAGTCTGGTCCCCGCTGGCTCAGTTATTACCTGGCTGTTTCTGAGCTTCTGTTTCGTGACAAGGTGACCGGGCCTACGAGCTTTAGTCCAGCGAAATCGCTAGCCTAAATATCGGCTGTTTAGGCCCGAGGTTCGGCCCGGACTTTGTCCATGGTTACCATTTTGGGGCCATTGTCAATAGCCTTGAGATTTAGGCCGGCCTACCGCTTTAGGCCCGATTCATAGTTAAGGCCCCAGAAACCATGAGGCTTATTAGGGACCTGTCCGTTCCAAATACAGCATGCTATGTTCCAAACGGATGACCTGCATCCGTCAGCCGATGAACACCCGTCGTTTTGGACTGAAGTGAAGGAAAGGCCAAAGGTCACAAGGGATGGTAACTCTGGCGTATTGGCAATGTTGAAGACGTCGACCTTCTCCTTGCTTTGGCCCGTCAGTTTAACCTGCATCGTGTGGCAGCAAGTATGTTTAGCACGCACGGGTCCCACCGCGAGTGTGTTCGCTCCCATGCAGAAGTCTTGCCTAGCTCTCAGCAACAATAAGGCGCTAATACACGATCCGTTTCGGCTGTATGGTTGAGGAGGACGGTTCGAGCCTCATGCGGTCGGACCCGACCGTCTTAAACGTACCGCTGCCGCATAGTATAGCCCAAACTTTCTCATGTGATTTTGCCTTATGGGATGTTGTCTAGTATGTATACTTATTACATTATTATGAGCGTGGCAGATTACAACGCTTTCGGCATTCTTTTCCCTTGTTCTTGGTTAATGAGCCTTTAGCGGTTGGTTGAATTCCCTTTGTGAGGGATGAGTAAAGTATTTTGACTTGACAAGACAGGAAGAATCAACACGCAAGGGAGTGAATCAGCGGTCGAAATACGTCACACAAATACAGCAACAAAGACCTGAGTCGCCTACGGTAACTCTCATTTAGCATGCGTGTAAATACAAGGTACAAAATATTAGTCTATTGTTTATTTTATTTCCTACTGTGCGCCATAAGACAAATTTCCTTGTAAACTTGTACTGGGACAATAAATATTCTGATTCTGATTCATTGACGAGAGATGGCTAACGTGTTGAATACGTCGTGTCCATCGTGATTCCAGCCCCAAGCTGGTTCCCTGGAACAAGTTCCAGCTGCACAAGACGGAGCTGAGCACTGCCGGAGCCTCCATCCACGCGGTGATCTGCCCCGTGAGGGCCGACGTGCAGTACGTCGTGGTCATCAACCTGGGAAAAGTGCCGGACCCGGAGAAGGGACTGTGCAACAAGTCCTTCCTCGTCCCCGCCAACATGAGTGGTCAGTGGCGTACTGTCGGTCTTTTGTCGTTCTTCCTGTGGCCTCTGTCAGTCTGTGGTCATTGGCCTACTGTCGGTCATTTGTCGTTCTTCCTGTGACCTCTAGCTGACAGTCTGTGGTCAGTGGCCTACTGTCGGTCTTTTGTCGTTCTTCCTGTGACCTCTAGCTGACAGTCTGTGGTCAGTGGCCTACTGTCGGTCATTTGTCGTTCTTCCTGTGACCTCTAGCTGACAGTCTGTGGTCAGTGGCCTACTGTCGGTCATTTGTCGTTCTTCCTGTGACCTCTAGCTGACAGTCTGTGGTCAGTGGCCTACTGTCGGTCATTTGTCGTTCTTCCTGTGACCTCTAGCTGACGTCTGTGGTCAGTGGCCTACTGTCGGTTTTGTGGTTCTTCCTGTGAACACTAGCTGCTCTGTGGCGCGTGGTATTGTGTGTGTGTGTGTGTTGGTGTGTTGTGTGTCGTGGCGGTGTGTGTGTGTGTATGTGTGTGTGTTTGTGTTGAGTGTGTTTTGTGTGTGTGTGTGTGTTTTGTTGGTGTGTGTGTGTGTGTGCGCTACGCGCGCGCGCGCGCGTGAGTGTGTGTATGTGTGTGTGCGTGAGTGTGTGTGTGTGCGTGTGAGTGTGTGTGTGTGTGTGTGTGTGTGTGTGTGTGTGTGTGTGTGTGTGTGTGTGTGTGTGTTGTGTTGTGTGTGTGTGTGTGTGTGTGTGTGTGTGTGTTGTGTGTGTGTGTGTGTGTGCGTGTGTGCGTGGGTGGGTGTGTTAGAGTTTAAAGTTGACATATTGTGCAGACAAGAGACACATTTCATGATTTTAGCATGGACAATAAACAATCTTATCATATCACATCACCACACACGCACACACACATACACACACACACACGCGCACACACACACACACACACACACACACACACACACACACACACACACACACACACACACGCACACCATCCACCCACACACACACACACACACACACACACACACACACACACACACACACACACACACACACACACACACACACACACACACACACACACCACACACACACCCTGGGACTGGAACCCCGATGGCTTCACAGCACAGTGTTTTGCAGACCCCAACAGACCCGCCTGCACCACTGTGTACATGGACAACGAGGAGGTCAACAACTACGTGGGCAACGTCTACTTCGGCGTGCGACAGCTGACAGCCGATGAGATGGACATGGACGTCTCCAACTGCACGGAGCTGCCTGCCTGGTCCAACAGTACGACCGACTCGGAGTTCACCGGCAACTACACCATCAAGATGTTCGGCTCGGGCTGTTTCGCTATCTCGGAGAACGACACGGACTGGTCGACGCAAGGCTGCAGGGTAAGTGGGCATTGGAGGAGTGGGAAGTGGAGGAGGGGGGAGTGTTAACCCCTTCACTGCCCCAGTCTGTAAAATTTCCGGGCTGAAAGAACCACAGGCGCGCCTCAAAAACGGTCTATTTTCCGGGGCTATAGCACATCTACTTTCAGTGTTATCCGTTTTGATGAAAATCCTTACAGATGCCAGTGCGAAAAAGAAGACAATAATGCTTAAGGGTTTCAAATTTCGGCCTTTATTGGTCGTTTTCAAGTGACATATTGGCAGTGAAGGGGTTAAAGTGCTGTTCTGCTTGCTCCCTTTTATCCTTAGCTTTCTCCTCCTTCTTCTTCCTTTCTTCGTCTTCGGTTTCCTCGCGTTCTGTCTCTAATCATTTAAATATGAATACATTTGATCATCTCACCCTTTCATCTTGCAAGTTTGTTTTGTTTTGTTTTGTTTTTTTGCTCAGTTTATATGTCTCTATGTCTCTGTGTCAACATCATAGACAATAGCTTCTGTGTTTCCATTTCCGTCGAAAAGCTGGCCGAAGTGAGTATTTTGTCAGTAATAAAATTAATACCGCATTCCCTGTCTGAAATCTCAGGGCTGTCATTTGATTACCCTATCCTCTCTACTCTTGTTTTTGTGCCTAGACCTCTTGCTTTTTCTGTCCTGTCATTTTTCTGCTAATGGTCCGTTCTCCAGAAAATTCCTCAAACATTTTTCGTTAACAAATAGGCTTTTTGTATGGTTCTTGTTGAGCGGCTAGGAAATGATAGTTCCTAGGCGACATGTGCCGCTTGCTGCCATATGGCACTGGGATTTGGCATCGTGCGTAATTTAGAAAAAACATTATTTTACTTTTATTAATAATAATAATAATGTAAATTTGTAAAGCGCCTACCCTGCGGCTCAAAGCGCTGAACAAGCATACACACATAACGTACATCGAGATGGAAAATGTTATCCAAAAAAAGAAGTATATATCTACAAGTGTTTAAGCATAATTATGCAAAAGATGCACACACACACACACACACACACACACACACACACACACACACACACACACACACACACACACACAACACACACACACACACGCACACGCACACGCACGCACGCACGCACGCACGCACGCACGCACGCACACACACACACACACACACACACACACACTGTACAGACTGATGGGAGTGAAGGACAATTTGGTTTAACTGAAATATTCTGAGAAGAGAAATGTCTTGAGTTGACTGTTGAAGGAAGAGAGAGTAGCAGAGTGCCTGATGTCTTGGGAGAGATTGTTCCAGCTGTGTCCCAAAATGTAAATGTGTCTGTTTATTCCTTTCTTCAATATTTCTTGAATCTGGTATCGATAAATTAGACGAAATCATCGACAATACCAGCATGTCCTCGTTCAATAGCCCGAGCCGAACATCTTGTGCTCTTTTAACAGGATGAATATTGAAGGTACTACCTATTCGAATATTTGTGTTTGATATTTGTATATGTATGTTTTGTTTTATGTCTGTGTATGGATTGTTTTTGTGGACTCACGACATATATATATATGAGAGGTTTTGAAACGTGCGTTTGCTTATGGCTGAGTTTGGTTGTGTTGATGTGACTCTGTGCGATGTACGGGACGTTATAATCCAATTACTTACTAACTAACTGACTAACTAACTACCTAACTAACTAACTAACATGTCACATGTGTTCAGGTGCACGAATCGACAAACGAATCGGCGACGGTGTGCGAGTGTAACCACTTGACCACGTTCGCCGGGGGCTGGGTGGTGGTGCCCAACACCATCGACTGGAACTACGTCTTCAACAACTTCGATTTCTACAAGAACCCTACGCTGTACATCACGGAGGTCGTCATCCTCATCGTCTACATCATCGGCGTCATCTGGGCTCGCCACAAGGACAAGAAGGATTTACAACTGGTCAGGACATTTTTGTTGTTGTTGTTGTTGCTTTTGTTGTTGTGTGTGTGTATGTGTGTGTGTGTGTGTGTGTGTGTGTGTGTGTGTGTGTGTGTGTGTGTGTGTGTGTGTGTGTGTGTGTGTGTGTGTGTGTGTGTGCGTGCGATCGTGTGTGTGTGTGTGTGTGTGTGTGTGTGTGTGTGTGTGTGTGTGTGTGTGTGTGTGTGTGTATCTGTCTGTCTGTCTGTCTGTCTGTGTCACTGTGTGTCTGTCTGTCTGTGTGTCTGTCTGTGTCTCTGTGTGTCTGTCTGTCTGTGTATGTGTGTGTGTGTGTCTGTCTGTCTGTATGTGTATGTGTGTGTCTGTCTGTAAGCTATGTATAGGTGACTGATTAAACTTGTATTGCATGCCTGTTATGATGCTTTTAAAATGCTAAACAATATTTGTTTGTGTTATCACAGTCATTGCTAAAATACCTACGTACTCATATCAACAACCAAAACACGCAACCTCGTCGTTCAGATTCGAAAAACAAGTTTTAGATCAAAATGACTCGATTTGTGCATTTTCGTTTTTTTTTTTATTATTATTATTTTTTAGAAGTATGTTCCAAGCCTACTTGATGGGTAATTCACGCCGTTTACTTCCAAGAAACAGGAATCGACTAAAGTTCTTAAGATATTATTTTATTTTCCAGCTGGGAATTGCTCCTCTGCTGGATAATGATCCCAAGGACAAGTACTACTACGAAATTGTGGTCGTGACGGGCATGCGCAGAAACGCCGGAACTGACTCCAGGGTAGGAACTGACGTCATTGGTCGTTGTATCGTTATCTCTGTTTATACCTTGTATAAATTGTTTGTCATGTTTACTTACGAGCTCAGGGTTTTGAATGGAAGGTTAGGCTAAAACAAAACCACTCACTATTATTGGTATTGTTGTTGGTTGTGGTGGTGGTTACTTCCAGTTCCATTATTGCACCGATTCCAAACCAAACATTAGGCTATGTCAAGGTCAGGTAATATCATTCAGCCCAGTTTCCCGCTTGTGGCTTGAAAACTTGTTTCTCGCAGGAGTAAAAGACTGTCCTGTTTGTCGCATGAGTAAAAGACTGTCCTGTTTGTCACAGGAGTAAAAGACTGTCCTGTTTGTCGCAGGAGTAAAAGACTGTCCCGTTTGTCGCATGAGTAAAAGACTGTCCTGTTTGTCGCATGAGTAAAAGACTGTCCTGTTTGTCGCAGGAGTAAAAGACTGTCCTGTTTGTCGCAGCAATAAAAGAGTTGGTTGCCTTGGCTCTGTGTGCATTAAATGGTAGCTAGACTGTCCTGTTTGTCGCAGCAATAAAAGAGTTGGTTGCCTTGGCTCTGTGTGCATTAAATGGTAGCTAGACTGTCCTGTTTGTCGCAACAGTAAAAGAGTTGGTTGCCTTGGCTCTGTCTGCATTAAATGGTAGCTAGACTGTCCTGTTTGTCACAACAGTAAAAGAGTTGGTTGCCTTGGCTCTGTGTGCATTAAATGGTATCTAGACTGTCCTGTTTGTCGCAGCAATAAAAGAGTTGGTTGCCTTGGCTCTGTGTGCATTAAATGGTATCTAGACTGTCCTGTTTGTCGCAACAGTAAAAGAGTTGGTTGCCTTGGCTCTGTCTGCATTAAATGGTAGCTAGACTGTCCTGTTTGTCACAGCAGTAAAAGAGATGGTTGCCTTGGTTCTGTGTGCATTAAATGGTAGCTAGACTGTCCTGTTTGTCGCAGCAGTAAAAGAGTTGGTTGCCTTGGCTCTGTGTGCATTAAATGGTAGCTAAACTGTCCTGACCTCTGTCTCCAACGATGTGGTGTAGCCAGCGTATAGAGCATGATCCCCTTTGCTGAGAACACAGAGCTATGAAAGATTCTCTGTTTTTAACACCTTCACTGCCATGATGCCATTTGAAAACGACACATAAATGAGCGAAATTAGAAACTCTGCAGCCTTTTTGTCTTCTTTTTCGCACTGGCATGTCAAAGAATTTTCATCAAAACGCATAGCATTGGAAAAGGATGTTATAGGACCGGAAAATATACTGTTTGCAGGCGCGTCCGTGCATCTTTCAGCCAGAAAAATTTGCAAGCTGGGGCAGTGAAGGGTTTAGGCTTATGAGTCAGTCACATTGCATTTTGGGGTGCCTTAATTGCCTGCTGCCGAGAATTCCGACTTACAATTTCTTTGCTTTCCCTTTGCATATAGCTCCATATTATTTCGGGAATTTTCTTCCATGTAAAGTATGTTGGGTGGCGATGAGTGAATCTTATGTACGCCAGTGATTGGATGATTTAGTCTGGCCCTGATTATAACCTTCGTGGTTGGCTGAGCGCTAAATACCGAGAACCAAGGCCCTGATCACAACTTTCGTGGTTGACAGAGCGCTAAATACCGAGAACAAAGGCCCTGATCACAACCTTCGAGAACAAAAGGCGCTGCTTATAACCTTCGTGGTTGGCTGAGCGCTAAATACCGAGAACAAAGGCCCTGATCACAACCTTCGTGGTTGACAGAACGCTAAATACCGAGAACCAAGGCCCTGATCACAACTTTCGTGGCTGACAGAGCGCTAAATACCGAGAACAAAGGCCCTGATCACAACCTTCGAGAACAAAAGGCGCTGCTTATAACCTTCGTGGTTGGCTGAGCGCTAAATACCGAGAACCAATCAACGCTAACGTTTCTGATCCTTTTTGACGTCGTGCAGGTGTTCTTCATCCTGTCTGGTGAGGACGACGAGACCGACGTCCGAGAGTTCAGCGACAGCAAACGCAAGATCTTCAGGCGCGGCTACACCAACGGGTTCTTGATGGCCACTCCCAGGTAAACACCACACCTAGCTCTGTCCACAGGTGTCGTAGTGTAAACACAGGTTTCCTCCTGTTCACCTCTCAGCGCATCTACCTTTTGCGCGTGGGTTTTGCTTTCTCGGAGAGCGCTGTGAAATGACCCACGGCGGAGAGTCGAGCATAGCATTAAAACCTTTGTGTAATGTAACGTAATGTAAAAGAATATTCATGAAACACCTACCTCTAACATGAGCCCGAAGCGCAGAAGAATGAAGAGAACAATGAAACCCTACTTCGCTGTACAAGTGAATATACTTCAACACTTCATTCAGCGTCTTTCATGTCACTTCCAACACCCGCATACGCACATAAACATAAACGCACGCACACATATACACACAACAACGACAACACGTAAGCCACAATTTGTTTGATGACTGGACTGCTCGATGCTGAATCTCCAAGCGTCGGTTTAGACACCTAGCTTTCGTCCCGGACTCCGAACATCGCTTTCCGGCACCTTCCTCCAAACTCTGCCAGAATTGGTTATGCCACTGACGGGGCACTCTTTATCCGTGCGCAGCTGTCCACCGACACTGTCACCCCCCTCCAAAAGGTTTACGTACTGATAAGACTGTGGAAGCAACATAGCGTCCAAGCACACACGAAAGCATGAGGCGCGTCCACCAAGAGTAAAGAAAAAAAATCCGTCTCGATTTCAAACGGTTTTTGTATTACTTTGGTCGCATAAGTAACATTGGCGGTCTTGAAAGAAACGCCTGATATAATCTGAGCTGCCTGTTACAAAGTTACTGCCATCTGAGCGCCAAGGAAAAACTGTCCGTTAGCTGACAGTTTTTCAACAACTCTGGCTTAACCAATTATACCGATGGTTGGAGGAAATGTCGTAAACCAGTGCTCGGAGTTTACCATCGCCAAAGCGAGGGTGCCGGAAAGCGAGACGTGGAGTATGCCGGGTGTTTCCGGCTGTGCTGACTGTTCATTCCCTGGCTGGATGTTGCCAGACCTCTGGGCTACCTGAACTACGCCCGCATCTGGCACGACAACTCTGGCAAGGGCAACATGGGCAGCTGGTACCTCAACTACATGATCGTGCGCGACGTGCAGACCGACGAGAAGTGGGTCTTCATTGCCGACCGCTGGTTTGCTGTGGAGGAAGATGATGGACAGGTAGGACTGTTCATGGCAATGATAATGATAGTGTACAAAAGTTAGACAGTGCAAAGCCAAACAGTATGTGCAGGCCGTTTCTGTTTATTTCCCATATGTTTTGTTTCCAGTGACACGAATCAGCTGTAGGAGAT
Organism: Alviniconcha marisindica; assembly: GCA_018857735.1. Taxonomy (NCBI): domain Eukaryota; kingdom Metazoa; phylum Mollusca; class Gastropoda; family Provannidae; genus Alviniconcha; species Alviniconcha marisindica. The sequence continues at coordinate 238,787 of JABMCL010003225.1, forward strand.
GATAGTGGAATCTTAAGGAGGCTAACCTGTACTGGCCCTAAGCGCTTACAAATTCCTTAAACATTCATGTATATGATAGCAAAACAACCCACACACACACCCCCAGCCGCGCGCACACACACACACACACACACACACACACACACACACACACACACACACCACACACACACAGCACCCAGCCGCACAGAACAGCCGATCACAACACACAACACACACACCACAGCACGCACGCACGCAGCACGCACGCACACAAAACACACACATCACACACAACCACGCACACACACACACACACACACAACAACACACACACACACACACACACACACACACACACACACACACACACACACACACACACACACACACACACACACACTGCAGGTGCCCCAAAAGTGCGACATAATTTCCAAGCAGCCTACATCCAACAAAGAGAAGAACCACACTGTAGCTGTATGCTGCCAACACAGCTTGCCTCGTTCCACGCCTTCAGTCCCTCGATCGTCCGCCTTACTGTCCTTCAGGTGGACCGCATCGTCCCCGTGGCCACGCGCGAGGCCATGACCCAGTTCGGATACCTGTTCGCCGAGCGCTCCCGCAAGAACCTTGCCGACGGTCACCTGTGGTTCTCGGTGGTGGCCAGACCGCCCCAGTCGCGCTTCACCTGCGTGCAGCGCGTGTCCTGCTGTCTGTGTCTGCTGGCCGCCAGCATGCTGGCCAACGCCATGTTCTACAGGACGGAGAAGGACACGTCCGGAACCACCAACGGCTTCACCTTGGGACCCTTCAGCGTCTCTCTCGAGCAGGTGAATGTCCTCAGGGACTCTCCACCCCTTCCGCCCTCTCGTCCTTCCCTCTCTCCCTCCACCCACCCACCCACCCATCTTTCCATCCCTCCCAACGCTACTATCCTTGAGTGTTAACCCATATATGCCAAGGTATTTTATTAACACTGAATACCCTGAAGCAAAAAGCCTTCCTGTTCCTGCAAACGGTGGCCTCCTACAAAACAACAACATGGAGAAATACTGTTATTATTATTATTATTATTATTGATCGCTTTTATATAGCGCTATTCTCCGCTCTCGAGCAGACTCACTCAACCACCTCTCCTTTGATTAAAGGAAGTCGAGGGACTTCAGATGTCCATGTAAGCAGGATGCCGAAATTACACTCAGCTACAACAGACTAACAAAGCCAGTTACGGGTCCTGAATGTGGGACAGTGGGTGTAAAAGGGTTAAACTTTTCGAGTTCGAGTTCCCTTTCACCCTCGCTGAACGCCTCGTTGAAGATGAACCCTTTGTTGCGAATGTCTGTCAAATTCTTTTGGTGTTCAAAATGACGCAGAGCTCAAGCGGAGTGCTGTATCTGAGACAGACTCAACATGTCCACACCATTTTGTAAGTAAGTAAGTAAACACGGTGCTTAACGTCCACAGAAACCATAAGGCTTATTAGGGACGGGGAGAAGGGGGGAAAGAGGGTATGGAGGTGAGGGGAAGAGGGAGATTATACACCTATCGCTACACTGTCACCACCAGAATGATTCCTGCATTAAGATGGGCAGCGATGAGAGCCATTTTAATGTTTCAGTAGGAAGTGATGGACAAAGTCACAGGACAGTGTCCACAAACCTCAACTTTTTTTGAAGAGAAAGGAGAGCCGAAGCGGTGCGAACCGAGGTCCTTCTGCTTACCAGCCTAACGCCTTACCGCTAGGCCAAACCGGCTCACACCTTTTTGTTTCCTTCCTTCGCCCTGATATAACCGCACTGGTCGACTGGGCTTAAAACACCAATTTACTTACTTACTTGTTTCCCTCCCTGCCTTGCAGATCTCCATCGGTATTATGAGCAACCTGATCGTCTTCCCCGTCAACTTCATCATCATCACCCTCTTCCGCAAGGCGCGTCCGCGCAAGCTGAGGCCGTCCCGTGTGGACGAGGCCATCAAGACCGCCCATGATGGGCCCAGGACCGAAGCCTCCGTCAATGACGTCAAGCCTGAGGTTTGTAAAGACGTCATACTTTGTTGTGACGTGGGTTTGTGCGGCTTTCGCTGACTCGGGGCTGAGTCGATGACGTGCGAGCCACGCCACTAATACCTTCCCACAACGGAGCCAGGTAAGTCAAGCCCCAGGTCCGTAATGACGTCATATGCGTGACGTAGATTATAGCTCCAGTGACGTCGTGCAGTCACGTTCACGTCAGCTGAAACGATTACGTGCGGACTGAGATAATTTGAATGTTTGTGAAGTCGAAACTCAAGCGATTGACTGTCTGTCTGTCTGTGTCTGTGTCTGTCTATCTGTCTGTGTGTCTGTCTGTGTGTGTGTGTGTATTATGTGTTTGTGTGTGTGTGTGTGTGTGCGCGCGCGCGCGTGTGTGTGTATGTGCGCGCGCGCGTGCGCGACCGTTTAGATAACAATAATGCCATGTCCCTCTGAGAGTAGTGGCGACCTCTACAGAAAGATATCCGAACGCAACGAGCGGATGGAAGACTGACTTCCGTCGATGCAGAAGTATACACAAAGCTTACGGCTGGTGATGCTCTGGTCACGTGAGACTTGACTGTTTGCAGGTGAGCAGCATCTTCAGCATCAGTCGCCCCGCCTCCATGATCGCAGACCCGAAGCCCCGCCCTGAGTCCTCTATGTCTCGTCCGGGTACCTCCCTGTCCACTCGTGCGGACGCCAGTCTCCCAACGTGAGTGGTCATTTTGCTGTCTTCGTTCATGTTGCTTCACGACGTCCACAGAGACAGTACGGTCTGTTAAGGATGGGGAGCCCAGGACGTCCACTTCGACCTTTACACAGCTCCTGAGCTTTGGGATCTTCTTCTTCTTCTTCTTCTTCTTCTTCTTCTTCTTCTTCTTCTTCTTCTTCTTCTTCTTCTTCTTCTTCTTCCACTGCTCCTGAGCTTTGGGATCTTCTTTCTTCTTCTTCTTCTTCTTCTTCTTCTTCTTCTTCTTCTTCTTCTTCTTCTTCTTCTTCTTCAAAGTTGCTTTACGTCCACAGAGACCATAAGGACTATTAGGGACGGGGAGCCCAGGACAGCCACCTCGACTTTCACACAGCTCCTAAGCTCTGTGTTTGCCTCTATATATAATATATATATATATATATATATATATATATATATATATATATATATATATATATATATATATATATATATATATATATATATATATATATATATATATAGAGACCCATAGGAGTTGTGGTTGTGTGTTGTTTGGTTTTGTTTGTTGTTGTTGTTGTTGTTGTTGTTGTTGTTTTGTTTGTTGTTGTTGCTTTTCTTCTTCTTCTTCTTCTTCTTCTTCTTCTTCTTCTTTCTTCTTCTTCTTCTTCTCTCTTCTTCTTCTTCTTCTTTTTTCTTGTTTAAGAAATATCTGAATTGTGCTGTTGGATGGCCACTCATGTTTGCATGGCCTTCGTCATCTTAAGCTGTATAGTTTATTTCTGGCATTTTGCAGGAAGAAGAAGAAGAAGAGCTTGCCGTGGTGGTGCCGCATTGTAGCCTGGGTCCTGCTGTGGTTGGCTACTCTGGCCTCCATGGCCTTCGTCACATTCTACGGCATCACGTTCGCCGACGAAACGTGCAAGAAGTGGATTTCCTCCATGCTCATCTCCTTCTTCATGTCCGTCTTTGTCACCCAACCCATCAAGGTACCGTCATGATCATCCTGTTCTGCCTTTGTCTTTGCCGCACCTTGCCATTTCCCTAGACCGCTCTTCATACTGTCTATGCCTTCACTTTTCCTTAATCAGGGTTCGTATTCTCCTTTAAATATTTGGAAACGTTTGGGGAAACAGATGCCCTTTTCAGGACTGGAAAGCTGAAGAAAATGGCATTTTGGGCCATGGTCTTGACAATTTTGGGGATTTTATGATAATGGTGAACAGATAATCAGCAGAAGGGACCTTCAGAAGAAAAATTGAAGGCCAAAATTTCATGCCAGCCTGTTAGTTTCGCAGGTGTTTATGTGGGCGTGGCTTTTCATGGGTGTTCATGTGGACCTGTGCGTTTCACAGGTGTTCATGTGGGCTTGTGCTTTTCACAGGTGTTCATGTGGGCTTGAGCGTTTCACAGGTGTCCAAGTGGGCTTGTGCGTTTCACAGGTGTTCATGTGGGCCTGTGCGTTTCACAGGTGTTCATGTGGGCTTGTGCGTTTCACAGGTGTTCAAGTGGGCTTGTGCGTATCACAGGTGTTCAAGTGGGCCTGTGCGTTTCACAGGTGTTCATGTGGGCCTGTGCGTTTGACAGGTGTTCATGTGGGCTTGTGTGTTTCACAGATGTTCATGTGGGCTTGTGCATTTCACAGGTGTTGACGTGGGTTTGTGCGTTTCACAGGTGTTGACGTGGGCTTGTGCGTTTCACAGGTGTTCATGTGGGTTGTGTTGCGCTTTCTACAGGTGTTAGTGGGCTTGTGCGTTTCACAGGTGTTGACGTGGGTTTGTGCGTTTGACAGGTGTTCCTGCTGGCTTGTGCGTTTCACAGGTGTTGACGTGGGCTTGTGCGTTTGACAGGTGTTCCTGCTGGCTTGTGCGTTTGACAGGTGTTGACGTGGGCTTGTGCGTTTGACAGGTGTTGACGTGGGCTTGTGCGTTTGACAGGTGTTCCTGCTGGCCATCTTCCTGTCGCTGATCGTTAAGAACCCTGGTGAGGACGAGGAGGAGGAGGAGGAGCTTGACGAGGAAAGGACGAAACTGGCCAACGACGAGATCCCGCTTCACGACATGAACCCGGACAGTGAGGAAACCTTCGCTTGTCTCTGTGCTCACTGCGCTGCAAGCTTGTCTTTCTTTCCTTGTCTTCTTTGTCTGTTTCTTTGGTGTGGGGGTGGATGTTTGGTGTGTGTGTGTGTGTGGTGTGTGTGTGGTGTGTGTGTGCGTGCGTGCGTGCGTGCGTGCGTGCGTGCGTGCGTGCGTGCGTGCGTGTGTGCGTGGTGTGTGTGTGTGTTTCGTTCATTTCTCTGTGTATGTGTGTGTGTGTGTGTGTGTGTGTGTGTGTGTGTGTGTGTGTGTGTGTTGTTGTTGTTGTTGTTGTTGTTGTTGTTGTTGTTGTTCTTCTTCTTCTTCTTCTTCTTCTTCTTCTTCTTCTTCTTCTTCTTCTTCTTCTTCTTCTTTTCGGTTATGTAAGGATGTATGATTATACCAGGTTTATATACCTTGTATGCCAGGTGAAAGTTACCTTAGGCTGGAGTTGTATCTACTCGAATGGCAGGTGAGAGTTACCGTAGGCTAATCAGGTCTTTTGCTATTGTGTTCATGTGACATCCTTCGAGCGCTAAATTAAGTCCCTTTGCTGGTCCAGCACAGTACGTCAGCTCTTACCACAGGCATTGGCAATAGCGGAACAACTGCATCAACGACTTCTCTGTTGGCAGGCTATGGAGCAGCTCGGCCCAGAAAGATCGGCTACAAGCCACCGGACCGTAACCTGCTGGAGGCTGCGCGCCAGCAGCGCCTGAAAGAGATCCAGATGTGGAGCATCGTGAGGGAAGTGGTCATCTACTCCTTCTTCCTCTGGATCCTGCTTCTCATTACTTTCCGCCAGCGGAACGGCGATACGTTCCTGTACAAGCACACCATGGAGCGGGTGTACATCAAGAACAACGAGACGGACATCGACTTTGAGAAGGTGCGAGCTTGCCTCTATTGCCCCCCCCCCCCCCCCCCCCCCCCCCCAACCCACACACACACCTTTGTATTTTCATGTTTCTTTTGTTTTGCTAGGCTTTTTGCTGACGGTGTGTGTGTGTGTGTGTGTGTGTGTGTGTGTGTGTGTGTGTGGTGTGTGTGTGTGTGCTGTTAGTGTGTTGTGTGTTGTGTGTGTGTGTGTGTGTGTGTGTGTGTGTGTGTGTGTGTGTGTGTGTGTGTGGTGTGTGGTGTGTGTGTTGTGTGTGTGTGTGGTGTGTGTGTGGTGTGTGTGTGTGTGTGTGTGTGTGTGTGTGTTGTGTGTGTGTGTGTGTGTGGTGGTGTGTGCTTGGTATGGTGTGTGTTGTTGTGTTGGTGGTGGCCTGTGTGCGTGTGTGTGTGTGTGTGTGTGTGTGTGTGTGGTGTTGTGGTGTGTGTGTGTGTGTGTGTGTGTGTGTGGTGTGTGTGTGTTGTTGTGTGTGTGGTGTGTGGTGTGTGTGTGTTTTTGTGGTGTGTGTGTTGTTGTGTGTGTGTGTGTGTGTGTGTGTGTGTGTGTGTGTGTGTGTTTGGTGTGTGTGTTGTGTTGGTGTGTGTGTGTGTGTGTGTGTGTGTGTGTGTGTGTGTGTGTGTGGTGTGTGTGTGTGTGTGTGTGTGTGTGTGTGTGTGTGTGTGTGTGTGTGTGTGTGTGTGTGTGTGGGGTGTGTGTGTGTGTGGTTTGGTGTGTGTGTGTGTGTGTGTGTGTGTGGTGTTGTTGTTGTTGTTGTTGTTGCTGTTTTGTTCTTGTTCTTGTTCGTGTGGTGGCTTTGTTTTCGTTTTCTTTGCTAGTATTTTTCTTTCTGACGATGTTGTTGCTGCTGCTGAACCCTCGGTGACACTGACACGCCGCTGCACACTACGCTGTGGTTTCTGTCGCCCTGCACAGATACGCAACGTCAACGAATACTGGAACTGGACACGCTCCGGCCTGGTGAACGGAATCCGCGCGGGTCCCTACTACAACGACCTGCCGCCCTTCCTGCTGCGTGGCTACGTCAACGACAAAGTCTCCAAGATCCTGGGTTACGCCACCATGAGGCAGCTTCGCATCAAGCCCAGTGAGTTCCAGACGCTGTCTGTTTCAGCCCCTCCCTGTGGAGTGATGCCTCAGTCCACACTCCAGGCACTGGTTTACGGCATCTTTCCTCCAAACACTGCCGTAACTGCTTACGCTATAGGTTTCGAAGAGCTGTAGGCTAAGGGGCATTTTTTTCCGTTGGTGATCAGATAGAAGGAAGGTTGTAACAGACAACTCAAAATATATGAGGCGTTTCTTTCATAACCGCCCACGTTGCTGACGCCAGCACAAATAAAACGAACATTTTAAAGCCAAACTGAAAACCTTCCTCTTCTCACAGTATTTCCATCCTAACTAATATCAGTACCCAGTTTCTGCTACAGTCAGTGTGTGTGTGTGTGTGTGTGTGTGTGTGTGTGTGTGTGTGTGTGTGTGTGTGTGTGTGTGTGTGTGTGTAGTGCGTTTTTTATTATTTTTAAAAATAATACTTTATGTAAATTGTTTTGGTAGAACTATGCTCTGCATGTGTATACAATATCATATTTAGGTTAATATGTATCATGTGAGCGCTCAGGGCGTTGATGAGCGCATCGTAAATGTACATTATTATTATTATCGAAATGGAATTTCTCTCTCTCTCTCTCTCTCTCTCTCTCTCTCCTCTCTCTCTCTCTCTCTCTCTCTCTCTCTCTCTCTCTCTCTCTCTCTCTCTTAACCGGGCCGGACGCGCCCCGTGTTTATGTACGTACTTGGACGCCATGTTGCTTCCACAGTTGTATTGGTACCCAAGCCTTTCGGAGAGCGCTGACAGCGTCATGCACGTAGATAAATAGGCACCCTTCAGTGGCGTAACCAATTCTGGCAGAGTTTGGAGGAAGGGGCCGAAAAGCGACACACCCTGACAGCAACAGTTGAGGGGCGGGGGGGGGGGGGGGGGGGGGGGGGGGGGGGGGTACGTACATGATCTATCACAGCAACAGATGGGTGGGTGGGTGGGTGGGGGGGGTGGGGGGGGGCTATACACACAGATTGACTGTCGCTGTGAATAGACCATGCACGTAGCCACACCGTTTGACTGACTGTTGCTCCACACCCCCTGACAGACTGTCGTGTGAATAGACCATGCACGTAGCCACATACCCCTGACTGACTGTCGTGTGAATAGACCATGCACGTAGCCACATACCCCTGACTGACTGTCGTGTGAATAGACCATGCACGTAGCCACACACCCCTGACTGACTGTCGTGTGAATAGACCATGCACGTAGCCACACCCCCTGACTGACTGTCGTGTGAATAGACCATGCACGTACCCACACACCTCTGACTGTCGTGTGAATAGACCATGCACGTAGCCACACACCCTGACTGACCGTCGTGTGAATAGACCATGCACGTAGCCACATCCCTGACTGACTTAGACCATGCACGTAGTCACACAACCCTGACTGACCGTCGTGTGAATAGACCATGCACGTAGCCACACCCTGACTGACCGTCGTGTGAATAGATCATGCACGTAGCCACACCCCCTTGACTGTCGTGTGAATAGACCATGCACGTAACCACACCCCCTGACTAACCGTCGTGTGAATAGATCATGCACCTAGCCACACACCCTGACCGACTGTCGTGTGAATAGACCATGCACGTAGCCACACCCCCTGACTGACTGTCGTGTGAATAGACCATGCCCGTAGCCACACAGACTCTGACTGTCTGTGGCTGCCTGTTCAGGTCTGTGTGAGCTGGACGAGCGGATGATGGCGCTGATCCGGGAGTGTAACATCATGTACAGCATCCTGAAGCAGGAGGAGGGCTCGTTCGACGTCGGCTGGAAACCCAAAACAGAAAACAGCACCAGCAACGACACGTCGGACTGGTACAGGTGAGTAGTCCAGTAGGCTGCTTCCGCTACTAGTCTTCTCCGCGAAAATGTAAAACACCAACTTACTTACTTACTTACTTACTTACTTACTTACTTACTTACTTACTTACTTACTTACTTACTTACTTACTTACTTACTTACTTACTTACTCCTCGAAGAGGTAGGGCAGGTAAGGTTTCATATCGGACGAACACCAAGGACCGGGAACACCACTGCCCTACCCTAATTGGAAAACGTAGTTTGGTAGGACAGGTAATGTTTGATGTCGGCTGAATACCTAGGACCAGCAACACCACTGACCTACCTTGGCAAATGTAGCTAGGTAGGACAGGGAACACCTAACCCGGTAACACAACCGCCCTTCTTTTCGAGGAAATGTAGCGAGGTAGGACAGGTAACGTTTAACATCGGCTGAACACCTAGGACTGGCAAAACCACTGCCCTACCCTTCTTGGCAAATGTAGTTCGGTAGGACAGGTAACGTTTAATATCGGCTGAACACCTAGGACCAGCAACACCACTGTCCTACCTTGGGAAATGTAGTTAGGTAGGACAGGTAAGATCTGATGTCGGCTGAACGCCTAACCCGGTAAAACAACCGCCCTACTTTCCTAGGAAATGTAGTTAGGTAGGACAGGTAACATTTAATATCGGCTGAACACCTAGGACCAGCAACACCATTGCCCTACCCTTCTTGGAAAACGTAGTTTGATAGGACAGGTAACGTTTGAGGCCTGCTGAACACCTAGGACCGGTAGCACCACTGCCCTACCTTTTCGAAGAGTGAAGTAGAACAGGTAACGTTTGACATCGGCTGAACACCGAGGACCGGTAGCACCACTGCCCTACCTTTTCGAAGAGTGAAGTAGAACAGGTAACGTTTGACATCGGCTGAACACCTAAGACCTGTAACTCCACTGCCCTACAGTCTAGAGAGGTGGAGATGGGTTGGTGTGCACTTGAAGACCGAATGGTACCTTATGTCAATTGTTTGGGTAGGACTATGCTCAACATGTGTGTAGAATATCATGTTTAGGTTAATATGTATCATGTGAGCGCTCAGGGCGTTGATGAGCTCATGATAAATGTACATTATTATTATTATTAATGAGAGACAGACAGTAACACACAGAGAGACACGCGTAGAGAGGGAGCAAGCGATTATCATCTAACGTTTGTCTTTTCCTGTTCTTCTGCAGCTACACGAAAGCAAACGATCTGGACGGGTACCCGTACTGGGGTCATCTGGCGTTGTACGCTGGCGGCGGTTACGTCGTTCCTCTCAAAGGCTCCAAGACCGACCTCATCGCCCTCATGAACGAACTGGAGCAGAATCAGTGGATTGACCGCTACACCAGGGCCGTCTTCGTGGAGTTCACCACCTACAATGCACAGGTCAGAGCTGGACGGTTTTGTTCCAGAACTGGGTCTAGGTCTTAGTCCTCTGGAACAGGTCTTAGTCCTCTGGAACAGGTCGTAGTCCTCTGGAACAGGTCGTAATCCTCTGGAACAGGTCCCTCTGGAACAGGTGGTAGTCCTCTGGAACAGGTCTTAGTCCTCTGGAACAGGTGGTAGTCCTCTGGAACAGGTCCCTCTGGAACAGGTCGTAGTCCTCTGGAACAGGTGGTAGTCCTCTGGAACAGGTCCCTCTGGAACAGGTGGTAGTCCTCTGGAACAGGTCCCTCTGGAACAGGTCGTAGTCCTCTGGAACAGGTGGTAGTCCTCTGGAACAGGTCGTAGTCCTCTGGAACAGGTGGTAGTCCTCTGGAACAGGTCTTAGTCCTCTGGAACAGGTCGTAGTCTTCTGGAACAGGTCGTAGTCCTCTGGAACAGGTCCCTCTGGAACAGGCTGCCAGACATACTCCAGACTGCAGAAGTCCTTTTGGCCGTGGCTCAAATCAGATTTTTTCCAACTCCTTAGTCACCCACTGGCCTCCTCATTCCCCTCACCCGATCTCTTTCTCTACAGTCCCCTTCCTGTATCCCCTCACCCGATCTCTTTCTCTACAGTCCCCTTCCTGTATCCCCTCACCCGATCTCTTTCTCTACAGTCCCCTTCCTGTATCCCCTCACCCGATCTCTTTCTCTACAGTCCCCTTCCTGTATCCCCTCACCGGATCTCTTTCTCTACAGTCCCTTCCCGTTTCCCTCGGATCTCTTCTCTCATCCCCTGATTCAGATCTCTTTCTCTACAGTCCCCTTCCTGTATCCCCTCACCCGATCTCTTTCTCACAGTCCCCTTCCTGTATCCCCTCACCGATCTCTTTCTCTACAGTCCCTTCCTGTATCCCCTCACCCGATCTCTTTCTCTACAGTCCCCTTCCTGTATCCCCTCACCGGATCTCTTTCTCTACAGTCCCCTTCCTGTATCCCCTCACCCGATCTCTTTCTCTACAGTCCCCTTCCCGTATTCCTTATCCTCAAAGTCCCCTCCCCTTATTCCTTCGCTTCTGTCTTAGTGCCTATTGTATTCAGGCGAGTGGGTGCGTCTCGTCAGCCAGAAGTGTCCTCAGTTTACCGTTTTTTTAATTTTTATTCCAACAACTAAAAATACAGTGAATTATTGCGTGCTACTAACAAGCCCTTTCAGAGCTGTATGGCGATGACCGATGCAGTTGCTAAAAAAATATATCAAATGTACGGCGAGCGAACTAATTCTCGCCTAGCTAACAGTAAATAATAAAGAGATGTAACAAACACTACAGCGCAGCATCCTTATCAACAACAAACCACGAGGACCCAAGACCTCATGTATCAACAAAACCCGAACTCTTCTGAACAGTCCCAAATTTCTGTAAAAACCCTCACCCGATCTCTTTCTCTACAGTCCCCTTCCGTATTCCCTCACCGGATCTCTTTTCTACAGTCCCCTTCCCATCCCCTCACCCGATCTCTTTCTCTACAGATCCCCTTCCTGTATCCCTCACCGGATCTCTTTTCTACAGTCCCCTTCCTGTATCCCCTCACCCGATCTCTTTCTCACAGTCCCCTTCCTGTATCCCCTCACGATCTCTTTCTCTACAGTCCCTTCCTGTATCCCCTCACCCGATCTCTTTCTCTACAGTCCCCTTCCTGTATCCCCTCACCCGATCTCTTTCTCTACAGTCCCCTTCCTGTATCCCCTCATCGGATCTCTTTCCCTACAGTTCCCTTCCTGTATCCCCTCACCCGATCTCTTTCTCTACAGTCCCCTTCCCGTATTCCCTCACCGGATCTCTTTCTCTACAGTCCCCTTCCTGTATCCCCTCACCCGATCTCTTTCTCTACAGTCCCCTTCCTGTATCCCCTCACCGGATCTCTTTCTCTACAGTCCCCTTCCTGTATCCCCTCACCGGATCTCTTTCTCTACAGTCCCCTTCCTGTATCCCCTCACCGATCTCTTTCTCTACAGTCCCCTTCCTGTATCCCCTCACCCGATCTCTTTCTCTACAGTTCCCTTCCTGTATCCCCTCACCCGATCTCTTTCTCTACAGTCCCCTTCCCGTATTCCCTCACCGGATCTCTTTCTCTACAGTCCCCTTCCTGTATCCCCTCACCCGATCTCTTTCTCTACAGTCCCCTTCCTGTATCCCCTCACCGGATCTCTTTCTCTACAGTCCCCTTCCTGTATCCCCTCACCGGATCTCTTTCTCTACAGTCCCCTTCCTGTATCCCCTCACCCGATCTCTTTCTCTACAGTCCCCTTCCTGTATCCCCTCACCCGATCTCTTTCTCTACAGTTCCCTTCCTGTATCCCCTCACCCGATCTCTTTCTCTACAGTCCCCTTCCTGTATCCCCTCACCCGATCTCTTTCTCTACAGTCCCCTTCCTGTATCCCCTCACCCGATCTCTTTCTCTACAGTCCCCTTCCCGTATTCCTTATCCTCAAAGTCCCCTGCCCTTATTCCTTTGCTTCTGTCTTTGTGTCTATTGTCAAATTCAGGTCTGAGTGGGTGCGTCTCGTCAGCCAGAAGTGTCCTCAGTTTTCTTGGTTTAAACAAAAATTTATTCCAGACAAGCTAAAAATACAGTGAATTATTGCGTGCTCATCAACAAGCTTTTAGAGCTGATGGGCGATGAGCGCATACAGTTGAAAAAAAATATACAAATGTACGGCGGGCGAACAATTTCGCCTAGCTAACAGTAAATAATAAATGAGATGTAACAAAAACAGCAGCAGCAGCAGCAACAACAACAAAAACCACGAGGAAACGAAGAAAGAACATGAAAACGAAACAAAAAAACGAACAGTCACTAGGAAAAAGTCAAAACAAATTGTAGTAAAAAAAACATAACACTGTCAATTTGCTTGCCACTGATCATGATCCATTTACACGGTGCCTACACTGCGGCCATTGACTCCTTACAACGGGAAACGACCTCATCCAAGTGACTGATCCCGCTTCTCGACCTGGACGTGTTTCAGGTGAACCTGTTCGGCATCGCCTACATTCTGGCGGAGTTCCACCCGACAGGGGGCGTTGTGCAGAGCTACCGGTTTGAGCCGGCCTTGCTGCTTCCTTACATGACGCAAGCCATGCTGTTCCAGCTGGCCTGCGAGGGGTTCTACTGCTTCTTCATCCTCTTCTTCATCATCAGGCTCCTCCAGGTTCTCATCAAGGAGAAACTCTCCTTTTTCAAGGTAATATTAATAATGCCCTCTTCCTCTTCAGTTAAAGTCCTTTCACATAAGTGATGTTAGAGTGAATAATAATAACAATAATGGGTACTTAAAGTGCCTAACCCGTACTGGCCCTAAGTGCTTACAAATTCTTTAAACGTACATATATTGACAAGAACGAGTCAGTGCGCACGCACGCACGCACGCACGCACGCACGCACGCACGCACGCACGCACGCACACACACACACACACACACACACACACACACACACACACGTTTCTGCTTCTGAGAAGTGACCCTGGGCAGTTGACGGGACGTTAAGATCCAGTCCTTATTGTATCCTGTGCTTCTGGTCCTGTGCTACTTACTCCTGTGTTTCTGCTTCTGAGAACTGACCCCGGGCAGTTGACGGGACGTTAAGATCCAGTCCTTATTGCATCCTGTGCTTCTGGTCCTGTGCAGAATTTCTGGAACCTGGTGGAGATGGGCATCATAGCCATGTCTCTGGGAGCCATCGTCA
>JABMCL010003225.1:255000-265000 GCA_018857735.1 Alviniconcha marisindica
AGATACGCCGAGGGCATGACCAGCTCGTGCGTGGACGACTTCCCGGACCGCATCGACCGCCTGCTGCACTCCATCTCCAACGTGTACATGGACCAGGAGACCATGACGGCCATGATGGACAAGAGAGGCTATCAGCGCGGCGCTGGGCCCGGCGCCGGAGCGACAGGCTACGACAACATGGGCTTCACGGGCCCCAAGGGTCGAGCCAGCGAGCTGTCCAAGGTGCACACTCACTGAGGAGCCGATGGTCGTGGTACGCCTCGAACATCTGCCCACGACGCTGCGGGTTTTTTTGCGGTTTTCAACCGTAACGCTTGTAATACTTGGACTCTCTCGCCGTGACCTGTAGATCCGAGACGTAACTTGTCATCGAACGGCGAGACGAACGTAGTATCTATTCTCCAAGAATAAACAGTCCTTTGTTTGTGTTTTCTTAAGGGATAGGGTTTTATACCGTCTAGAACTGAACTGAAGCAAGGCATAACCTTTCAGCTAAAGACGTAGCAAACGTGTTGAACCATTGTTGAACAGGCTTTCCATCAGGCGTTTTTCCGCTTGGGCTGCTTCAATGCCAGGCCAAAATATGGCTTCCTGGCCAGTATACACACTAAGACATTAACAGTGGTAGAAGATGGTGACCCACAATGAAGGTAAGTTCAGATTTCTTGTCCAAACCTCGCTTTCACTTCCTCGAATCTAAACTGACCATCGCAGAGCGAGTTTTCCCTCCCTGCTATGACTGAGCTCTGAGACTACCCGCATGAACTCTTTTAGAAAGAGTTGTCAGAAGTAAACGTACAACCAAAGAGCAGAAACAAAAGTTACCTTAGCACAGCAATTTTGTAAATTCGTTGGCTGAATGCCTGGTGTTGTTTGTCTCTGCTGCGATCGACCCGCCCTGCACTCAAATCTTTGCCGATGGGGGAAGAATCTGGCCCTTAAATGGGACCTAAGCGCACGTCTGAGAAAATGCCAGCATTCAAGGCCCTGACGGTTTTGTTGTTCGGTATTTCCGCTACAGCTTTGGATGAGGACACGTCAGTAGACAGCTGCATGTAGCCTGCAGAGCACGTCGTGTAAACCTAGTCTGAAAGGCGCACCTCCCGCTTGTGTTCTTGGCGGTCGTTTTGAGAGTTCAACGCCACATCTGCCAGTCAGTTTTTTCCCTGCACGACTACACGGATTAGCTGCTCAAAATCCTGCGCAGTTTCAGCGATAATTAAATATCACACATACACACACACACACACACACACACACACACACACACACACACACACACACACACACACACACACACACACACACATACACACCACACAAACACACATACACACACACACACACACACACACACACACACACACACACACACACACACACACACACAAAACACATACACACACACACACACACACACATACACACACACACACACACACACACACACACACACACACACACACACACACAACACACACACAACACACACACACACACACACACACAACAACACACACACAACACACACACACAACACACACACACACACACACACACACACACACACACACACACACACACACACCTCCACCTCCCCCCACACCACATTTCAAGCACTATACCGCTGTTTTTGATATCATCGGAAAGGTTTCTTTCGTTTGTGTATTGTTTATTACCTCCGTACAGAACTGGAACAAACAATGGTTAACAAACAATCAATAAAGAAATACGTGACCGTTGAACTATTTATTCAAGTGGCATGCTGTGATTGAAGCTGAAATATTATCTGCCCTGTTATCATTTGTTGATGGATTCCAATCGAGCTGATGTTCTATAAATATTGTTATAAATGAACAGAGTTCTTTCAAAAGCCTAGTTTGGTGAATAACACTTGTTCTTTGTTTAACCATTCATCGTTCACAGAACGCGAAAATCTCTTTGTATAGTGTTTTTATTACTTTCATGAAGTCGCCATCTTTAGCCCTCAAAATGGCAGCCTCTCTCCGTCGTTCTTTCTGGCATTTTCAAAAACAAAACAAACTGATGAAGCTCAGATAGCTTACTTCTTATGACCACATGATTGTCGTTTAGGTTGTTCTTTTTCCATAGAGAGCAGCAGCAGCAGCAGCAAGTTTGCAAACACGTTTCCGTTTTGTTGGGTCTAGTGTCAGGGATATGAAACGAAGAGGTGCGAAGCGCCTTCCATTACCTTCTTATGGAACGCATTCTGGTTCATCGGCTAGTTTGTTTGAGAGGGAAAATGTGGATATCTGTTGGCGATGAGAAAAAAGCGGTGAAGAACAACGAATCTGTACTCACCAATAGAAGACGCAAAAGAGTTCAATGTTTCGACGCAAAATGTCTTCGTCAGAAACAGCTGAAATGACTATTGCTAACAGAAAGCACAGAAAGACGACAACAACAAAAAGACACAAGAAAGAAACCAAAAGAAGACATACAGTTAATAAACGACGGGGAGGTAAATATCGCATTGTTGTCTCGTGAGAATTACTTACATCATTTTTTTAAACTTCTCGCAAAAGTGATTATCTGAATTTCCACGTAAATCAATCTGAGGTACAAAAAAGGAAAAGAAATATACGCGGAAGAAACGCCTTAACGCTTCTTAGACTTAGGTTATCAGTAACACTTCAGCAGCGTTTCACAGCTCTTTATTTCATATCCCTGTTTTGAGTTTCTTCATGTGTGTGTACCGTGTTGCCCTGTCGAAAACGAAAGGAATTTCTCCTGGATTGTGCCTGTGTTTGCGATAGAATATAATTATACAAAATGATTACCCGTCACCATAGTGGTTTATCCCAAAGTATGCAATCGTAGTATATACTCTGGTGTACAACTGGGTGTTGTCTCTCTGTGTACTCCGTCCACTTACTGCCGTCCCAAACCCCGGTACTGCTAGTTTATCTACTTTTTATTTTAAGCCTACAATGTTGAGCTGTAGAAAGAAAGACAGAACTTTTTTAACATCGATATTTTATTGCTGTTCCGTCCAGCTGTACCGTCTCGCTCTTTTCATATTTTGAGTGTTTTTCTCGTTGTTCTGATAAATTCCAACCCATTCAACAAAACCCAGTTTGCTCTATTTCGATTTCATGGAGTTCTTTCTAGGTAAGCACTGAACGAGTCACTATTATTGCAGTTGTTCCTTCTCCCTGTAAAGAGATGCACACTGAACGTTTGTGCGAAACAGCTGTTGTTTTCCAGCTACTTGTCTTCTCGTCTTTTTGTTTTGTTCTTCTGTCGTTCGTTTGGTTTTGCTTTACGTTTACTGTTGAGGGGGTCGGTGGGGGTCGTTCATTACCAACAAACTGCCTCACAGCTGGTACATTTTGTAACGGAGAAGCTAGATGATGTGCAACATTACATACTAATGTGGGCCAAACTTATCTTCCGAGGAAGAAGCTCTTCTCTATTGATTAAAATAATATTTTCAGTCTAGAAGTTAGTGGGAAAAAATCTGCTGATACTGGCCAAGACACTGCATTCTGTATTGTGGATGAGTTTCACCCTGGTTTGGCCGTCATGGTTGACTGGGTGTTCAAAATCAAATATGTGTCCATCTGTGTCGGACTGGCAGAACTACATCCGATTTCCCGTTGTCTTTAGGAGGTTAAAATGGTATTTGCAATCAATGAGAAGATGGCACAAAAGATCCGATGAGGAGTGGTACACAATGTATTGCACTGAACCATGGCAAAAATGTAGTCAATTACTTGTCTTTGCTCTTAAATCTTTATTTCTGCTCAATGGGGCAGCAGTGTTGAGTCACTGTGACTTTTCTCGATGGATTTCGGATTCAGTTAATTCGGCTCCTTACTTGCCACAGTGTTTTGTCGTTTTCCGTTTTTCATACTGAAGGAATGAACTGACACTGCTGTTTAAAAAATGGAAAGTGTGAAGTGTCCTTTATCAATCCGTCCAAGATTGTACAGAAGACTGGTATTTATTTCGTAACGTTTACAGTTTTAAACTGTTGTATGTTCTGTGTTGTCAAACAAACAGAATAGACTGTCGTGTTATTTTCAGTTAGAGTTAGTTACCCATTTCAAAAATCCTTTTAATTAAACTGCAGTTATTTAAATGTTCTCCTATATTTATTTATTTTTTCTTCTCTTTTTCGAAATATTTATAATCTATTTGCCTATCTTTATTCCGTTTTTTTTGTGTGTGTGTTTTTTGTTGTTGTGTTTTTCCTTTTTATTAACTTCTTTACTTTTTAAAATTTATATCTGTTTATTAGTTATTTTGTTACGGCTTTATGTATTGACATGGTTTGTATTCAAGTGCACTCCAGTTGTGATAGTTATCGTGTATGGAGGAAAAACGTTGTTTTTTTGTTTGTTTGTTTTTCTTCCTTTTTATTTCGTTTTTTGTTATCGAACTATTTATTGAATGATCATGCTGTAAATCCCTTGCATTGTATTGCGGTTTTACAGTTATCTCCCGCCGAACAGTGGTCCCTTCTGCTGCCGATGTATATTTCAACTGAGCGAATTAATTGTCTATCTAACTCTGTGGTCTGTTACTGCTTCGAGTCCTGTTACTTTATAATGTTCTATTATCTACGGCTGTTTATTCCCAATTAACCCAACAACTGCTGCTCGCACAATATAGTTATTTTAAAGTCAACTGCAATGATAAGTTCTAAGGTTTTATTGACAGGTATAACGGTCTACAGTTGAAGAAGATATATTTATAGGTATGAGCTGCTGCTGATTAAAATAGTTGCTGCAACAAGAATGAAACTTGGAGATTTGCTCTCTCTCTCTCTCTCTCTCTCTCTCTCTCTCTCTCTCTCTCTCTCTCTGAGTGTGATATATATATATATATATATATATATATATATATATAGAGAGAGAGAGAGAGAGAGAGAGAGAGAGAGAGAGAGAGAGAGTGTGTGTGTCTGTGTGTGTGTGTGTGTGTGTGTGTGTGTGTGTGTGTGTGTGTAAAGCGAAACTTTATAAGGGTTTGAGCGCATACACATTTTAACTGGACGTGACTGAATATTTTAAGACATCATAGCCTAGCTTCAAAATTTCCCACGACTGTGCACAAAACAATATTGCATGCTTTCGAGTAACATCTACAACCATCTGAAGGACAGCCACTGAAACTCCATCTGTTCAAAGTTAATTTTATTTGTAGAAACACAATATCACAAAAAAGGATAGGCACAAAAATAGGTGTACAAAATCGACAATAAATGGACAAAACGCCAAAAGGCGCGGATAGGCTCCCTTTGTGCATAATTTATGCAACTTGCCTTTAAACACTACAAATGATAGAGCGTGATCAGCTGCTAAAAATAGAACAGAGACGTATCCAGGCGGACCACAAGTAGTGGCCACCGAGGATCTACATTAATTAGCAACAAATTCATCGAAGGAAATTGAAGCTGACACCCTAACCAATGAACAGTGAAGTCCAACAATAGAGAGATACTACAGCCAAAAGGCTGTGGTGTACACCTTGGAAACAATATAGAAGCACGTGTACGTTTTATACGATGAATGAGAAAACGAAGAAAGCAGTTCTAAAGCACCAACTAAGACACAGCATTGCGAAACTGGTTTTGTATTTGTAAGGTATCACTCTTGGAAACATTCCTTATCATTTTTTTTTTTAAACTGGTTTAGGAATTTCGGTTCATATAGTGCGGAATATATGCTGCCAACATTTTCTGAACGTTAAGTAGACCTAAACACAAAAAGGTTCAAACGAACGCTTATTTATTTTTAGAATGCTAGCAGTCGTTCTGTTTCAGATTTTTGTTATGTAGAGCTGTTTGTGATTTACCTTTCGTTCCGATGCATTGCGCTTAACACTCAAGTATGCCAGAAATGATCCACAGTTTCTATTTCATACTGCGGGAAAGAGATGGAAACAAAGCATGACTATGGTTTCTTTGTCGCTTCATATTACGAAATACAGTTGACTGGATCAAACGTTTCATAATTATTTGTGCTGACGATACTGTAACATTTTGCATAAACTATTTCCCTTATTGTCATTTATTTTTAAATCGTAATCCGAAAGGTTAAATCCAAGGACAGATGTGAAAACTCAAAATGGCCGTGCATTTTCACACAACCAGTCAAAGACGCTGCACTGCCATTGCGTTGAAAAACTGGACATGAAAATTAATTCCAGAATTTCCGCCACTCTCCTAGGATTTAACCTCCCGAAATTAGCTAACCTTTACCGCACCCGAACATTTATAAAAGCTGTGACAAAACTCATCAAGTGCCACACTGAGACTTGATCACCCGGCAGAATCCTGTGAACCTTTCCAGCTAGAGTTACGTCCCAGCAATTTGTTAAAAACGTCATGAAAATCTGTGTGGTCCCACGAGGGTTGTTAGGATAGGAGTGTCATGTTCAGGCGGATGACTACTTTTTCCCGAAGGTTCCTTCTCCCTTGTAATTGCCGACGTAGCCCTTGTTTTCCACGAGGTCTTCTCGTCCCTCCTTGCCTTTGCCTTTGCCGCTTTCATCGAAGCGGGCCTGGTGGGAGCCGGTGTACTTGCTGGTGTCTGTCAGTCGGTCCACCACGGCTGACGACTTGCCTTTCTGTGGACACGATAAAGGAGGGTGGACAACAATGTACAATATAACTTTACTGCCAAGTGTCAGTACACTGATTGCACGAGGAATGTTTTGTGGTGCCAAGAAGACACTCATCACACATTCACTCCAATCATAAAACATTGAATTACAACAACGGCAAATAAACATCCAGGTAAAAAGTCATTCACAGAAAGAAAAAAAATGAAAAATCCCACTGGCATCAAGCTGTGCATATCACATAAAATTGCCACATCCCGAGAACCCCCTCATAAAAGTTACTGTCCTAATAAAAGCAATTATAAGAATGGTCTACAACAAATTAATTAATTAACCCCGCCGGCTTATTCCCCTGGCCACTATCACCCTGAACCATCCAAGATCCTACTCACTAAAAACATCCCCGCCTGGACTCAGTTGACATGGGAGTAGGCCTAGTGCAAGGTCGCCAGTAGAGGTCACTAGCCTGTTACAGCCCCCCCCCCCCCCCCCTCTCTAACCCCCCACCCCCCTCCCCTCCGCTACCCCCACCATCACCTCGAGCAACAACACAACACGTGCGTGCGGTTAGGGGAAACTACTCTGGACAAAGGCGGAGACGAAGCAGACGGTATTTGAAGGCGAAATTTTTAAAAATGGAGCTAGTGTATATGAGTGTGAGGTGCTTCCACTTCCAACATGAAATAGGATGTGGGGAATTGTATTCAGGTAAATATATTGTCGACTAGCAGGAGCGCGCGTGTACGCAGACATAAGCGCGCGTGCGCTCACACACACAAACACACATGCATACTCTGTCTGTCTGTCTGTCTGTCTGTCTGTCTGTCTGTCTGTCTGTCTGTCTGTCTCTCTCTCTGTCTCTCTCTCTCTCTCTCTCTCTCTCTCTCTCTCTCTCTCTCTCCTCTCTCATCCACACACACACACACACACCACACACACACACACACACCACACACACACACACACACACACACACACACACACACACAACACACACACACACACACACACACACACACACACACACACACACACACACACAAACACACACACACACACACACACACACACACACACACACACACACACACACACACACACACACACCACATACACGCACACGTACGCGCGCGCGTGCACACACACACACACACACACACACACACACACACCACACACCACACACACACACACACACACACACACACACACACACACACACTTATTCTTCCATGTTGTTTCCTTTTTTCCCTTTTTTAATGAGTAGACGAGGTAACTTACCCCAGTATTACTCTTCATCTCTTCGAGTTTGCTGACCAGCTTCATCTTCATCTTGGCGAGCTCTTCCTGGGCCTTGGGGTCATCCGGGGACTTGGCCTTGACCTTGAAGGCCGCCACATCAGGCAACAGTTTATTCACGAAGTCCTCGTCGCTGATCTTTTTCCTGCACAGCAATGATAACAATGACGAAGACGATGATGGTGATGACGAAATTAAATTATTCAATCACCAAGGGTAGAGATATAAATGAACTAAGAGTATGGGTCTGCATCAGAGCTCAGGAGCTGAGTGAAAGTCGAGGTGGACGTCCTGGGCTCCCTTCCCTAATAAGCCTACGGTTTCTGTGGACGTAAAGCAACACTGAACTGAACTGGATCTACAAATGGGTTTATTTAGTCTAAGTGTCGACAACAAGAAACTCACCCCCATCCCTCGCCCAGCTTTCCCTGTTCCTAATACCCCCCCCCCCCTCCCCCTCCCCCCTCCCCCCCCCCCCCCCCCCCCGCACGCACCCAGTTTTCCCTGTTCCTATTACACCCCCACCCCCGCACCCTTCCCCTGTCCCTAATACACCCACACCCCGCACCCTTCCCCTGTCCCTAATACACCCACACCCCGCACCCTTCCCCTGTCCCTAATACACCCACACCCCGCACCCTTCCCTGTCCCTAATACACCCCCACCCCGCACCCTTCCCCTGTCCCTAATACACCCCCACCCCGCACCCTTCCCCTGTCCCTAATACACCCCCACCCCGCACCCTTCCCCTGTCCTTAATAAACCATTGCGGTCTCTGTGGACCAGAAGCATCGTCAAACTGGCGGATCAGTTCCCCATGCAATCGGAGCTGAGTGAACAAGGAGGTGGACTGGGCTCCCCTCCCCTCCCCCCCCCCCCCCCCCCAAGTCCCCCGTGAAATCAGAGCAGTGTAAACAGGGAGGTGTGCCTGGGCTTTTATGCCTCCCCCCCCCCCCCCCCCCCTTCCCCCACAACCAACCCCCACCCCGCTCCCTTTTTTCCGTCCTTAATAAACCATACGGTTTTTGTGGACGTAAAGCATCATCGAACAGTGGGCTCACTTCCCCTAGAAATCAAAGCTGGGTAAACAGGGTGGTGTGCCTGGGGCTTTTATGCCTTCCCTCCCCCCCCCCCCCCCCCCCCCCCCCCCACCACCACACCCACCCCACCCCCTTTTTTCTGTCCTTAATAAACCATACGGTATCTGTGGAAGTAATGCGGCATCAGCGAACCACCTCCTTTCAGCCCGCTGCAGGAAAGTACAGAGTTACTTCCCTTGAACTGTATCAGTGCCATGATTACGCGATCGAGAGACATCAGGTTAAATGCTCAGAATTCAGGAGCTGTGTGAAAGTTGAGGTGGCCGTCCTGGGCTTTCCGTCCTAACCAGCCTTATGGTTTCTGTGGACGTAAAGTAACACTGAACTATGTTCACGCATTGGTCTCAGTTTGTCAACCGACATCCGAGGACATTAAGCTCTACATCATCATCTGGTTAAACGTTCTGACGTAGACCAGGGTTTTCATGCATGTATAAAAATCGTTTTCCTGCACATCAGTGATATCAAAGGCGACGAGATGATGATGATGTTTTCCGGCATGTACAAAAACAAGCCCTTGTTGCGGTCCACAGTTCCACCTGGTATGAAACTGACATTCATCAGTCAAGTCGGAGTCAACAGATGTCTGTAAAATCTAGTGTGACTGAATCTAACGTTATTCAACTAAGACAGTGTCAGCATTTGTCGGTACCACCTAGCGTGAAACTGACGTCAATCAGTCAAGTCAGAGTCAACTGACGTCAGCACACACACACTCTCTCTCTCTCTCTCTCTCTCTCTCTCTCTCTCTCTCTCTCTCTCTCTCTCTCACACACACACACACACACACACACACACACACACACACACACACACACACACACACACACACACACACACACACACACATCACCCTGAAAACATGCTTGAACAAACAAAAGCAAAACACCAAGGTCAAAGATGACAAAGCCAATAAATAGACACCCAGACCCTCAGAGCTCAGAGGGTGAAGCGTGTGTGTGTGTGCGTGCTTGCGTGCGTGCTTGCGTGCGTGCTGTGTGGCGTCTTGCGTG
>JABMCL010003225.1:270000-277500 GCA_018857735.1 Alviniconcha marisindica
AAATTTAACCCCTTCACTGCCATGATGTCACTTGAAAACGACCAATAAAAGTACGAAGTCAACTTAAAATCCTTAAGCCTTTTTGTCTTCTTTTTCGCACTGGCATGAGCCGGAAAGGATTTTCATCAAAACGCATAGCATTAAAAGTAGATAGGACCGGAAATTACAGCACTGAAAGTACTGAGATAGGACCGAAAATATGTACTCTTTGCAGGCGCGTCCGTGCGTCTTTAAGCCCGGACATTTCACATGCTGGGGCAATGAAGGGGTTAAAACATAAGCCGGCAAAGAAAATGAAAATGCCAAGCGCCTGTAGCTGCTGTATGCAATGTACGCTCCGTGGGCGTAAAGTGTGCAAAGTGTGTAGGAGACGCCCAGCGCAACTCGCGCAACATTCCCCATGCACTCCACAAGCTGCTCGCCCCACAAAATACAGCGCCGGCCTATCTGCTCACACCACTGCATACTTAAACAGCATGTTCAAGCAACACTAGCAGGCGCTCGATCATTAATGATTCACTGGTGCTTTCTTCGCTTTTTTTCTTTCTTTTTCTTTTTACGCTGTAAGAATGGTTCCTTAATGGGGGAAATGAGAGGAACATCTGTTTCAAAATGCAACATGATCTTCATCAGTTAGGCTGAGAGCTGACTGATCACTTTGTAGAAAGACGTACGTGAGACCGTAGACAGATATGCAACGGACAGGTGTGAAAAACACGGAGAGACAAGAGAGAGCATTGGACAGGGGGTTGCCTAGTAAAGCATAAATCTGAAACTACACTGATCGAACTCAGACAGCAGATTGAGCAACTGAGACAAGAAAGGCTACGACATGTCAACCGGAAACGTTGTCGGATCGATAGCCTTGGGCTATTTCCCGCCAGACAGCCGTAATTTCTGTCAACACTCTTCGGCCACGGTCAAGAGGTCTTCTATTTCAGTACATGGTTCAGTGACAATAATTAACTGAAAGTCTCCAACCGGTCTGGCAGTTGTTGTTTTTTAAACCAGTGTGCAGCTGTTCAAGCATAATTGATATATATTCTCAAAATAGCCTCTACAGATCGAAGGCCTGTATAGTCACTGATATGCACCAGTCAACACTCATGCAATTATTCGTGTGCGGTTGCACCACTGACACGGAAGGCACGTGAAAAACGTGCGCGATGTGTGTGTGTGTGTGTGTGTGTGTGTGTGTGTGTGTGTGTTGTTCTTGTTGTTTGGTGTGGGGTGTGTGTTTGTGCTTGTTCTTGTTGGGGGGGGGGGGGGGGCGAGGGGGGAAGCGACCAGTTTTACACACGAGAAAAACCAGACCAAGTTTTCAAGAGTTTGCAAACTGCTGGCATTAGCATGGTCAACCATAGGTGGTGCAACAGTATCATGCTGGCTGTTTCTACTGAGACAGTTTGTAACGACAAGCGAAAGCTGCAAGTCAGCAATTCATTCGCCAAGTGCGGCCACTTTGACAGATATATATGTCAAACGTGTCAACAGAAGTGATCGTCCAGAAGTCAATAATTTAGGACTTAACAGATATTATGTTAAACAGGTGACTGATTTTGAGGGAACATTTACTGAAATAACCAGACGAGCAACCACTTCAGTTACACTCGCCACTTCTTCAAGTTAGTTACCGCCAAGTTAAGTCCTCGGTTTGAGTTTATCCTGGTATAACCTTATGTGGTTGACTTGGCTCAAAGCACCAGCTAAGTAACTAACTAACCATGATGAAGTGATGCTTAATGTCCTCAGATGTCGGCTGACATATTAGGAACAAGCTGTGACCAATGCCGAAGCATGGTTCAATATAGCTTTACGTCCACGGAAACCAGAAGGCTCGTTAGGACGGACAGCCCAGGACGGCCACCTCGACTCTCACGCAGCTCCTGAACTATGAACTAACTAACCATGGTTTGAGCACGTCAATAACTGTTTTTCCCTGCAGTAAACTTTAGTGGTAACTTGAAATTACTCTTGCGCTCGAGCAGAATCTAATGAAAACGCATCAGCCGGCACGTAACACTTATAAACTGGGTATATGCCTCTGTTTAGTGGACTGTGCAGACATCATGGCCAGTGTGACTGAAGCCAGTCAAAACAGCCTCGCGGGAAATATGTGGGATTATTATGCTGAATTAGTCCCATTCAGTGACCACAATTGCTAATAATAGCCAATGCAAACACTGCCTTGGCAAGGGAAACTATCGCGGCATACGTGCGCGTCAGCCCATGGCGCAAGCAGCAATAATCAATGGGGCAATGATTTTGGGACTGCGCCGTGATACTGCACAGTTAGTGCATGAATACGCTGCACCGGTCGATAACTTGACGTGTAAACGATCTAGCGTTTGCAGTTCATGATACCTTTGCATTTTCCCTACCAGCAGGCTTCGGTAGAGATAAATGTGCCAGGAATGCTAGTTTAATACAGACTGCCAGAGCGGACGGCCGGTACGAACTGAGCGAGTGCCATGCTGTTTTTGTTTTGAAATTGAAGCCAACCAAAACACTGCCGCCAGTACCGTCGACTGAACACAGAAACAGTATGCACAGTCCCAGCTCAGTGCGTTCAAAAGCATGCACTTCAGTTTACTTTCAAAAAACACAAGTGATGCGGCAAAAGTTACTAACCTCGGATTGCCGGGAACTCGTGTGCAGAAGCGAAGAGTGTCTGGGTCTGAGTAGCACGGTGACTGAAACCGGTCCTGCTTCGCTCAAGTACAAGCTTAGCTCCGCTGTTGCTGTCACCAATGTAAACAACGACTGCTGGCTGGCTGTTTACGGTCGTTGCCCAGTGCGAGAACCACGTGACAATGCCGGCAATATTTCTCCCGACCACTTGAGAAGTACACTCGCCCTCACGCGGAACTATCAGCTGGGAAGCGGATCGAAGCTAAAAGCCGAACCGTTTCTGTAAGGCTTACGTTTCGCTAGTGGCAACGACGGCGACAGAATAGCTAACGGGTTTTCAAAGAGCGTACTCTGTTGATGCAGTGATTCCCTTGTTCACTGTTGCATCGAGAAGCAGCTTTCCCAAGCCAATTTTCCGGAAGACAGAACTGTAAAGCTACCGCTACTGCGACCGCTTCAGCGCAAAATGCTAGTATCACAACAAGTCCAGCATCACTGGAGGGTTCTGACCTAAATACACCAGGCCGAAGCGGCCAAAAAAATCGATGCGGTCGGCGCCTAGCGTATCACTGCCTGTCCCGCTTTGCCGCTAAATGCTCCTCAACCCAAAACACCGGCCTTGGAACCCCAGCAGCAGCAACAGCAGCAAAAGAGAGCGTTAGATGAACGCGACAATAAATACGCTTTCTTGGAAATCGTCGTGTGTTGTTACTCTGAGTTCCAACGGTGAGTGGCTGCAAGCAAGCTTCAGTTAACCCTTCCACTGCCATGCATACCGCGCCGTCAGTTCGAAACGACCCAGCGGCTGCAAGCAAGCTTCTGTTAACCCTTCCACTGCCATGCATACCACGCCGTCAGTTCAAAACGACCCAGCGGCTGCAAGCAAGCTTCTGTTAACCCTTCCACTGCCATGCATACCACGCCGTCAGTTCAAAACGACCCAACGGCTGCAGGCAAGCTTCAGTTAACCCTTCCACTGGCATGCAAACCACGCCGTCAGTTCAAAACGACCCAACGGCTGCAGGCAAGCTTCTGTTAACCCTTCCTTTGCCATGCATACCACGCCGTCAGTTCAAAACGACCCAGCGGCTGCAGGCAAGCTTCTGTTAACCCTTCCATTGCCATGCATACCACGCCGTCAGTTCAAAACGACCCAACGGCTGCAAGCAAGCTTCTGTTAACCCTTCCATTGCCACGCTTGCCGCGCCGTCAGTTCAAAACGACCCAGCGGCTGCAAGCAAGTTTCTGTTAACCCTTCCACTGCCATGCATACCACGCCGTCAGTTCGAAACGACCCAGCGGCTGCAAGCAAGTTTCTGTTAACCCTTCCATTGCCATGCATACCATGCCGTCACTTGAAAACGACATGCGGCATTATAAAGTGCGAAATTTGTTTTCCTCTCTCTCCCCGTCCCTAATAAGCCTTATAGTTTCTGTGGACGTTAAGCACCATATTTATTTACTCTCTCTCTCTCTCTCTCTCTCTCTCTCTCTCTCTCTCTCTCTCTCTCTCTCTCTCTCTCTCTCTCTCTCGCTCGCTCGCTCGCTCTCTCCTCGCATTATAATATGAAAGGATTTGAACCAAAATGCACAGTACTGAAAGGAGATTTGTTATTTAGGACAGCAAAATATTCTGTTTGCAGCCGTGTGTGTGTGTGTGAGAGAGAGAGAGAGAGAGAGAGAGAGAGAGAGAGAGAGAGTTAACCAGTGAAGGAGTTAACCAACGGCGAGGCGGGATCTGAACACCAGTTGGCAGGGCCTTTCTATGCCTGCCGCGTACTATTTTCTCGCTGTCTGACACTGATAAAGGCAACGCGCGCTCACCACAGACTCATCTCAGCGAGACAGGCACATGGGCAAGCTAGGAACACCGAAGGTAGTCAAGGAGTCCGTTTCCTTCACAGGGCAGTGCATATAGCAATATATCTTCAGCTGCCTTCTGTCGCGTTGCACTATGATAAAAGTTGACCATGACCTGACAGAAATGGGGTGCCAACGTGGGTTGACTGACACACAGACACTGAAATTCTGTAAAATATGTCTGTGGGGTTAACGACAGCCTCTCTCTCTCTCTCTCTCTCTCTCTCTCTCTCTCTCTCTCTCTCTCTCCTCTCTCTCTCTCTCTCTCTCTCAGCCCTGCGGCTGTCTGTCTGTCGTCTGTCTGTCGTCTGTCTCTTCTCTCTCTCTCTCTCTCTCTCTCTCTCTCTCTCTCTCTCTCTCTCTCTCTCTCTCTCTCTCATCTCTTCTCTTCGCCTAGTCTGTCTGTCTGTCTGTCTGTCTGTCTGTCTGTCTGTCTGTTGTCTGTCTCTCTCTCTCTCTCTCTCTCTCTCTCTCTCTCTCTCTCTCTCTCTCTCTCTCTCTCTCTCTCTCTCTGCCCTGTCGGCTGTCTGTCTGTCTGTCTGTCTGTCTGTCTGTCTGTCTGTCTGTCTGTCTCTCTCTCTCCTCTCTCTCTCTCTCTCTCTCTCTCTCTCTCTCTCTCTCTCTCTCTCTCTCTCTCTCTCTCTCTCTCTCTCTCTCAGCCCCGTCGCTGTCTGTCTGTCTGTCTGTCTGTCTGTCTGTCTCTCTCTCTTCTTCTCTCTCTCTCTCTCTCTCTCTCTCTCTCTCTCTCTCTCTCTCTCTCTCTCTCTCTCTCTCTCTCTCTTTTTGTCCGATGGGTCAAAACGGCCTTGTCCAGTTTCGTCTACTGTTTGGTCGAGGTGCCCGTTTACGTCCACCACTGATTTAATCAGTTTAATCAATTTGCAGTATGATGCCGTGTGGTCTCATTCATAAATGAAGCCAGCTAGGGTTTCCAGCAGCCTCTAACTATTCATCATCGTCACGTCAAACTCTTTTCCTAAACAGTCTTATTTGTAGAGAAAATATTGTTATACTATTTGTGCTTCTTTGACACCTGGTTTAACCTCTTCACTACCCCTTCCTGGATCATTTCCGGGCTGAAATATGCTCGGACGCGCCTGTAAACTGTATATTTTTCCGATCCTATAACATCTACTTTCAATGCTATGTGCGAAAAAGAAGACAGAGACAGTTATGGGTTTCAAATTTGGCACTTTTATTGGTCGTTTTCAAATGACGTCATGGTAGTGAAGGGGTTAATCATTTTCTCTCTGCTGCGGGATCGGTGCCTGGGTTTCTGAGGGTTAAATTTCATGAACTAGCAGTCCTTCTACGGTGGATCACTGCAAAAGATTAGGCCAAATTATGGTTTCAACGATCTCTGATCTCTGTTAATCCAAGAACTAACTAACTCTGTTATGCACACCCAGCTGATTATCAGCAAGGCTGCAAAAGATTGTGGTACAGGCTTTCATTTGTCTCTGGTCTCTGCTAATCCAAGAATAACTAACAGTTTATGCACACACACAACTGACTATCAGCACGCATGCAAAAGACTAGGCTACAGGGTTTCATTCATCTCTGGTCTCCTTTAATCCAAGAATAACTAACCCTGTTTATGCACACACAACTGACTATCAGCACGCATGATTTGTTCCACGCTTGAAACAGGACCCAAGCGGTTGGCGTGCCACTGGGTGGTTCCGATCAAACGCCAGAAGATGCTGTGAGGAAAACATGAAAGCTTCGGGCGCTTCGTGCCAGCATGCGGTGTAAGCTGCCAAGTCTGGCATAGTCGGCATAGCGCGCAGCGGCCCCGCGGTTCTCAAAGAGGATCCAAACACATGAAAGGTTAAAAAAAAACTGTTTATTAGGACAAAACACAGCATGCAAAGGTTGTGGTCTGTGGACACTGTCCTGTGACTTTGTCCACCACTTCCTACTGAAACATTAAAATGGCTCTCATTGCTGCCCATCTTAATGCAGAATCTTCTGGTGGTGACAGTGTAGCGATAGGTATATAATCTCCCTCTCCCCCCCCCACCTCCATGATACCCCCCCCCCTCCCCTTCTCCCCGTCCCTAATAAGCCTTATGGTTTCTGTGGACGTTAAGCACCATGTTTACTGACTCATGCAAATTTTCGGGGTAATCCCTTTTATCAAGCTAAAAAACGACACTTAAACAACACTTAAACGGTGAAAAACGATGGTTTCTGTGCACGTTAAGCACCATGTTTACTGACTCATGCAAATTTTCGGGGTAATCCCTTTTATCAAGCTAAAAAAAACGACACTTAAACAACAGTTAAACGGTGAAAAACGATGAAAAATGAAATTCAGAGCTAAAACGCTTATCTGCTTTTGGTTGAGCTGTGCTGTTTCCTGTCCAGTGCTGGGAAGAATGAGTCTTCGGAATTTTTTATCCTGTGCAATACGAGTGTTAGTCGGTGTCCTGTTAAAACAGAACAGCTCCAGAGAAATGTACTCACCTATACGACGACTATACTGGAGCTGTTCTGTTTTATCAACTTCACCAGCAGTTGTTCACTCATTTCGGTGTCCTGTTGTTGTTTGTTTGTTTGATTGTTTGTTTCATGGCTGCTGCAGTGTGAACGAGTCTGCTAAAGAGTTAACTCGGAAGAAACGAAACTTGAAACTATCTGAAGAGGTTTGAGGAGAAATGAAGTTGAAAGAGCGTGGAAGGCACGCACTGTAAAGGCAAAGGTTTTAGCGGCAGGCAAAGCGTGCAAGGCTATATTCTGGCCTGTTCATCCGCCAGGTTCAAATGAAAGCTGTCCTTAATAGGTCTGGGTTGTCAACACAGTGATCAACCGTGATTTCTGAGTCTATGTCATCTAACCTCGCGGAATAAAAGACTGCCTGGTGTGCGACATGACAGTGGGCTGAACGAACTCAAACAGTCGAGTTCAACAATCTGAAATTCACAGAGGCCTAACGATGAATAATAATAATAATAATAACAATAATGTACATTGATCATGCGCTCATCGACGCCCTGAGCGCTCACA
>JABMCL010003225.1:282500-285000 GCA_018857735.1 Alviniconcha marisindica
TAGCCAGAGCTGGGTTTGTTGTAACAGGCCCACTTGTACGCAGACTGTGGCCACGCTACAAAATGATCACCACCTTGTCTTTGGGTAGCCAGAGCTGGGTTTGTTATAACAGGTACACTAGTACGCAGACTGTGGCCACGCTACAAAATGATCACCACCTTGTCTTTGGGTAGCCAGAGCTGGGTTTGTTGTAACAGGCCCACTAGTACGCAGACTGTGGCCACGCTACAAAATGATCACCACCTTGTCTTTGGGTAGCCAGAGCTGGGTTTGTTGTAACAGGCCCACTAGTACGCAGACTGTGGCCACGCTACAAAATGATCACCACCTTGTCTTTGGGTAGTCAGAGTTGGGTTTGTTGTAACAGGCCCACTAGTACGCAGACTGTGGCCACGCTACAAAATGATCACCACCTTGTCTTTGGGTAGCCAGAGCTGGGTTTGTTGTAACAGGCCCACTTGTACGCAGACTGTGGCCACGCTACAAAATGATCACCACCTTGTCTTTGGGTAGCCAGAGCTGGGTTTGTTATAACAGGTACACTAGTACGCAGACTTGGCCACGCTACAAAATGATCACCACCTTGTCTTTGGGTAGCCAGAGCTGGGTTTGTTGTAACAGGCCCACTTGTACGCAGACTCTGGCCACGCTACAAAATGATCACCACCTTGTCTTTGGGTAGCCAGAGCTGGGTTTGTTGTAACAGGCCCACTTGTACGCAGACTGTGGCCACGCTACAAAATGATCACCACCTTGTCTTTGGGTAGCCAGAGCTGGGTTTGTTGTAACAGGCCCACTTGTACGCAGACTCTGGCCACGCTACAAAATGATCACCACCTTGTCTTTGGGTAGCCAGAGCTGGGTTTGTTGTAACAGGCCCACTTGTACGCAGACTCTGGCCACGCTACAAAATGATCACCACCTTGTCTTTGGGTAGCCAGAGCTGGGTTTGTTGTAACAGGCCCACTTGTACGCAGACTGTGGCCACGCTACAAAATGATCACCACCTTGTCTTTGGGTAGTCAGAGTTGGGTTTGTTGTAACAGGCCCACTAGTACGCAGACTCTGGCCACGCTACAAAATGATCACCACCATGTCTTTGGGTAGCCAGAGCTGGGTTTGTCATAACAGGTACACTTGTACGCAGACTGTGGCCACGCTACAAAATGATCACCACCATGTCTTTGGGTAGTCAGAGTTGGGTTTGTCATAACAGGTACACTTGTACTGCAAACACCGACCACGCCACCCTGTTTCTACAAGCAGCGCAGAGTTGGGTTTGTCATAACAGGCCCACTTGTACCGCAGATACCGACCACGTTACAACACGGTGACCACCCTGTTTCTACAAGCAGCGCAGAGCTGGGTTTGTTATAACAGGCCCACTTGCACGCAGACACTGGTCACGCTACAAAATGATCACCATGCACCCTATCTCTAGTCAGAGGTGGGTTTGTTATAACAGGCCCACTAGCACGCAGACACTGCTCACGCTACAAAATGATCACCACCTTGTCTCTAGTCAGAGTTGGGTTTGTCATAACAGGCCCACTAGCACGCAGACACTGGTCACGCTACAAAATGATCACCACCTTGTCTCTAGTCAGCTGGGTTTATCGTAACAGGCCCACTTGCACGCAGACACTG
This sequence comes from Alviniconcha marisindica, assembly GCA_018857735.1. Classification (NCBI taxonomy): domain Eukaryota; kingdom Metazoa; phylum Mollusca; class Gastropoda; family Provannidae; genus Alviniconcha; species Alviniconcha marisindica. The sequence continues at coordinate 284,148 of JABMCL010003225.1, forward strand.
GTCACGCTACAAAATGATCACCACCCTGTCTCTATTCAGAGTTGGGTTTGTCGTAACAGGCCCACTAGCACGCAGACACTGGTCACGCTACAAAATGATCACCACCCTGTCTCTAGTCAACATAGTTCAGGAGCTGTGTGAAAATTGAGGTGGCCTCCTGGGCTGTCCGTCCTACGAGCCTTCTGTTCCGTGGACGTAAGAATTATTGAACCGTGCTTCGGCATTGGTTTCCCAATTTTCCCTATATGTCAGCCGACACTGAGGACATTAAGCATCCTCATCATCATCATCTTAGTCAGAGTTGGGTTTGTCATAACAGGCCCACTTGCACGCAGACAATGGTCACGCTACAAAATGATCACCACCGTCTCTAGTCAAATTTGGGGTTTTTCGTAACAGGCCCACTTGCACGCAGACACTGGTCACGCTACAAAATGATCACCACCCTGTCTCTAGTCAAAAGTTCAGGAGCTGTGTGAGAGTCGAGGGGGCCGTCCTGGGCTGTCCGTCCTAACGAGCCTTCTGGTTTCCGTGGACGTAAAGAATTATTGAACCGTGCTTCGGCATTGGTCACAACTTGTCCCTAATATGTCAGCCGACATCTGAGGACATTAAGCATCACTTCATCATCATCATCTCTAGTCAGAGTTGGGTTTGTCATAACAGGCCCACTTGCACGCAGACAATGGTCACGCTACAAAATGATCACCACCGTCTCTAGTCAGAGTTGGGTTTGTCATAACAGGACCACTTGCACGCAGACACTGGTCACGCTACAAAATGATCACCACCGTCTCTAGTCAGAGTGGGGTTTGTCGTAACAGGCCCACTTGCACGCAGACAATGGTCACGC
>JABMCL010003225.1:292500-334552 GCA_018857735.1 Alviniconcha marisindica
ACAAGGGAGGTACAGTGAAGGTTTTCTGGCAGGCAAAGGGTCAGTGGAGAAGCTGCAGGAAAAGGCTAACGGCTGGCAGATACAAGGGAGGTACAGTGAAGGTTTTCTGGCAGGCAAAGGGTCAGTGGAGAAGCTGCAGGAAAAGACTAACGGCTGGCAGATACAAGGGAGGTACAGTGAAGGTTTTCTGGCAGGCAAAGGGTCAGTGGAGAAGCTGCAGGAAAAGACTAACGGCTGGCAGATACAAGGGAGGTACAGTGAAGGTTTTCTGGCAGGCAAAGGGTCAGTGGAGAAGCTGCAGGAAAAGACTAACGGCTGGCAGATACAAGGGAGGTACAGTGAAGGTTTTCTGGCAGGCAAAGGGTCAGTGGAGAAGCTGCAGGAAAAGACTAACGGCTGGCAGATACAAGGGAGGTACAGTGAAGGTTTTCTGGCAGGCAAAGGGTCAGTGGAGAAGCTGCAGGAAAAGACTAACGGCTGGCAGATACAAGGGAGGTACAGTGAAGGTTTTCTGGCAGGCAAAGGGTCAGTGGAGAAGCTGCAGGAAAAGACTAACGGCTGGCAGATACAAGGGAGGTACAGTGAAGGTTTTCTGGCAGGCAAAGGGTCAGTGGAGAAGCTGCAGGAAAAAACTAACGGCTGGCAGATACAAGGGAGGTACAGTGAAGGTTTTCTGGCAGGCAAAGGGTCAAAGGGGGGAAACTGCAGGAAAGCTAACGGCTGGCAGATACAAGGGAGGTACAGTGAAGGTTTTCTGGCAGGCAAAGGGTCAGTGGAGAAGCTGCAGGAAAAGACTAACGGCTGGCAGATACAAGGGAGGTACAGTGAAGGTTTTCTGGCAGGCAAAGGGTCAAAGGGGGGAAACTGCAGGAAAGCTAACGGCTGGCAGATACAAGGGAGGTACAGTGAAGGTTTTCTGGCAGGCAAAGGGTCAAAGGAGGAGCTGCAGGAGAAGTCTAACGGCTGGCAGATACAAGGGAGGTACAGTGAAGGTTTTCTGGCAGGCAAAGGGTCAGTGGAGAAGCTGCAGGAAAAGACTAACGGCTGGCAGATACAAGGGAGGTACAGTGAAGGTTTTCTGGCAGGCAAAGGGTAAAAGGGGGAAAAACTGCAGGAGAAGCTAACGGCTGGCAGATACAAGGGAGGTACAGTGAAGGTTTTCTGGCAGGCAAAGGGTCAAAGGAGGAGCTGCAGGAGAAGTCTAACGGCTGGCAGATACAAGGGAGGTACAGTGGGTTTTCTGGCAGGCAAAGGGTCAGTGGAGGAAACTGCAGGAGAAGTCTAACGGGTGGCAGATACAAGGGAGGTACAGTGGGTTTTCTGGCAGGCAAAGGGTCAAAGGAGGAGCTGCAGGAGAAGTCTAACGGCTGGCAGATACAAGGGAGGTACAGTGAAGGTTTTCTGGCAGGCAAAGGGTCAAAGGAGGAGCTGCAGGAGAAGTCTAACGGCTGGCAGATACAAGGGAGGTACAGTGCGGTTTTCTGGCAGGCAAAGGGTCAAGGAGGAGCTGCAGGAGAAGTCTAACGGCTGGCAGATACAAGGGAGGTACAGTGGGTTTTCACAAATCAAAGCTCGGAAATCAAAGGGTGGAGGGTAAAATACATCAGTTTTCCCCGGCAAATCAGGAGGACTTTTTAAAACTAAAGGCCCCCGGCAATACGTGGGAAAATTTTAAACCCAGGCCCCCGGAAACCAAAAAACACAACACCCCGTTTTCCCCCGGCAATCACCTGTGGGGGGGAAACCATCAACGCCCCCCGGGAAATCACGGTGGACTTTTTCCCACTGCCCCCGGCTAATCACTTGCTGTAGGACTAAATTTCACATACACTCACTGTTCTCCTCGGCTAATCACTTGCTGTAGGACTAAATTTCACATACACTCACTGTTCTCCTCGGCTAATCACTTGTTGTAGGACTAAATTTCACATACACTCACTGTTCTCCTCGGCTAATCACTTGCTGTAGGACTAAATTTCACATACACTCACTGTTCTCCTCGGCTAATCACTTGCTGTAGGACTAAATTTCACATACACTCACTGTTCTCCTCGGCTAATCACTTGTTGTAGGACTAAATTTCACATACACTCACTGTTCTCCTCGGCTAATCACTTGCTGTAGGACTAAATTTCACATACACTCGCTGTTCTCCTCGGCTAATCACTTGTTGTAGGACTAAATTTCTCTTACACTCACTGTTCTCCTCGGCTAATCACTTGTTGTAGGACTTAATTTCACATACATTCATTGATGATGAAGTGTTGCTTAATGTCCTCAGTTGACATATAAGGGACAAGTTGTGACCAATGCCGAAGCACGGTTCAATAATTCTTTACGTCCACGGAAACCAGAAGGCTCGTTAGGACGGACAGCCCAGGACGTCCACCTCGACTCTCACACAGCTCCTGAACTATGCACATACATTTACTGTTCACCTCGGCTAATCACTTGTTGTAGGAATACATTTCACATACACTCACTGTTCACCTCGGCTAATCACTTGTTGTAGGACTAAATTTCGCATATACCCACTGTTCACCTCGGCTAATCACTTGTTGTAGGACTAAATTTCACATATACTCACTGTTCTCCTCGCTAATCACATGTTATGGACTAAATTTTACGTATACTTAATGTTCACAGAATTTCAACTGACTCTGCAGTTTCTGTTGCAGTTGTTTGTATGGCTGGTGGCAACCACGCTTTCTTGTTGTTCTTGTTGTTCTTCTTCTTCTAAGAAGTTGAAGGACAAGAAGAATCGTTCAGAGGAACTGTTCAGTACGACATTTCAAAACGTTAGACAAGACGAATGATTGAAGGGAATTGTTCAGTATGATATTCCTTAAAACGTTAGACAAGACGAACCGTTCAGAGGAACTGTTCAGTGTGATATTTCAAACGTTAGACAAGACGAACCGTTCAGAGGAACTGTTCAGTGTGATATTTCAAACGTTAGACAAGACGAACCGTTCAGAGGAACTGTTCAGTATGATATTTCAAACGTTAGACAAGACGAACCGTTCAGAGGAACTGTTCAGTATGATATTCCTTAAAACGTTAGACAAGACGAACCGTTCAGAGGAACTGTTCAGTGTGATAATTCAAACGTTAGACAAGACGAACCGTTCAGAGGAACTGTTCAGTGTGATAATTCAAACGTTAGACAAGACGAACCGTTCAGAGGAACTGTTCAGTGTGATAATTATTTCAAACGTTAGACAAGACGAACCGTTCAGAGGAACTGTTCAGTATGATAATTATTTCAAACGTTAGACAAGACGAACCGTTCAGAGGAACTGTTCAGTGTGATAATTATTTCAAACGTTAGACAAGACGAACCGTTCAGAGGAACTGTTCAGTGTGATAATTCAAACATTAGACAAGACGAACCGTTCAGAGGAACTGTTCAGTGTGATAATTTCAAACATTAGACAAGACGAACCGTTCAGAGGAACTGTTCAGTGTGATAATTCAAACGTTAGACAAGACGAACCGTTCAGAGGAACTGTTCAGTATGATATTCCTTGAAACGTTAGACAAGAATCGTTCAGAGGAACTGTTCAGTGTGATAATTCAAACATTAGACAAGACGAACCGTTCAGAGGAACTGTTCAGTGTGATAATTCAAACATTAGACAAGACGAACCGTTCAGAGGAACTGTTCAGTGTGATAATTCAAACATTAGACAAGACGAACCGTTCAGAGGAACTGTTCAGTGTGATAATTCAAACATTAGACAAGACGAACCGTTCAAAGAACTGTTCAGTATGATATTTCAAACGTTAGACAAGACGAATCGTTCAAAGGAACTGTTCAGTGTGATATTTCAAACGTTAGACAAGCCGAATCGTTCAAAGCAACTGTTCAGTATAATATTCCTTGAAACGTTAGACAAGGAGAATCGTCCAGGGGAGCTGCTAAATATGATATTCTGTCAAACGTTTCAAACGTTCCCCCGTCCAGTCGGAGACCCGCATAGTGTGTCGTTTTTATCTGCAGAGTGTTTGTTTCAAAACGACTAGTCTCACAGCCATCAGAATAAATAGAGAACTTGGGAATGACAACGTCAGAAAGCTGAAATCGTCCTCACGGACACATTTCCGTGGAAAGGCTCCATTATAGCTGGCCGACAGTAGGGCGTAAAAACGTATGTGTGCATCCAAGCGTGCAGAGTGGGGTGCAATCGAGCGTGCAGAGCACACACAGTACGAAGATGAGACAGGGGTTTGGCGCTGGCTTCGGTGGTCAGTGGGTCTTGTCGTAGGTTCCAGATCCCTTGTAGTTGCCGACGTAGCCGGAGCCGTCCTGCTTGTCCATCCTGCCCTCCATGCCTTTCCCTTTGCCCGTTTCAGCGTCGAACCTCTCCTTGTGGGAGCCCGTGTAGCCCTTCACGTCCGTCAGGCGGTCCACCACGGCGGCGTTCTTCGGTGTTTTCTGAAAACGTGGATACACCCCTTGCCAGCTGATGCAAATAGAGTTCTGTGGGAGTGTGTGTGTGTGTGTGTGTGTGTGTGTGTGTGTGTGTGTGTGTGTGTGTGTGTGTGTGTGTGTGTGGTGTGTGTGTGTGTGTGTGTGTGTGTGTGTGTGTGTGTGTGTGTTGTGTGTGTGTGTGTTGTGTGTGTGTGTGTTGTGTGTGTGTGTGTGTGTGTGTGTTTGTGCGGCGTGCTGTGTGGCGTCGCTGCGTGGTGGTGGTGGGGGTGCGTGGTGTGTGGTGTGGTGTGGTGTGTGTGTGTGTGTGTGTGGTCGTGGGGCGTGCTGTGCCGTGCGGCGTGCAGTAGCGGGGGCAGTGCAGGGGACGGCGTGTGATGGGTGATAGGTAGATAGAGTAGATGGAAATAGATAACAGAAGTGATGCTGTGACATCAGAATGACTGGAGATGAAAGGTCAGAGAGGAAAAGAGTGACAGACAGTCAGTAGGCAAATAGACAACGAGACGTAGCGCAAATAGAAACAGAAAGAGATAGGCAGTAGGCAGAAGCAGAGAGCAGTAGGCAAAGACAGAGACAGAAGCAAAAGAGACAGGCAGAGCAAGAAGAACGAGCAGTCAGATAGGCAAATAGATAACAGAGACAGATAGGCAATAGATACAGACAGTCAGATAGGCAATAATAACAGAGACGTCAGATAGGCAAATAGATAAGCAGTCAGATAGGCAAATAGATAACAGAGACAGTCAGATAGGAAATAGATAACAGACAGTCAGATAGGCAAATAGATAACAGCAGATAGGAAATAGATAACAGAGAGATCAGATAGGCAAATAGATAACAGACAGATAGCAAATAGATAACAGAGACAGTCAGATAGCAAATAGAAAACAGACAGATAGGCAAATAGATAACAGAGACAGTCAATAGGCAATAGATAACAGAGACATAGGCAAATAGATAACAGAGACAGTCAGATAGGCGAATAGATAACAGAGACAGTCAGATAGGCGAATAGATAACAGAGACAGTCAGATAGGCGAATAAATAACAGAGACAGTCAGATAAGCAAATAGATAACAGTCAGATAGGCAAATAGATAACAGAGACAGTCAGATAGGTAAATAGATAACAGAGACAGTCAGATAGGCAAATAGATAAGTCAGATAGGCAAATAGATAACAGAGAGAGTCAGATAGGCAAATAAATAACAGAGACAGATAGGCAAATAGATAACAGAGACAGTCAGATAGGCAAATAGGTAACAGAGACAGTCAGATAGGCGAATAGATAACGAGACAGTCAGATAGGCAAATAGATAACAGAGACAGATAGGCAAATAGATAACAGAGACAGTCAGATAGGCAAATAGATAACAGACAGATAGGCAAATAGATAACAGAGACAGTCAGATAGGCAAATAGATAACAGAGACAGTCAGATAGGCAAATAGATAACAGAGAGTCAGATAGGCAGAAAATAGATAACAGAGACAGAGATAGGCAAATAGATAACAGAGACAGTCAGATAGGCAAATAGATAACAGAGACAGTCAGATAGGCAAATAGATAACAGAGACAGATAGGCAATAGATAACAGAGACAGTCAGATAGGCAAATAGATAACAGAGACAGATAGGCAAATAGATAACAGGACAGTAATAGGAAAGAAACAGAACATCAGACAAAAGAACAGTCAGATAGGCAAATAGATAACAGAAGAGAGATGCAATTTCCAGATAGGCAAATAGATAACAGAGACAGTCAGATAGGCAAATAGGTAACAGAGACAGTCAGATAGGCGAATAGATAACAGAGACAGTCAGATAGGCAAATAGATAACAGAGACAGATAGGCAAATAGATAACAGAGACAGTCAGATAGGCAAATAGATAACGGGGTCAGATAGGCAAATAGATAACAGAGAGAGTCAGATAGGCAAATAAATAACAGAGACAGATAGGCAAATAGATAACAGAGACAGTCAGATAGGCAAATAGATAACAGAACATAGGCAAATAGATAACAGAGACAGTCAGATAGGCAAATAGATAACAGAGACAGATAGGCAAATAGATAACAGAGACAGTCAGATAGGCAAATAGATAACAGAGACAGATAGGCAAATAGATAACAGAGACAGTCAGATAGGCAAATAGATAACAGAAACAGTCAGATAGGCAAATAGATAACAGAGACAGTCAGATAGGCAAATAGATAACAGAGACAGTCAAGCCGGGAGACGTCACGACAGATAACTGAGAGACAAAGAAACAGACACACAGACAGCCACAACCAGTCGGAGAAACGTGCATACAGACAGGGAGACTGAATCCTGAACAGTTCACACCAGATGTCTACAAGGACATAAGAGTCAGCGAGCATCAAAGTTCAGGACCGTCTGGGAGGCAGGGAGAAAATGAAGGCGGCATGGAGGGAGGGCTCTGCCAATCAAGTATTATAACCACAGCCATGACCGATGTTAGTGAGTTTCCTCTTTGGGTAAATGTCCAGGACAAGGTCGCTGAAAGGACGGTGTAAACCATTTCCTCCTTGGGTAAATGTCCAGGACAAGGTCGCTGAAAGGACGGTGTAAACCATTTCCTCCTTGGGTAAATGTCCAGGACAAGGTCGCTGAAAGGACGGTGTAAACCATTTCCTCTTTGGGTAAATGTGCACGGCAAGGTCGCTGAAAGGTCGGTGTAAACCATTTCCTCTTTGGGTAAATGTCAGGACAAGGTCGCTGAAAGGACGGTGTAAACCATTTCCTCCTTGGGTAAATGTTCAGGACAAGGTCGCTGAAAGGACGGTGTAAACCATTTCCTCCTTGGGTAAATGTCCAGGACAAGGTCGCTGAAAGGACGGTGTAAACCATTTCCTCTTGGGGTAAATGTTCAGGACAAGGTCGCTGAAAGGACGGTGTAAACCATTTCCTCTTGGGGTAAATGTTCAGGACAAGGTCGCTGAAAGGACGGTGTAAACCATTTCCTCTTGGGGTAAATGTTCAGGACAAGGTCGCTGAAAGGACGGTGTAAACCATTTCCTCTTGGGGTAAATGTTCAGGACAAGGTCGCTGAAAGGACGGTGTAAACCATTTCCTCTTGGGGTAAATGTGCACACAAGGTTCCTGAAAGGATGGTGTAAACCGAAGGACAGCTGTAACTGGAATTCCGGTCAGTTGCCACACCAGTGAGGTTCTTCGCCTACTGAAGCTGATCATTCTGTTCACAGACCGGCTGACCAGTAAAGAGACAGTCTGGCGGTTACTACTGAGTACAAATATAAATTAAGACAAGCTGGCTTTTGTGTATACTTGCAGTTTTTGTCCCCACCTCCCATAAAAAAAAATAAAAAAAACACACACACACACACGCACCTTTCCAGGCATACATATAGAATTGCTTTCACGCTGGATCTTTCTCACGGAATGTCAGGAGACGTAATTCATATTGAACAACTATATCAGATTAAATGCTAGGGTGTCTTCCCCCCCCCACCCCCCACCTCCACGCCCCCTTCCCCCCCCCCCCTTCCCACCCCACCCCCTTCCTATCTCAATGCTACGTCGACTTCTTTTAACAACTTACATCAGCACTGATCCATTCATGATACTTTGCAGAAATCTTATTCATAAGCTTTTCCAGCTCTTCCTTGACAGCGGGGTCGTCCAGCCCAGGGTTCTTGGCTTTCTTGGACTCTATTACTCTGTGCTGGGCCAGAGCCGGCAAAATGTTGTTGATGAATTGATCTACCGTCAGCTTCTTGCTGAAAACACAGCACAGGTCATGCTTGACGGTGTAGCTATCTGAAACCGGGATAGGGAGATAGCTTCTTGCTGAAAACACAGCACAGGTCATGCTTGACGGTGTAGCTATCTGAAACCGGGATAGGGAGTTAGCTTCTTGCTGAAAACACAGCACAGGTCATGCTTTTACGGTGCTGCTATCTGAAACCGGGATAGGGAGTTAGCTTCTTGCTGAAAACACAGCACAGGTCATGCTTGACGGTGCTGCTATCTGAAACCGGGATAGGGAGTTAGCTTCTTGCTGAAAACACAGCACAGGTCATCTTTTACGGTGCTGCTATCTGAAACCGGGATAGGGAGTTAGCTTCTTGCTGAAAACACAGCACAGGTCATGCTTGACGGTGCTGCTATCTGAAACCGGGATAGGGAGTTAGCTTCTTGCTGAAAACACAGCCAGGTCATGCTTGACGGTGCTGCTATCTGAAACCGGGATAGGGAGTTAGCTTCTTGCTGAAAACACAGCACAGGTCATGCTTGACGGTGCTGCTATCTGAAACCGGGATAGGGAGTTAGCTTCTTGCTGAAAACACAGTAGTCTTGCTGAAAACTCAACTTGCTGAAAACACAGCACAGGTCATGCTTGACGGTGCTGCTATCTGAAACCGGGATAGGGAGTTAGCTTCTTGCTGAAAACACAGTAGTCTTGCTGAAAACACAGCACAGGTCGTGTTTGACGATGCAGCTAACTGGAACTAGGGAAGCGAGTCATCTCCTTACTCAAAACACAGTATTCTTGCTGAAAACACAGTACAGGTCATGTTTGACGATGCTGCTATCTGAAACCGGGATAGGGAGTTAGCTTCTTGCTGAAAACACAGTAATCTTGCTGAAAACACAACTTGCTGAAAACACAGCACAGGTCGTGTTTGACGATGCAGCTAAATGCAACTAGGGAAGCGAGTCATCTCTTTACTCAAAACACAGTATTCTTGCTGAAAACACAGTACAGGTCATGTTTGACGGCACAGCTATCTGAAACCGGAATAGGGCGTCATCTCCTTACTCAAAACACAGTATTTTTGCTGAAAACACAGTACAGGTTATGTTTGACGGTGTAGCTATCTGAAACTGGGATAGGGAGTCAGCTTCTTGCTGAAAACACAGTATTCTTACTGAAAACACAGTACAGGTCATGTATGATGGTGCAGCTAACTGGAACCAGGCAAACGAGTCAGCTTCTTGCTAAAAACACAGTATTCTTGCTGAAAAGACAGTACAGGTCATATTTGACGGTGCAGCTAACTGGAACTAGGGAAGCGAGTCATCTCCTTGCCGAAAACACACTACAGATCACGTTGGATGGAACATCTATTGGACCATAAAAGAGAGTCTACAGCTTCCTGCTGAAAACGCATTCAGGTCATGTTGGACGTTCCGATTTGACTGCAACCAAGAAAGAGTCAGCTTCTTGCCGAAAACACAGTACACGTCATGTTGGACGTTCATCTGACTGGAACCAGGAAAAAGGGTCTCCAGATTCTTTCTGAAAACCCCCAGTACAGGTCATGTTGGATGTTCATCTGACTGGAACCTGCAGGAAATAGGGTCTGCGGATTATTGCTAAAAACATAGTACACGTCATGTTTTACGGTGCCTCTGACTGGAACCAGGGAAGACGGTTTGCCGGTTTTTGCTAATAGCACGGTATATAACATCATGTTTGGTAGTTCATCTCACTAGAACCACGGAAGAGAGGCAGCTTCTTGCTAAAAACTAAAACAAAAAACAAAAAACATTTTCAGACCACGTTTGACGGTCCCTCTGATCAGGACCTGGGTCAGCGTGGGCAAGCAGTTCTTGGATAAACTGATCACTGTCAGCTTCTTGCTGAAGACACAGTCGAAATTACGTTTCACACTTAGCGAAACTGTTTGAGCGGACAATCGACCATTCTCAGGAATGTTAATAAGGTAAGGTCGCAAATATACCCGAGATCAAAAGCGAGGCTGGGTTGTGTATTACTATTACCCTAATTGGCTAGATCACGGCGGGGTTAGAAGATCGACAGAAAGGTTGCGTTGTGCAAAACACAATGGCGGTCCAACCTCGCTTTCGATGTCGTGACCCGCCATGACCTGGCTCATCGTGAAGGGCCCCCCATGTCAAAACACAACTCAACTTTGTTTTCCATCTCGTGACCCGCTATATATAAGCTATCTCATTAAGAATGGTCCATGTCCATTAGTAACAGTTTGTTTGGGTTTTCTACTGATGACAGCCACCACCACCACCAACACCACCACCACCACCACCACCTTAGTTCTTCCCCCCTCCCTCTCCCCAACTCCGCCCCTTCCCCACCCCCCACACCCTCCCCCCGCCCCCTCCACACCCCCCACGCCCTCCCCCTCCACACACACACACACACACACCAACAAAACCCACAACCTTACAATACAATACAACTTTATCGCCTCTGTGTAGAGACATTTGCCTTGGTCAATCACACACTACCCCACCTCCACAATACTCTCTTTTCCTTACCGAACAACGTTACCTATATACTTACGTGGTCTTGTCACAGAACCTCGGGTAGATGGTGGCATCCACGGCGTTGGCCACTTTGCCGTCGAACACCTCCTTCAGCAGTTTGTTCATGGCGTTGGATTTGCAGACGCTCTTCTCGGCGGCCGGCAGCTCCTTGCCCATGCATTTCTCCACGCACAGCATGAACATGTTGCGACAGTCCTTCGCGATGTCAGCATCGTTGCTGCTTCCGGCCATTCCGGTGGGTCCGCAGCTCGGCGGGAGGGGGGAGGGGAAGGGGTGGAGGGGGAGGGGAGAGGGTCTATGGAGGAAAAAAGACGAAATTGATGAAGATGATGTACACTTTTATAGCGCATGATTCCATTAACTTGAATAATAATAACGATCATTTCTAAAGAATAAATAACAGTTAAATTCAACAATGTAACAATCTCACTCATGCAGTGTAAGCTCACACACACACACACACACACACACACACACACACACACACACAGATCCCCACCCAGGCACACACACACACACACACACACACACACACACACGCATGCGCACGCGCACGCGCGCGCCAGAAGTGGTCCTGTCAAGAATGACACTGTCAGTGACACGACCCTCCCCATCTGATCTCCCCCCCTCCCCCCCCCCCCCCCCCCCACACACACACACATTCAACATTCTATCCCAGCTGACTTCGTAAATACTTCATCTTTGATAGCCCCTCAAAAGCTGACAGTAATCTTCAGTGTGTTGAAGTTGGTGAGCCACATGAAAGAAGAAGCGGAAGATCAAGAACATAAAAGGAAGATACAGTGCCATCGGCTAGAACTATAATGACGCATTCGTGTCAAGGGTATCAAACTGAACAATTACCTACAGTCTCCCCCCCCCCCCCCCCCCCCCCCCCCCCCCCCCCACCCCAACCCCCACCCCCGCCCCGTTCCTGATTGTTTTTGTTTTTTCCCGCACCAGCGCAACAGCAAACACGTCCAGTTATAGGCGCCAGAATAATCGACACGTTGATTGTGGGCCCTTAAATGAAAGGAGAAGAAAAAGACGAACTATAAGACTTCGAGTACCCTAACAGTGACATAATCTTCAAAGTTCAATATGATGTAGGTCACTCTACGGAAGAACAAGAAGTGCGGCATAAGCTCCGAGCAGATTTTGCTCAGTGGAAGGTGGCTGCCAAATCCAAAGAAGAAGAAGTATCTCCATCACAGAACGGAGCTGCGGGCCTTCTATTTCTTCAGTTAAAGTGGAACCAAACAGCAAGTCGTCACTACAATACCCACGGACTGCCTGCGGTGCCTGAGTGGGTGGGAGGGAAGGAGCAGAACGAGATCAGCAGCCACACTTCTTGTTCAGGATCGACTGACTGTTTGGAACGAGTGAAAATGACGACACAAAATTGCGTGCGCTCACGTCATTGTTCGCTGTTTTGGTCACCAAGTCCCGTGTATAATGCGAGTGTCTTCTTCTTCTTCTTCTTTCCTTGGATGCCCACAATCATGTTGATGATTATTCTGGCACTTTAGGTGCTGTTCGCAAAGTCCACATTTCAGCTCTGGTCACAAGTCCTTCAAATTAAATTGTTGCACTGTCTCAAGTTCATTCTCTCTCTCCAAAAAAACAAAACAAAAACAAAAATTAAAGTACTAGAGTGTCTGAAGTGAAATGAGCTCTAATCAATGGCAACTCAGCATCAGCATATAATCTAAGCTATGTCCGTTGAGCCATTTTCACCACAACCCTGGCCGGGTCTGTGTCCGGCCGGGCTCGGATTGGGCACAGGTTTTCGCTACATTTGTATAATTTAGAGTCTGAATTTGAATAATTCTAGAGTAAATAAATACATTTGTGTAATTCCGTAATTTCAACAAGACTTCAGTACGACGTTTGATGTCATTATTGCTCCAAATGCGTCATCTGTCCGCAAAGGTTATACAAAACTGCACATTTTCGGGACAGACCCCTTTTCAAGAGAAAAACAGACAAACGAGTGGGTATATGATAAGTGGACGATAGTGATGTATTTAAGTAACTCTCTCTGTATTTAAGTAACTCTCTCTCTCTCTCTCTCTCTCTCTCTCTCTCTCTCTCTCTCTCTCTCTCTCTCTCTGTTGTTATTGTTGTGTTTTAACAAGGACAGATTGTAAGACTAGGCTTCTACCTAAAATCTTTACCCTTGAGTAGTAAAGTTCAGTCAGTCAGTCACTCACTCACGCAATCAATCAATCAGTCTCTCTCTCTCTCTCTCTCTCTCTCTCTCTCTCTCTCTCTCTCTCTCTCTCTTTATCTCTCTCTCTTCTCTTCTCTCTCACTCTCTCTCTCTCTCTCTCTATCTCTCTCTCTCTCTCTCTCTCTCTCTCTCTCTCTCTCTCTCTCTCTCTCTCTCTCCATGACGAACAAGACAGCATGCGTATACATTTATAATGGGTTTCTGCCCAGGGTTCAACAGCCCTATTCTTTGCTTCTTTGCCAGGCATGCCGACTTGTCAGAACACATCGACCCTTCCCACTGTTCCCCGCAGTGTGTCACTCTACCTCTTGTCTGCTCTCTGCCTTGGGAGCAAAAAGATTAAAATATCCACATTCTTCTGAGGAGAGAGCACAGCCGCTTGTCAAACATCCACAAAAAAAAAAATCAGTTATGTTTTTAATCCGTTCCGTAGGGTACTGCTTTCTCTTGAATAGAATCATCGTGAAAATGGCGGTAAAGAACAAGGCAAACGTACTCACCAAAACAAGACAGGGTACAGATACGGAAGGAAAAGAACGCGTACTACGACGTTTCGACTGAGATGTCTTCGTCAGGAATTTATTATACAAAAAAAAATAGTATTTAAAAAAATAAACCTCACACTAACGCAGAAACGAAGAAGGAGAAACAGCTACTGAAAATAAAGGGGAAGTAGCTCTAAATTGTATTATATAATTATTTCATAATTTCATTATGGAAATATATTTCTGATACAACAATAAGGAGTTTATATGGTCATTGTCAAGTGCCTGTAGTAACAGCAAATTCATGCACTTTTACGCGACCAATTGAGAATTAATCGACCGCTGGATAAACGCCTGGGGATGTGTGCGGTGTTGCGATGTGTTGTGTCATGTTTTGTTGTCTTCTTGTTTGTTGTGTGGAACAGGTGTTCAATATGAACTGCTCGCACGCTCTCACACGCACACACATGCACATACACGCACATACACGCACACAGACGCACTTACACGTACACACTCTCACATACACACGCGCGCGCGCGCGCAGACACACACACACACACACACACACACACACACACACACAACCGCACACACACACACACACATACGTGGGGTGGGTCTTTGGTGAACTGACTGTGCGAGCTTCCCTCCTTCCATCACTATAAATACCCATTGATCTGCGCTGTGAGATTAAACATAGGGGGTTGAAAACAAATACTGCAAACTGAAGATGAAGACGAAAAAAATCGACTTCCCCGCTCTCCTTCCACCCCTACCAGCCCCTACCACCATCGCCACTTTTTGAACCTACCCCCACCCCACTTCAAAAAGGGAAAGGAGGGGTGACGAGCCATCGCAGCCAAGTCTTCTTGAGCAGGAAAAGCACGATCGTGGCTCAACGGCACGTGCTTCACGTGCTTCACGAAGGCAATTCGCTTGTTGACTCACGCAGCAGTGATCTCTGTCTGATCCGTTTTTTTCTTCTCTCAGTTGGCACGCCTTGTCTCTTGGCGGACTTTCATCCACTCCAGTAGCAGCGGCAGCAGCTTCTCTGCGCAGCAATAAGGGTGGAATACTTTGATTTTCTTTTTAATTAGAAAAAAGGGGGACTGGGGGGCGGGGGCAGGTCTTCTTAATTTAATGTGTTAGCTTGTTCCTATGAACTCGGCTATGCTTGTTCTTTTCGATGTTGCGGTCGATTTTAGTGTTTCGATGTTTTAAGGGGTGTTTGTATTTTTTAAAGTATTTATTAAATGTTTTAAGTGATTGGTGAGCCAGAAGAAAT
Organism: Alviniconcha marisindica; assembly: GCA_018857735.1. NCBI lineage: Eukaryota > Metazoa > Mollusca > Gastropoda > Provannidae > Alviniconcha > Alviniconcha marisindica. Next base: position 307,236 of record JABMCL010003225.1, read on the forward strand.
GTGTGTGTGTGTGTGTATATGTGTATATATATATATATATATATATATATATGTGTGTGTGTGTGTGTGTGTGTGTGTGTGTGCATTTTGTTATATATTGTTTTTGTATTGGAGCGGTTATCAGCTCCATGTTTTATTGATTTGCTGATGTTCTATTATAAAATGTATTGAGTTTTTAATGTCAGAATGTTTAAAGAGCTAGTGCATCATTCTTCCGCACTGAACCGCCGAACCGACGACGCTTGGTTTACCTGCTATTTATTGCCTTCCGGTTAAGTCCCGGCTGTTAGTGTTTTACCAGAACCAGTCGACCCGTCCTTTAGTTTTGGTGAAATGGACAAACCTAAGAATCACTACTAAAACTTGTGAATTAATTTATCAGACTCCTTCAAACATTTCCATCGCATCGATTGTTTAACTTTGTTTCCAAATGTGGTTGGCAGACCCACTAATCCAGGCAGAAGAGGGTTCTATACGTGTGTTTTCCGCTCAGTTCTGGCCGCAAACCACTCGTCAGTACTTCCAGGCTGCTATGATATTCCAGTGTAGTCCGTGCGTTTCTGAGGACACAACAGAAGGTTGGGGAGTTGCTTTGTCCACGCAAACAGCCAGGAGGGTTGATAGAGAAGTCAAAGGCCGCCTTTGCCACGGTTCTTTTCACTGCACTTCATTACAGCCAAGCTACTCTCGTGAACTGCGTCCTCTGTCGGTGCTAATGGTGGTCGTACCCAGGTCTGCGCTCAAACACTGGGCAGCTTTTTGAAAGCCCCCTTGATACGACTGCCGAGCACTCTTTTAGAGGGTACTTCCTACATTAAACAGGAGTCGGGGGGACTCTAATGGTAGCTTGGCTGAACAAAGACGCCAGGAGAACTATGGCTGATGTTGTCCTATCGACGGACTTTCGGATGTTCCAACAACGGGTCGAGGTTTTTTGTGCGTAAGGGATTGTAGACCCTTTTTAGTCGGTTTGGGTGCATTATGCATGCTACAAAAGTGGTAATATGCCGTGCATGCGTGCATGTGTGTGTGTGTGTGTGCGTGTGTTGTGTGTGTGTGTGTGTGTGTGTGTGTGTGTGCGTGCGTGCGTGTGTGCGTGTGCGTGAGCGTGCGTGCATGCATGTGTGTGTGGGGGGGGGGGGGTGCGCGCGTGCGTACGCGTGTGTGTGCGTGGTGTGAGCGTGCATGTCAGTGTGTGTGTGTGTGTGAGAGAGAGAGAGAGAGACAGAGACAGAGACAGACAGACAGACAGACAGACAGACAGACAGACAGACAGACAAACAGAGTAGCAGGCGATTTAAGAAACAAACAAAACACAAATCTGGGGAAGAAACAAAAACACTAAGCGTCTGTAACTCTTAACCGCACTGCAGACTATTTAAACTGTAAGTTCAACCTCACGTCGCTTATAATGCCGCTAATCTTTTTGCACATTGGCACTACCGCCGAAGTCCCTAAAGGCCTGTCCACGGCGGTTATGAATACTTACACCTGCCTTTTATTCCCCGCGGCGAGTTTTCAATACGCACTCAAGTGGATTAATTGGATCTTTTCAGCGCCTAGCCCCAGTGTCAAGTAGTGCAGACATGATAGTGCCGACACCGAACATGACCGTTATGAACACGTAGCCGCCACCTAGCTCTTCGGTACTGTCAATATTTCACATTCTGTAGAGCCAAACAGCCCCCCCTCCCTACCCCTACCTCCACCCCCCTACCTCCCCCCCCCCCCCCCCCACTCCCACCCTCCCTACACTTACTGAAGCCCCATTAAAAAAAAAATATATATATATATATAATAATTTTCTATTTCAATATCTATTGTGTCGCGTAATACTATTTAAGGGGGAATTTAAAAAAGAAGCGCAAAAAAGAAGAAAAAAAGGCATTTTTAAAAACTTGACATAACGTCTCTCATGACATTCGCGGGGAACGCCACCAAAATAATGGTGGCACTGTGACGAGAATGACATTGATCTGTAGCGCAGAGCGAGAGCGATCACGTTATTCACGAAATTCACGTTAAGCACGACCGACTGAGCGTGATCACCACATGGATGGGTGACCGCTACTGCACAACTTTGCGCCCGCCCAGATATTAAATATCTTTTACCGGAGTCAAATTCTATGCGGATGCTACAGAAGTTCATGTTCAATGCTGCTTTACGTCCACAGAGACCGTATGGACTTTTAGGGACGGGGAGCCCAGGACGGCCACCTCGACTTTCACACAGCTCCTGAGCTCTGATTCTCAACAAAGGTCGTTCGGATGAGACTATGAATTCTTCCTTCTTTTTTTTTCATTTAAAATCTTTTCACATAAGTGACTGATCTTACAATTATCATGCAAACAACATGTATCAGCAAGTTGCACTGATAGAGATTTACGTTAACAAACAACAACGAACAAAACAAAAAACAAAACAACCTTATTTGCAGTTTAACAAACAGCCATATAATTATACACTTGTGCCTGCTCATCTCATCTGAGATGAGACTATGAACCGAGGTCTCCCGTGTCACTTATCCACATGCAAACAGATCGCATACGGCCGTTAAAGATCCCCTAGTCGGTGTCAGCATTCGGTGGAAACACTGAAATAACCCAGCATGCAACAACCAATATGAGTGCAGTGAGTCTGATCGAAAGAGGTAAACAGAGTTGTTGTTTTTTTGTTTTTTTAAATCAATCAGCTTAATCAGTCAGTCTGTGGTAAAGCCGAAGATGTGTTGAAAAATGCAGGGTGTGTGTGTGTGTGTGTGAGAGAGAGAGAGAGAGAGAGTTACTCAAAGCGCAGTGGGTGTGCTCGGAAGTAGAGAACAGCGCTATATCGTTGTCATCGTGAAGTGCGTGAGCCTCATGCCCAGATAAGGCGCTCTACAGGTGTTTATACAAATAAATAAATAAATAAGAGGACACACAGGGAGGGGAGGGGGGGGGGGTCGGGGCATCCTTCGTGTAGAAAGTTGGAAGGAAGGTAGAACCAACCATGAGAAAGCTGCTGATTAGAAGAAGAAGAAGAAAGAATGAATGAATCTCAATTCTCAGCAAAAATCTGTAAACAAGAATGACTGCTAGCGTTCGAAAATTTTCAGATAGTGTTTTTGTCCTAATAAATAAGCGTTCTTTTGAACCTTTTATGTGTTTGGATCTCAACTGTCAGTGACAAATCCGAAAGAGGCCGTCCCCCTCCCGGCCCCCTTTGTTTAAGAGCACTGTCCGAAAGCAGAGCCAATTATGTTTTTGGCAATCCTATGTGCCATACGCTTTGGGACGTTTTTAGACACGCATGTTCATGCTACCCAAAACACTCTATGGTAGGCCTGTTTCCAGTCTTCGTCAGTATTCATAAGCTCCGTCGCTACTGAAGGCAATAATCAAGCCCTCTGGAGGCCATTTAGCGTGTGATCAAACCTGTATCTAGCTTCATAAGCCGTGTTCTTTGGTGACTGTCGACTGAGGACTGGTAAGGTAGTCAGTCATGTAGTCTACATGTTGACATGACAACTACCCCCCCCCTCCCCCCCCCCCCCCCCCCCCCCCCCCCCCCCCACACACACTCCCTCTTTCTCCACGGGATTTACCGTCTGAGGCAAACGATAAGAGGAGAGACCCTGTTCCCATAGGCACTCGACGCAGGACTTTTTGAGTGGAGGGGGTCTCGTCTTTTTCTCCTCCTGCTTCACGTCTTTCTTCTCTTTCTTCTTCTTGTTCTGCTCTACGGCCTTTTCCTCCTCAGTTTTCTTCTCTTTCTTTTCTTCCTTCTTCTTTTATCCAGCTTTCTTCTCCTCCTCCTCCTTTTCCTCCTCCTCCTTCCCCTTCTTCTTCTTCTCTTCTGCTTCCTCCTCCTCCTCCTTCCTTTTCTCCTCCTCTTCTTCCTCCTCTTCCTCCTTCTTCTGCTTCTTCTTCTTCTGCATCCTCCTCCTCCTCCTTTTTCCCCTCCTCCTCCTTCTTCTAAACTCTCCTCTTCCGACTTCTCCTTCTTCTTCTCATTCTCAATTCTTCTTCCTCCTCTTCTTCTTCTCCTCCTTATTCTTCCTCTCTTCCTCTCTTCCTCCTTATTCGTGCGCGCGCGTGCGCGCGTGTGCGTGCGTGCGTGCGTGCGTGTGTTCTAGGAAGACGGTAATGCAGGAAAATCACAGAAATCACTACAAGAGAAGCCAACCGTTTGGAGGACGCCTCACTGCGGATGACGATTAGAAAACTAATGACGACAGAGCAGAAAACTAATGACGACAGAGCAGAAAACTAATGACGACAGAGCAGAAAACTAATGACGACAGAGCAGAAAACTCCAGACGGACAAGTCCCGTCTTCCCTCACCGAGAGCACCCTGACAGCTCACATCAACTCCCAGCTCCGACTAAAAACCCGAACTTCCAATTCCAAGCGTCAAGCGCCTGTGGGATTAGCCTGCCTTGAACAGGCCAAGTGATTTTCTGCGAGTATGGTAAACAGCAGCTTCGTTCTGCTAGTCCTGCTATGAATAATTGAGTGTAGCCTATGGCATGATAACGCCACAAGAGAATGGAGCTGACAAAGGGAGCTGATACAGCCATTCATGGCCTTGTCACACCTACCCTGGTTCTGTCGCTCCATTGTCAAGTCCGAAGTTTTGTGGGTGGCTCGCACAACCGTAAAGAGCGCCTGTAGCCTAGGAAGGGAATCTGCATTTTCGAAAATTAGCGCTCTATAATTATTTACATTCTTAGTTGTTAGTTGTCATATATGTATTACTTTCGTGAACATGTTACCTTCGACTTTTTTTCTTTTCTTCTTCTTCTTCACATTCTTCTTCTTCTTCTTCTTCTTCTTCCCTCTCACTTAACTTAGAAAGTGTTGGAGAATGTTGTAAAGCGCAATGAGTTTGTGTACACCAGAGAATAGCGCCATACAAAAGTTATCTATTCTTATTATGATTATGATTATGATCATTATTATATTATGCTGCTGCTGCTGCTGATGATGATGATGATGATGATGATTTGTGTGTTGATGAGAGCGCGCGCACGTGTGTATCAGTGGGTTATTGTTTTTAGTGTGTGCGCGTGATGGTGGTGGTGGGTTTGGAGATTTTATCGCTTGCTTTTTTGTTTGTAAATATGTCATTTTTAACTCTTGCACTGCCGTGATGTCGGTTGAAAACTGCTAATAAAAGAGCAAAATCTGAAATCCTTATGCATTTGTGTGTGTGTGTGTTGTGTGTGTGTGTGTGTGTGTGTGTGTGTGTGTGTGTGTGTGTGTGTGTGTGTGTTAATTTGTTGTTGCTGTTTTGGGTGTTTTGTTGTTGTTGCTGTTGTTGTTTTGGGGGGGGGGGTAGTTTTGTTTTGTTTTTTTGTTTTGTCTTTTTGTTTTTTGTTTTGGTGTTTTTAGCATGTGAAAAGATTTTCATCAAAACGCACAATAATCAGCGATGACTTGTACTACGACCGGAAAATACACTGTTTGCAGGCGTGAGCTTGCGTTTTTCAGCCCGGAAATTTGAGAGGTTGGAGCAGTGAAGGGGTTAATGCTGAAACTAACTCTTTTTCCCGACCGAAACAAACAGTGGTTTCCAAGGAATGGACACAGATAAATTGATGAACGTTTTGGTCTGTTTGTTTGCATTAGTTTTCAAGTACTTGGTGCTGTTTTTCATGTTTCCATGACTTTCACAAGATTCGTGGCCAGAGGTCCAATGTAGGCTCGTCGGCAGAAACTGAACGATCAATAATGAGGTAATAATAAAAAATAAATGCGAGGCCATCTGCAAATCTTTTCTTGAGGGCGAAGAGGTTGTTGTTGGTGGTGGTGGTCGTGACGTGTGTGTGTGTGTGTGTGTTCGTGCGTGCGTACGTGTGTGTGTGTTCGTGCGTGCGTACGTGTGTGTGTGTGTGTTCGTGCGTGCGTACGTGTGTGTGTTCGTGCGTGCGTCCGTTCGTGTGTGTGTGCGCGCGTGCGCGCGCATGTGTGTATGTGCGTGCGTGTGTGTGTGCCTGCTTGCGTGCGTGTGTGTGTTGTTGTTGTTTTGAGGGTGTGTGTGTGTAGGGGTGGGTGGGGGGGGTAGCTGTAATAGAACTGTCACATAAGAAATGCATTGTTGCGTAGGAGCTAGATCATCGTGTTTTCCGCTACCCAACGACAACTGCCTTGCTTCTAGCACTTCATACAAAACCGCACAGCCGTTTATCTTGTTGCCAACACTTCACACAGAACAGAACACTTGTCTCAGCAAGGATCAAGTGTTGGTGACCAAAGAGTTATTTATGACGCACGTTTCTGAGAGTGGAAGTGATCAATGTCGCTGATAAGGGCTCTTCTGCATTTCTACATCTTTTCTTTTCCTTTTTTTTTTTCTTCTTCTTTTTTCTGGGGAGAGAGAGAGAGAGAGTAGGGAGGCAAGGAGGGGGAGAGACAGACAGACAGAGACACAGAGATAGGGGGGAAGAGAGACAGACAGACAGACAAACAGACAGAGACACACTGAGAGAACTCGAAAACTTTATTTTACAAGGATTGTAGTTTAGATTCAGTCAGAAACCTAACAACTAGACCTTGCCAAGCTACTGATGAGTAAATATAAAATTATAAGCATCATTTATATACATATAGGCATGAACGAGTGAGTGAAATTTTATACATGAGAATTTCCACACAAAACATAGCATGTTCACAGCGCCAGAAGCACACACACATACATCAGAGAGAGCTAGAGAGAGAAACACAGAGAGAGAGAGAGAGAGAGAGAGAGAGAGAGAGAGAGAGAGAGAGAGAGAGAGAGAGAGAGAGAGAAAGAAAAAAAAAGAGGGGAAAAGACAACCATTGTTCATGTTGGTGTCTGTTGTGTTTAAAAAAGAAAAAATGATTATATTTTCTGTAAACTGCTGCGAATATCTGATGAATAAGCATACCTATGCAACAGCAAAAACGCGCGCACCCACCCACTCAGTGACTCACCCACCCACACACGCACGCACACACACACACGCACGCACGCACGCGCGCACACACACACACACACAAACACGCACACACACGCACGCACACACACACACACACACGCACACACACACACGCACACACACACACGCACACACACATCGAACAACGATGCCCCATTTCAGTTGTACAGAGCCGGCATAATTTACTTCCACATAAGAACATGTACATGCACAAAGACGAAAGCTTGAATGTGTGAAAGCAGTTTGATTTCAGGATTTGAACCAATGAAAATAACTGGTCTGAAGTTCTATCATCATTCATTCGACCACAAAACATATCATAATAATAAATACACGAAGAAATCAAAATGTTCTGCAAACAGGATTTACATTCAAAAATAGGTCGTAAATCTCAGTTCTGAAATTTTGCTTTGCGTTGCGTACAACTGTGTTAGCCTGTGCCACCAGCCCATCAGTAAGGCCAGTGAGCATGCTCTCTCAGCGCTGCGTGGAGGGCCGGGTGTACAGGTTGTGCTGTGCATACCGGACCACTGCCGGCAGGTAATTTAGGATGCCTCCTTAAGAGAAAGGCAGCATCCGCATGAGCAGCCCCAGAGAGGGTACTCGCTATCCCATATAAATTAATACAACCCTCATGTTACACTTCAGAAGTACACCTTTTCTTCAACCAGAAATCGAAATACACTGAAAGCAACTGCAAGTTTAACATAAAAAGTCATGCTCAGAAAATGAAACTACATTTAGACTAGTTCAGGTTTCAACATGTGGACTCCCCTGTCATGTATATATATATATCACAGTGAGGATGCACGCGAATTTCCACTTGAGTTTGCATGCATTTGCATGTGCCTGTGGAGGTGACTGCAGCGCCAGGCATCACAACAACAGCACCAAGTCTGCTGCTTCCACAACTCCCTGCCACAGGCGCTAGCATCATGCACTTATCTGTGGTTCACCACTCATCTCGAATAGCACCCCCGGAGAAAAATGCAATGGCTGCGTCTGTGTTCCAGTGAAATAAGTAACCAAAAACAAAAAACAAAAAACGAGACTATGACGGCTGGTTTGGGTCAATTCCAAAGATGAAACCCCATCCATCCATCTGTCCATCAAGGAAACAAGGCCATTAAATGTGATTACATAATACATTGGTTTTAAAATGCGTCCTTCCAGCAATACAGGTTGCGAAGGATTCCCCAAACAGTTGGTTCTGACCTACCAAACCAAGTGGATGAACAGCTCTCACTCTCAGTCAACCTGACACTCAGTCAACCACCCAGACTTACCTTCAGTCAGCCTCTCACTCAGTCAGCCTCTCACTCAGTCAACCTGACACTCAGTCAACCTCTCAGTGTTACTGTCACTAGTGTCAGTCAGTCTCTCACTCAGTCAACCTGACACTCAGTCAACCTCTCAGTGTTACTGTCACTAGTGTCAGTCAGTCTCTCACTCAGTCAACCTGACACTCAGTCAACCTCTCAGTGTTACTGTCACTAGTGTCAGTCAGCCTCTCACTCAGTCAACCTCTCAGTCATCAGCCTCTCACTCAGTCAACCTGACACTCAGTCAACTTCTCAGCATCACTGTCAGTCAGCCTCTCATTCAGTCAGCCTCGCATTAGTCAACCTCTCTGTGTCACTGTCAGCCTCTCACTCAGTCAACCTGACACTCAGTCAACCTCTCAGTGTTCTTCACTAGGCAGTCATGCCTCTCACTCAGTCAACCTGACACTCAGTCAACTTCTCAGCATCACTGTCAGTCAGCCTCTCACTCAGTCAACCTGGCATTTAGTCAACCTCTCTGTGTCACTGTCAGCCTCTCACTCAGTCAACCTGACACTCAGTCAACTTCTCAGCATCACTGTCAGTCAGCCTCTCACTCAGTCAACCTGGCATTTAGTCAACCTCTCTGTGTCACTGTCAGCCTCTCACTCAGTCAACCTGACACTCAGTCAACTTCTCAGCATCACTGTCAGTCAGCCTCTCACTCAGTCAACCTGGCATTTAGTCAACCTCTCTGTGTCACTGTCAGCCTCTCACTCAGTCAACCTGACACTCAGTCAACCTCTCAGTGTTACTGTCACTAGAGTCAGTCAGCCTCTCACTCAGTCAACCTATCATTGTTACTGTCACTAGTGTTAGTCAGTCTCTCACTCAGTCAACCAGACGCTCAGTCAACTTCTCAGTATCACTGTCAGTCAGCCTCTCACCCAGTCAATCTGGCGTTTAGTCAACCTCTCTGTGTCACTGTCGGTCAACTTCTCACTCAGTCAACCTGACAATCAGTCAACCTCTCAGTGTCACTGGCAGTCTGCCTCTCACTCCAGTCAACCTGACAATCAGTCAACCTCTCAGTGTCACTGTCACTAATGTCAGTCAGCTTCTCACTCAGTCAACCCCTTCAGTGTCATTGTCAGTCTGCCTCTCATTAAGTCAACCTGACAATCAGTCAACCTCTCAGTGTCACTGTCACTGGTGTCAGTCAACTTCTAACTCAGTCAACCTGACACTCAGTCAACCTCTCAGTCTCACTGTCACTGGTGTCAGTCAACTTCTCACTCAGTCAACCTCTCAGCCTCACTGTCAATCAGCCTCTCACTCAGTCAACCTGACACTCAGTCAACCTCTCAGTCTGTCAGTCAGCCTCTCACTGCACTCATTGTTCATGGGGAGTGTTTTTAAGAAAGAAATCCACTAAGGCATTTGCAATGCGTTTGCTCCCATCCACCACTGTGTGTTTGTATTCAAATATCACTCCACAGAGCGATCAAAAAAGTTATGCAAATGCAAACAGATATGAAGCACTAACAGTAACACAAATGCATTTATGGAATCTTGTACTCTATACTCATACTAACTGTGATTTTCCCAATTACTACACTCTTATGACAAGCGTATTCATGGAATCATGTACTCTATACCGATTATGATTTTCCCAATTAAGACACAAACAGAACAAATGCATTGCATCCACAAATGCATTAACACATTCCTAGTTGTAGTCAGTTTATGTATGCAAGAAAAAATAAGCAACTCTGCCTCCCTGTCCCAAAAGGAATCAAAATGACAGAAAGGGACGGTAGAACAAGAGAGAAAAATATGACCAGGAAAAGAGGAACTGGGGTGTCAGCCCAGCGTGGCGATGCATATAAATTAATCCATTTAATGCTTATGTTAACTTATCACTGAGACTTTTCAAATTATCACTGAGACTTTTCAAATTATCACTGAGACTTTTCAAATTATTACCGAGACTTTCCAAACGAAAAAAATTCAGCAGAGAATCTTTCAACACAGAGCATTCTTGCAATTCCAGTCGTGGCAACACTGTATATATCTAAATGGCATAATAACAGATAATTGTTGGTGCTCCATCTCGTAAGAGCCTGGAGCACTTACACTGACAATAGGATATACTCATTTTATCACACACACACACACACACACACACACACACACACACACACACACACACACACTACACATACATGCATTACTGGTTTTAGAAATTATTAGGTTAGCAGAATTACCCAAATTACCAGAAATTGTCATTACCGGGATACCTTGAAATAGTAAATATCTGAAATTGTGGAAACTGTTCAGATAAAAGTCTTCTAGTTGCCAATATTCATGCTATTAACACCATTCCATCTACACATACACCTCAACCAATGAAGCTCTCATTGCCTCCCTTGTCTGAATCAAGCCTTCTTCTGCTAGTCAGTTATGTCTGGTTGACTTCTGTACAAGAGGAATATTCCAAAGCGAAATGCTGTCACTAGATATACTCCTGAATAACCTACTGACAGAACTTTCAGATATTCCTCTGTCCTGAATGTGTTCAGCTTCATGGAAATATCGCCCTGATATAACTGCAATGGCTGATTGGGCATAAAACACCAAGTCACTTACTTCATGGAACTAAAGTTACCAATGTGTCTTTTGTTGCTGTTACTCGTTTTTGTTTTGGAGGATGGGGGGTCGGTGTGAAGGAGCACTGCTACCATTAAAATGATTTTCACATTTAAATGAACAGCAGCTGAAACCAGTGTTGTTTCAGCAGTGATGCAATAATGAAGGGCAAAGCACAAAAGCCACAATTGACATTAAAAATAAACTTCAGATGTATCTTGAGCTTAGCAGTCAAGTGGTAATAAACCTCGCCATCAACCGTTCGTGATTACGCTCATAAAAGTAAGACGATAACTCGTGACCCTGCATGATCCTGTCATCGTGAAACAAACACATGGGTAAAACAGGCAAGGAATGACAGCAGAGGGCATCACCGATTCAGCTGCAGTTCGAGACGATCTAATGCACTGTTCCCATCACCCTGACGTCATCACAAGCTCTGCATCCGTTTCATCAGTTCATCTAAACTCTCCCCTGAGTCTGGCACAGTGGCGTCCTTGTCACCGTCCTGTTGCAGACAGAAAACAAAACAAAAACTGATGAGATGCACACAGATTTGGAAGAACAAAATTCAGGAACTTTTCAAACGACTTTCAAGTGCTGTTGTTTTGTCAGAAAACAGAACGGCACGAGAGAGGCACAGTTACTGTCAAGGCATGCCGTTAGACTGCCCCGGTCTCCATTTGCAACAACTTCTAAGTGCTGTGGCCAGTTTTTACCAATGCAAACACACAAAACACACACTACCTCAATTGCTGCAAACACACAAAATACACACTACCTCAACTGCTGCAGATACACACACACAAAAACACTACCTCAATTGCTGCAAACATGCAAAACGCACACCTCAATGTTCAAAGACTTTCAGGGCCCTAAAAAGGGCAGTTCAAAACTCATGAAAGGCACTCAAAAAGGCCCTTTCAAAGCTCAAGGACTTTCAAGGAACTCAAAAAGGCCCTTTCAAAGCTCAAGGACTTTCAAGCACTCTCAATAACTGTACAAACCCCAACTGGACAACGGAATCAGGACTAAATTGGTCGATATGTGGACATGGACAGTTTCAAATGGTAAAAGATTCATGACCTTCAGCCCATGATAAACCGTTCAGTTTGAAGACCTTCAAGCAACAGATATTCATGCAAGCGAAGCTGTTTTGCCTAGACTCCATAGACACGCACGCATCAAACTCATTACCTCCCTTGCTAGAATGTTACCTCCCTCGCTAAAATGATGCACAGACACAAACCGAGCGTACTCTGCCGATGCAGAAAGGACGGGTGAACTGACCTCTTTAGGTGCAGGTGTGGTGTAGGCCACCCGTACACCTTTGGTCAGCTCCGGCTGATCTCCCTCAGCTGCTGCTAGCTCTTCTGCTGTTGTTTCTGATACTACCTCAATTGCTGCAAACACACAAAATACACTCTACCTCAGTTGCTGCAAACACACAAAATACACACTACCTCAATTGCTGCAAACACACAAAATACACACCACCTCAATTGCTGCAAACACACAAAATACACACTACCTCAGCTGCTGCTAGCTCTTCTGCTGTTGTTTCTGATACTACCTCAATTGCTGCAAACACACAAAATACACACGACCTCAATTGCTGCAAACACACAAAATACACACTACCTCATTTGCTGCAAACACACAAAATACACACTACCTCAGCTGCTGCTAGCTCTTCTGCTGTTGTTTCTGATACTACCTCAATTGCTGCAAACACACAAAATACACACTACCTCAACTGCTGCAAACACACAAAATACACACTACCTCAATTGCTGCAAACACACAAAATACACACTACCTCAACTGCTGCAACACACAAAATACACACTACCTCAATTGCTGCAAACACACAAAATACCACTACCTCAATTGCTGCAAACACACAAAATACACACTACCTCAGTTGCTGCAAACACACAAAATACACACTACCTCATTGCTGCAAACACACAAAATACACACTACCTCAATTGCTGCAAACACACAAAATACACACTACCTCAGTTGCTGCAAACACACAAAATACACACTACCTCAATTGCTGCAAACACACAAAATACACACTACCTCAGTTGCTGCAAGCACACACACAAAAACACAACCCCAATTCATGCAAACACACACACACACTCACACACAAAAAAATCTCAATTGCTGCAAACACACACAAAAAAACACTGTCTCAGTTGCTGCAAACACACACAAAAACACCACCTCAATCTCTACAAACACATCAACAAGAAGAAACATCTACATTGCTGCAAACACACCAAAAAAACACAACCCCAACTGCTGCAAACACACAAAACTGACACTACCTCAACTGCTGCGAACATACAAAACACACACTGTCATGTCGAGTCACTCACAAAAAGTGTGTGTGTGTGTGTGTGTGTGTGTGTGTGTGTGTGTGTGTGTGTGTGTGTGTGTGTGTGTGGGGGTGTTGTGGTTTTTTGTGTGTGTGTGGTTGTGTGTGGGTTTTTATGTGTGTGTGTGTTGTGTGTTGTGTGTGTTTGTGTCAAGTGTGTGTGGTGTGTGTGTGTGTGTTGTGGGGGTGTGTGTGTGTGTTGGGTGGGGGGGGGGGGGGGGTGGTGTGGTGTGTGTGGTGTGGGTGGGGTTGGGAGTGGGGGGGGGGGGGGGGGGGGGGGGGGGGGGGGGAGGTGTGTGAGGTGTGTGTGTGGTGGGGGGGGGGGGTGGGGTGGGGGGGGGGGGGGGGGGGAGAGAGCAGTGAGTGTGTGTGTGTGTGTGTTGGAGTGGGGGGGGGAGGGGGAGGGAGAGACAGTGAGTGTGTGTGTGTGTGTGTGTGTTGGAGTGGGGGGGTGGGGGGTGGGGGGAAGAGACAGTGAGTGAGAGTGTGTTTGTGTGTGTGTGTGTTGGAGTGGGGTGGGGGGTGGGGGAGAGAGACAGTGAGTGTGTGTGTGTGTGTGTGTTTGTGTGTGTGTTGGAGTGGGGGGGGGGGGAAGAGACAGTGAGTGAGGTGTGTGTTGGAGTGGGGGTGGGGGGTGGGGAAGAGACAGTGAGTGTGTGTGTGTGTGTGTGTGTGTGTGTGTGTGTTGTTGGAGTGGGATGGAAGAGACAGTGAGTGTGTGTGTGTGTGTGTGTGTGTGTGTGTTGGAGTGGGGGGGGGGGGGGGCAGACAGTGAGTGTGTGTGTGTGTGTGTGTGTGTGTGTGTTGGAGAGGGGGGGGAAAGACAGTGAGTGTGTGTGTGTGTTGGAATGGGGGGGGGGGGGGGGGAGACAATGAGTGTGTGTGTGTGTGTGTGTTGGAGGGGGAGGAGCATGGGGTGTGCACACACATACATTCACACACATTTAGCACCACTGAGTAAAGTCCAACAAGACAGCATGCCCTTCAGTACCGTGTACAAACCGTCACAACCATTCAGTACCCTCAGTATTTTTTTCTTTTTTTTTAATCCCAGACTTTTTTCTACCTTTCCTTCTTTTCTTTTTTCTTCTTCTTTTTTTCTTTCTTTTTCTGGTCTGTGATCTCTCTGACAAGAACCTATCACTTCAGTGCTGGTACATACAGGCCACAACATAAAGGTTCAATCTCACACTTACTGATCAAATTACATCACAGTATATATATATATATTAAAAAAATAACAAAAAAATAAAATGTACTCTTACCCCATTCATTGTCCTCGTGTACGATCTCTTCTTCCACAACTTTGGCCTCTACTTTGGGTTTGGCTGCCTCCCTGGCCTGAAACAAAACAAGTGATTTGGTATTGTGGGTGTATAGTGATTTAGCCCCCCCCTTCCCTCTTCTTGCCATCACTCTACATCATTTATATAGTGCATGGATTTGCTGTTGAATGACTCAGAGTGTCTGTATAGTATAACTCACTGTGTAGTTGTAGAAATGCATACATACTTGTGATTGTAGTCACATGAAATACATACAGTGAAACCCCCCAAAACCCCTAAAAACACTACATCCACTAAGGGAGCACAATCCATACCCAAAACACTACATCCACTAAGGGAGCACAATCCATACCCAAATGCAGAGATGGGCACTGAGAGTTATGGCCCTTGTAACTGGCTCTGGCCAACTCATGACTGATCAAAGAGAATTACGTAACATCATAATCCTTTCTGATGGCACTGCATGCTCTGTGTGATGTTCCTGCCGCTAACAGTGAAACAAGAAAGGGGCTGAGACCATTGGATTCACGGCAGATCTGTTATTTACCGGATATTAACATCCTACCAATGTCACAGAGTTGCAGCAGGACAATAAAAACTTAGTCATAAGCATACCTGTATTTCAAACTCTTCTCATATTACGCAACGATTAAAACTCAGTCATAAGCATACGCATATTTCAAACTCTTCTCATATTACGCAACGATAAAAACTCAGTCATAAGCATACGCATATTTCAAACTCTTCTCATACTACGCAACGATAAAAACTCAGTTATAAGCATATGTATATTTCAAACTCTTCTCATATTACGCAACAATTAAAACTCAGTCATAAGCATATGCATATTTCAAAGCTCTTCTCATAGCCTGCAATGATAAAAAAAAAAAAAAAGTCATAAGCATATGCATATTTCAAGCTCTTCTTATAGTCCATGCAAATGGACCATTAGCCAAAAAATAACAAGACAGAAAGAGCAAGAGGACTAAGCAGAAAACCAAGAGGAGATAGGAAAAGGGAATCAAATGACAGCCCTGAGATTCCAGACAGGAGGGAATTTTAGACATCCCTGGTCTCCCTTTGGGACCCATGGGAAATCTGCCCAAAACCCTTTCGAGTGGGCGACAAGAAGAAATGTGGCACCTCAGTATGTAACGTCTTCACTTACGTCAGGGATTCCCATGGTAATAGGAATCTGTGGGCTTTCACTCTCAAGAAGTCTGGTTCTGGACTTCTGGCTGAAGATTTCAGAGCTTGCTGTACATCAGGTTTGCTTACAGAGACAAAATGAGTGGATCAGTCTGACTTCTTGGCAGAGTGAAACTCTGCAAGCATGTACACCAGAACCCAGGTTCGGTTCACTTAAAGCTCAGGAAAGCCTACATGCGGTCCACCTCATCTCTCACGTTTCTCCGAACCTGTGTGAATATTTAAAGTCTGGAAACTTCTCAATCCTGGCAGAATAATGGAGTTACCCGTACGGATACTTCATTGACGATGAAGAGAAGAAGCTGGGACTTACCTGAAATTCTTCCTGCTGTTTCCGACAATGAGAATCGTCGCACTGTGGGTTGGGTTTGAGGGACATCTTCGGGAAAAAGTCTTGCATGGCATTGTAGCCCAGGTAGTACGACACTTCCCCAAAGCCTAGCAGGTACCTGCAAACATCCAGAGGGATTATGCCTCAGTGAATCACAGAGGCAGACAGGGAGGGAGGCAGGCAGACAGACAGGCATACAGACACACAGAGAAACAGAGACACAAAGAGACAGAGTAAACTAGGCAGTTTGGCTCAAACACCCAGTTTTCCTTCAGGGAGATTGACTGTCACACTTACAGACAGAGAGCAAGAGGCAGTTTGACTGTCACACTTACAGACAGAGAGAAGCCAGGCAGTTTGACTGTCACACTTACAGAGAGTAAGCCAGGCAGTTTGACTGTCACACTTACAGAGAGTAAACCAGGCAGTTTGACTGTCACACTTACAGAAAGTAAGCCAGGCAGTTTGACTGTCACACTTACAGACAGAGAGCAAGCCAGGCAGTTTGACTGTCACACTTACAGAGAGTAAGCCGGGCAGTTTGACTGTCACACTTACAGACAGAGAGTAAGCCAGGCAGTTTGACTGTCACACTTACAGACAGAGATAAGCCAGGCAGTTTGACTGTCACACTTACAGAAGAGTAAGCCAGGCAGTTTGACTGTCACACTTACAGACAGAGAGTAAGCCAGGCAGTTTGACTGTCACACTTACAGACAGAGAGAAACCAGGCAGTTTGATGTCAACTTACAGACAGGAGCAAGCCAGGCAGTTTGACTGTCACACTTACAGACAGAGAGTAAGCCAGGCAGTTTGACTGTCACACTTAAGACAGAGAGAAGCCAGGCAGTTTGACTGTCAACTTACAGACAGAGAGCCAGGCAGTTTGACTGTCACACTTACAGACAGAGATAAGCCAGGCAGTTTGACTGTCACACTTCAGACGGACAAGCCAGATGACTGCAACTTACAGCGAGGCCAGTTTGACTGTCACACTTACAGACAGAGAGAAGCCAGGCAGTTTGACTGTCACACTTACAGACAGAGAGAAGCCAGGCAGTTTGACTGTCACACTTACAGACAGAGAGTAAGCCAGGCAGTTTGACTGTCACACTTCAGACAGAGAGCAAGCCAGGCAGTTTGACTGTCACACCACAGACAAACACACACTACACTTACAGACAGAGAGCAAGCCAGGCAGTTTGACTGTCACACTTAAGACAGAGAACAGCAGTTTATGCACACTTACAGACAGAGAGAGCCAAGTTTGACTGTCACACTTACAGACAGAGAGTAAGCCAGGCAGTTTGACTGTCACACTTACAAAGAGAGCAAGCCAGGCAGGACGTCATACTTACGAGATAACCACAGTTTGACTGTCACACTTACAGACAGAGAGTAAGCCAGGCAGTTTGACTGTCACACTTACAGACAGAGAGTAAGCCAGGCAGTTTGACTGTCACACGTACAGACAGAGAGTAAACCGGAAAGTCTGACTCACACAGCCAGCTTTCCTTGCTTAGAGACAGCCATCCAGAAAAAAAAAGACATTCACTCACCCACAGACTCAACACACTACACACACACACAGAGGCACACAGCTAAAATGGGAGGGGGGGGGGGGGGTCTCATGCATTTGGAACTGTTATACACTCAACATATGAGCATTGGAACAAAATTACATTGAGATGTTTGAAATATTGTTCTGTTGTGCTACCTGTTGTCTTTAACAAGTATAAAAGCACATGTACATGCAATGCACTTGGCAGGGGTCAACTTCGAAAACAGTATTAATGCCATCTTATTCAGAACGGGACCAAGATCACTTAAAGTTATGTTAGCCCACTGGGCAAGTGAAGACAAGGATCCACTAACCACTATAGTGAATATAAAAATACGCTAGCCTGAAGTAAATATTCCTAGACCAAATTTTGTTCTTGGAAATTGTAGGAACAACTTTTTTTCCATTTCACACTCAGCCGTTCACAGATGACATCATTGCTCCAGTTTTTCTCTGATGATCAAAAACATTTACAAATTCTGGGATATCATTACAGAAAGCAAAACTGTGAATTGCCTGATGGGCTAGCAGTTTGTGGTGTGATGCAGCCCTAGCTTATTAAGACCACCATCCATTAAAAAAAAAATCATTCTTACTTCAGTACGTTCTGTACCAGGAAGCCGGCAACCACACCCATGGTGGTGGGAAGACTGGCTGCACACACCCCATCACGCTTCAGCGTTTTCTCGTCCACCTTGGAGGCCACTACTAGGGGTGGCGCACACTGAAAGTGGAGAAGAATTTCATGCATGGGCTGATTCATCACACCAACATTTTGTCAGCAGTTCATGATAATGATTTACATTATATACAATCCCTCGCCTGGTCAAATGTAACAGCAAAATTGTCCTTTAAGAGAAGGTGCCTTTCACTGAAGATCTGATTTTAAATAATTGCAGAGTAATCTGTCCTAATTAACAAAATAAATATATAATATATACTAATAGTAATACAGTAATAAATATTATATATGCATAAAAAATAACTGACAACATCACGATTAAACTGGTCATAATAAACACTAACTACACACACAAAATTGACAGACAAATAAGCAACATAAAAGTTTTTTTAATTTACTCAAGATATACGCAATCACACTCCACTAACAGAGGAAAGCAATGCAAGGGTTAATAGAAACAAATTTAAGAAAATCAGTCAGTCAGAACCGAAAATATATTAAACTTCACTAAAGACAAATACGTCATATGAGGACACGTACTGCAAAGCATGCCGTTTCTCCAGGAATGAGGAACTGTATGTGGCCCGTCACAGCATTCTCACTGACGCCAGACTCAAACCATTTCTGGCCACACTCATTGCATGCCTGGAACCACGCAAAAGTCACTTCACCACAATCTACAAAGGGGAAAGATCATCATGTACATTTCAAACATACAGCTGTGCACCACTGTCACAACATTTTTCATTGGCCAGGGAGGTGGGGCGGGGGAGGAGGCAGTGGTATGGGGTATGGGGGAGGGCCGACCAATTTTTTCGAGTTCCACAAATAATCAGAAATATGTGGCAAAGCAAGTTAAGCTCACCATGGGATGAAAAACCAAGTGCCAGTGCTATGGGCTGGTCCCAGTGACAGCGCAGGTCACCTCAGGACAAACTGCTGCAGGTGTGTATATATATGCATCAATTAAAAAAATTGATAGCTGTGAACAACATAACATAGCCGACCTCATGCCAGGCAAAATTATGTGGAAGTTCATAACCAATTAGCACATTTTCACACTTGATTTTCCTCAGGGAAAGGTGTGCAGTTTGGGGGAGGGTGGGGGGGGATGGTGTGTGCATGGGGGAGGTGGGGGGGGGGGGGAGAGTGCAGTCATGTAAAGAATTTTTTCTCTCCAATACCCAGTGTGAAAAAAAGGCTGACAGAGCAAGGCTGTTCAAGTTCAACGTTGCTTTACATCCACAAAGACCATCAGAACAATTCTGGACAGGGAGCCCAGGATGGCCACCTCGATTTTCACACAGCTCTTGAGCTCTGAGCCAAGCTGGATCTGGTATCCATGGAAACAGAATAGGGGTCCACTCACCATGTTGATGGCCATGCGAGCCTCAAAGTTGTCCACACAGCTCAGCACCAGGTCCACCGGACTGCCCTCTTTCAACCCCCCCTCTCTGCAGCAAAGGAGGTCATCCATGTTGGAAAGTGCATCAGGCACAGGTCAACTGTCAGCGTTTGTATGATAGCTTGACTTTTCAAGTAACATTAATAAGTTAATAACTAAATAAATAGAGTTAAATAAGCTACCAGCCTCACATCTTTACCCAGCATAGTGTTGAAATTTCTAGTTCTAAAAGAGACAGCATCAGACATGAGTCAACAGTAAGCATTTGCATGATAGCTCGGCATTTTAAGTAACAGAGTTATTGAGTTAACCCCTTCTCTGCCCCAGCCTGTAAAATTTCTGGGCTGAAAAGCGCACATATACATGCCTGCAGACAGTATATTTGATAGTCCTATGACAAATCCAAGTCCTATGAATTTTGACAGAAATCCTTTCATATGATTAAGCGAAGAGGGAAACAACTTTTAAAAGCCTTAATGATTTCAAATTTAGCACTTTTATCGGTTGTTTTCCCAGTGACGGCATGCCAAGAAGGGCAGTGACAGGTTAACGACTAAATAAGTTAAATAAGCTGTTGGCCTCACCACTTTACCCAGAATTGTGTTGAAATTCTTAATACTAACAAAGACAGTGTTTCGTACAAACTCCAAGCCCTGGTTTACGACATCCTTCCTTCAACCACTGCCATATTTAGTTACGCCATAGGGTCCAGAAAACTGTCAGCTAAGGAGCAGTTTGTTCGTTGGTGCTCAAACAGTAGTAAGTTTGTTACAAACAACTCAAATAAAATGAGGCGTGTCACTTATAGCCACCAACAAAGTTTACACCAGCACAAATAAAACCACAATCATCTGAATTGAGACGGAACTCTTTTTCTAACTATGGGTGGATGTGTCCCATGTTTACGTGCGTGCTTTGGCGTTAGGTTGCTTCTAGAGTCATATTAGTACCCGAACCTTTCAGAGGGCGCTGACCACATCGCTGGACAGCTGCGCGGAGATAAAGAGTGCCCCTTCAGTGAGTAACTAAATCTGGCAGAGTTTGGAGGAGGGTGCCAGAAAGCGATGCTCGGAGTGCGTGTTTAGTACATGATTTATAGGTCTCCCTGGGCACAGAGGTACTATTGCCATCTTCAACTGGACCGTTTCTAAACTTGGCTTGTTTTGGGTTTGGTACCGGGTGTTTTTTTTGTGTTTTTTTGTGTGCTCTTTTTTCTTTTTTGTTGTTGTTGTTGTTGTAATTGTTGTTTGTTTGTTGACCAATTACACTTTTATGCTTACATTGTGATTTGAAGTGTGATGTTTTTTGCTCTTTTTTCTCTTTTTTGTTGTTGTTTGTTTGTTTGTTGACCAATTATACTTTTATGCTTACACTGTGATTTAAAGTGTGATGTTTTTTTCTTTTTTTCTCTCTTTTTGTTGTTGTTGTTGACTGTTTGTTGACCAATTACACTTTTATGCTTACACTGTGATTTGAAGTGTGATGTTAAAACAAGGAAGGAACCACAGTGTCATTTAAAAACATTGTTCGTGAAAAATAGCAGCGCTCAAGCTTTGTCCAATAGGAATTTTCCAAGAAAATATATATAACTGTACATTTTACCTACATTTACAACAACAAATTCTTCATGATCATGACGATGTAGACACCTGACTTTCACAATCAGTACAGGCTGAAATTGTCGATCAGCGACAACTGGTAACTTAAGAAAATGGACAACAGTTACATTAATAACTCTGTTCAACAAATAAAACTACTAATCTCGGCAATACAGTTAACCATCAGTCCGTATTACGACCCCTTATAACTAATTCATGCAATTCTCTCTAGCATGCTCATTGGCATGTACTCAATGCGCACAAGCTATACAGATCTGAACACTAAAACTACACAGCATGAGAAGTATGAGAGTTGAGAAGACAAAGAGAAGATATCTAGCAGAAAAACAAAACAGGAACAGACTTCTTTTTTTTAAATCAAATATTGCCAGATAATTAAGCTGCCTGTCATAAATCAGAAATGTGACCTAATTTCAAAGACAGGGGAAAAGGTAATGGTTTGGTTACACCCAGTACATACTTGATTCTTCCCTGGAAATGGTCAAAGTTTTCTGTAGTTGTTATGTTGTAGTTCCACACCTCAATCTCTACATCTGGGTTGATATCTCTGTTTACACAAACATATAAAGCACCAGTTAATAGTTAACAATAATAATAATAATGTACATTTATCATGCGCTCATCAATGCCCTGAGCGCTCACATGATACATATTAAGCTAAATACAATATTCTATACACATGTAGAGCACAGTCCTCCCAAAACAATTTACTTAAGGTATTAATTATATATGGAAACACACACACACACACACACAAACACACACACACGACTGTAGCTGAAACTGGGTATTGATATTATATATATTACTTATTAGTTGGGGCAGAAATACTGTGAGAAGAGGAAGGTTTTCAGTTTGGCCTTAAAAGATGACAGGGTTGAGCAGTGTCTAAGGTCTTGTGGGAACAGCAATATCTGTGTTTCATTAGGCCTGCTGACATACCCAGTGGTAAATGATGCAAGAGCAAAAGAGACCACTTGACTGATCTTACTTCTCATTCTGCAGAGGCTACAAGGCCACAAATCCAGGAACAAAATCCAAGCATAAAATCAACTTGAATCGACACACACATAGACACACACACACACACACACACACATACACACACACACACACACACACACACATACACATACATACATACACACACACACACACACACACACACACACACACACACACACACACACACACACACACACAGAATCATACACACACACACACACACCAAAAAAAACAACTCTGGACAGGGTTTTATAAACATTAGAACATGGACAGGGCAACTGCATGTTAAACAGGCTCCTGACTTTAAAGAGAGAACTTTACAAAAGCTGCAGACATGGATACATACAAGTCTTTTTTCTGTTTTTTTAAAGAACTAACTCAACTGCTCAAAAAAGACATGGTTCTCCCTCTTCTCCTCACCTCAGCGTGAGACTTGCAGCCTCCACCTTACTCAGGCCTGCCTGGTGGGGCTGAAAGAACAGTCGGTTCATGTTGGCCAGCTCCACTTTGTCGTAGTCGAACAGCAGCAGCTGGAACACAACACACACACACACACACACACATTCACACGCACACACACACACACACACACATTCACAATCACACACACACACATACACACACACACACACACACACATACACGCACACACATTCACACACACACACATAATACAGCATACTGAATGTAAAATATCTTGTGACTATGTGAGATAGCATTCATGCATGATGCAACAACAAGAAAATCATTTATGAACAAAGAAAAATCACCTTAGACTAGAATTATACAGAATTAGAAACAAGCAAACAACAAAAATTACACTTACAGGAATGAATTCTACTACCAGCTGGGGGGAAAAGTTAAAACAACATGATTTGTAACCATCTTACTCTTAGTCTTAGAGTCTTACTGAACAATGGTCTAGGTACAGGCAGCCAGAACTACCTCATATGTTATATGAAATGAACCATGGTCCATACAGAGACTACCAGGTGGTAGATCAGTCAGACTAGTCTTCTGATGTCCTTCAGTACCTTTCCTATGCCACATCTGGTCAGCATTTCAGCGGTCACACTGCCCACACCCCCAACACCAACCACTGCCACAGTGAAGTCACGGATTTTCTGTAGACAGAAGAAAAAAAGAGAAGAAAATTACAACAAAATAACAACTTAAAAAACATGTCCTACCGCTGCCACTGTACCAGTCAGTACCAGTAGTATCACTGCTGAAGAAATTATAACAAAGAATACTAACTATTGTTGTGTTGTTGTTGTTCTTCTTCTTCTTCTTTTTTGTGTTGTGTGTGTGTGTGTGTGTGTGTGTGTGTGTGTGTGTGTGTGTGTGTGTGTGTGTATGGTGTTGCTTTTATTGCTCATTTGTTCTTGTTTGTTTGGGGTTATTTTGGTGTGTGTTTTTTGTTTTGTGTGTGTGTGTGTGTGTGTGTGTGTGTGTGCGTGTGTGTGTATGTGTGTGTGTGTGTGTGTGTTTGGTGTATTTTTGTTTGTTTGTTGTTGTTTGGTTTGGTTTGTTGGTGTGTCGATGTTTTTTTTGTTTTTGTTTTTGGGGGGGAGGGATTGTTGGTGGTGGTGGCTTTGTTTGTTTACAAAACTCATAAGCAGACAGTTAGACACTTGGACAGATGAAAAAGATGCATCAGAATAAATTTTATACATGATCAATTCAAAGCACTGAAAAAGAATCTGATTTTTCCTTCTTTCTTCTTTTAAATGCTTCTCTGTTTGGTCAGTGTGGTGGTGGTGTTTTTCTCTCATAATTTTAAAATCAGTATCACTGCAAATTCTACCAGTTAAAAAGATTCTAATGCATTGAGTCCAATCTAATTTTTTTAAATCTATTTTAACGAAAATTACCTCATAGTTATCCACAATGCCCATCCTCTTCAAGGCCATAAGACGGCTGCAAAATAGAGTATGTTATAACTTATATGATGTATCATCACTATATATATATATATATATATATATATATATATATATATATATATATATATATATAATAATAATCATACACACACACACACACACACACACACACACACACACACACACACACACACACACATGTATCACTTAAATCAATGTTTAACGACAGGAAAAGATCGATCCATATGGACATTTAAAACTACAGGGGGCTGGGTGGTAGATACACGACAGCTACTTCACAAGCCATATCCACAGTCAAACAGATATGCTGAATCAACAATAGGAATCAAAATGTTTACCTGTACGGGTTGGAATCCACAACTTCTGAGCTCATTTCTACAATTTTGTCCCGTTTCGGTTGAGACTGGGACTTCCTGCACTCTGCCAGCTGTCGTTCCAACTCTGCAACTCTGGCACTCAGTTCCTCAACTGTCGCCATGGTCGTGATCTCACGTCAAAAACACAACGTTGGTGACAGTAAATATCAGTGTTCAAAGTAAAACAGACGTCGACTGAAACAGCAACAACACTTCGATATCGATATTATTCTGTCAAACTTCGAGAGTACCCACTGTCTGTCCAGCGTGTTCAGAACATATCAAGGGAAGTCACTTCGCCGCCTGCGACTGCGCATTGCGATTAGCCGCAGCCATTCTTGAGTGCCTATTCGCACTCTGTACCGTTACTCGCGCTGTCACGACTGAGATGGTGTTTAAAATTAAGATGCAGGATTAGTATTCAAAACGAATTCAGTTAGCAACTCTGATGATAGCACAGCAACTGAAGAACTTAGGAGAACTGAAGAACTTAGGACCAGCTCAGTCGTCGCAGCGGCGGCCCCAGTGCGGTGCATAGTGGGAACTTCAGTAACTGGAACAAGTCCCGACGATAATCAGAGCCACTGACAGAATGATTCGGAATAATAATAATAATAATAATAATAATAAGCGGTCGTATGACACCGACTCAGTCACGTGACAGAGGTGACCACATCATGTCAGTAATAAAAGAAAAGGATTTATTTATTTATTTTCAAACATCAGAGTTGTGTGAAAGTCGAGGTGGCTGTTCTTATTTTGATCCTCTTCTACCTTTTCGATATAACAGTTTTTAAGGTCAGTTCCTTAATTAAAGTTTTGAAAGACATTACTCTTCTCGGCAGAGTCAAAGTACAGAGTGCGGATAGCGGCAAAGCGCGGAACAGGTTACTCGCACTATGCCATGTGCAGGAAGTGATGGAGAGAAACACATAATTATCATTGCAAATGACAGAGATTGGCTGGGTGTAGAGTCATATTTAATGTGTGATAATTGTTTCTGCTTCCCTGCATTAGTTCTTTTGAGTGTGAATTTCAGAAAGGCACCAACTGCAGCATGGAAAACAAAATTACACATGTCAATTACTTTATATAAGATTATTTTCGACTCTTAACTAGACTGGCTCGTTGGTCTAGGGGTATGATTCTCGCTTTGGGTGCGAGAGGTCCCGGGTTCGAATCCCGGACGAGCCCTACTTTTTTTTTTCTTTCCTCTTTTTTCCTGCACAGCTGATTGTCTATATCCATAAAAAATATTTTTTTTAAATCGTAAAGGCTGTAAAGCTCTGCTCCACATCGGGATGCGACCTACATTCCGAACCAGGCCTATCCAATGTTGGTATCTCTGAACAGCGATGGAAAGTGCAACTGGGTGACAAAGCTCAGACTGCTGTTGCATGAAACTGGTTTTGGTTATGTGTGGTTGGACGCAAGGTGTAGACGACGAGCAACACTTCATTCGAATCTTCAGACAGAGACTGACAGATATACTGAAATTTCATCCAAGACTGGGTGAATGCGAGCAGCCGGTTCATCACTACCCCGAGTTTAAGACTGCTCTAAATGCAGAAACTTATCTAGACTGTATAAAGTAAAAATGCTTCAGGGAATGTGTGGTTCGTATAAGCGACTGGGTCAGTGTGAATATCGCAGAAGATGTGTTTTTAAAGGGGATACGCCTAGTCTGAATCTGACCAAATGCTTTCTTAAAACAGCTTTTTTTGGTGAGAGAGAGAGAGAGAGAGAGAGAGAGAGAGAGAGAGAGAGAGAGAGAGAGAGAAACAACGATGGGCACATCTCAAAAACATAGGAAACCAAAACAAAGTAGTATAGATGTTAACGAAAAGACTGGTGAGGTTGTTGAAGGAACTAAGAACAAAGTGCCCCACCCACCCGGCCCTTTTTGAAACATGTCACCTCCTTAAATACTTCCGAGGAATATACTGATGATGTACAGTTCAGGGAGAGCATATCTGGCACGCTCAGGCTGTTGATCTCAGACTGACGGTGTGTGGATCTGTAGATGTGAAAAAAAGCATCGACCGGAAAGGAAATACCTACGACAAGGAGTTAGCTGGGTACCTGGCGGGAAAACCCGCAGGCTACCATGAATAGACTACAGCTTCCTGGTATGGTAGAATGACACTGGCCTAGGCCACCCCAACTGACACGTTCTGAATGCGCACCTTTTGCCCGCGGCCCATTCGGTAATGGCGAGGACTGTTCAATCCAGGTATGTCTGAACCTAACCGCGGAGATCGCTGCTTACCTGGGAAGAAGACGGGCCCGGCTTCCGGGAAGCGGAAACCTGTTTTTGCTCGACGACATCGACTCGTTTGCCTCACAAAGTGGAGCGGCTGCGCATTGTTCAATGGCGGTAAGACCATTCATAGTCAGTTACATAATTACAGGCTTATATGACACTGCATGCTTCAATTTTGCGCTGGAGTATCCCGTCCCGCACGTGTGGTGTTCGTAAAGTGTTGCTGTTTTGTTTTGTTTTTCATAAACGTGCACATGCCAACAACGTATCTACTTTCGGTTGGTGGCTTTTGCTGAGTGTGGGAATTGGTACGGTGAAAACATAACTCAGTTTTGTGTTAGTTTTATCTCTGTGTAGCCACGTGTCACGTGTGTGTGTGTGTGTGTGTGTGTGTGTGTGTGTGTGTGTGTGTGTGTGTGTGTGTTGTGTGTGTGTGTGTGTGTGTCTGTCTG